>JADLSH010000151.1:3000000-3472500 GCA_016169945.1 Trachythela sp. YZ-2020 | reverse complement strand
GTGGAACTGAGCATTACAATACAGAAGAGTCTATGAATGCAGTTAATTGCAGTTTCGGAATTTAACATTTTATACCTTAAGGTAGCCTGCGTGGCAGGCGTTCTATTGTGGGGGAGGGAGTTTAATTTGTTTAGAGCGCGCTCTTCACCTAGCGCGCGCTCTCAAGAAAATAGAGCGCGCTCTAAACAAAACTCCCTCCCCAACAATAGAACGCCTGCCACGCAGGCTAACCTTAAGGTGGCTCGATATAGTAATCACAAAAACCTTATTCAAGAATTGCAAAAACAAAACTCCATACTATATGAACAAACCCGTGTGACCATTTATGCGCGCGGGAATATTATTAACGAAAGAACTTCCTAAATAACCTGACGTGTCAGTTGCTTGCGCCATCTCGCGTCATTGCGCGTGTTATATGCCGATTTCATGTCAATTGCTGACGTCATTAACAGATCCCATTTTTGAAAAACAATGCGCTATATATTATTATTTTATCCGGTGATCTATGTTCAAATGTTGCATGCTGTATTGCACCGCAAAAATCTTTCATTATACTAGAAGATTCTATAATGCCAAAAAAATTTTATCGAAGAAAACGACATATTTTTGCCTGTTTCAGAAAAATGGCATTACAGAATTTTTTTATATTTTGCTTTTTGTTAGTCTGTCTTGCAAGTAAAATAATGCTTCTTTTCCAACTACACGAGGCGATAGGCTATTTTGGAGTGAATTTCGTACGCGTATGTTATAATAATAATAATAATAATAATAATAATGATTGGTTTAAGGTTACTCCACATGATGAAATGGCGTTTTACAAAAATGCTCACTGCGCGCTCAATTTTTACGCTTTTGCCGTCAAATGTTGTGTACGTGATGATAAATCATTGTTGTAACCAGCAATTTAACAAAAATGCTATATTTTAAAACACTGTGGTTGCTACGGGACCTCCTTCGCGTCACGAGATTTGCACGCCGCCGATTTAACCCTAGGACCTACAAAACATCATATTTCCCATCTCAGATAATCAAAGAACAAAAGTGTGTTCGCATTTTTTGACAGCTATTGTATTTGCTTTGATATAAAGCAGACAAGTTGACTCACATAAATTTTGTACACACGGTAGAACGGATGCCTATAACTCGAAAAGTATGACGTTAAACGAAAAATGCGAACAAAATTTGCTCCTTAACTATTGTTCTACATTGTGGCAAAGTTTGGAAGGAATCGGATAAAACGTGCACGGTGCATTTCTCTTTTTGTGAGGACAATCTGAGAATATTTCATTCTGTGTAAAAGGCCAAAAGAAATTTCGCGGGGGTTTTCCGCTCCCTGTTGTGTTTCTCCGCCCTCTGTTCTCACTTCAAACTGTAAGCCATTCAGATCGAACCTCATCAAAGTACTTTTGGCGAGGTGCTCTGGGCAAGGTGGTTCTGCGTCATTTATTGATTATCTAGTTTATTATAAGTGCGTAACAGGCAAAACAAAAACATTAAAATATGCCGGCAAAACGCAAATGTAGGAAGAGCAAAGCGAATAAGTATATTGAGTATGTGCGTTACTTCTTATTTTGTGCTACAAAATTTCTCACCTGCATCCCCATCCGGTATTGAGTTAACACCAATTAGCAGAATGTCAATTATAATTACTATTTTCGCGCCAAAATTATTCGAATTTAAAACATTTTCAGTTATATCTCGGTCGCATTTTAATATTTTTGAAAATAATCTGTGAGGATCGAAAGATTTTCAGCCCCTCAATTCAAATATATAAAAATGTAAAAAATGATGGAATCAGTGTTTTCATCATATGGAGTAACCTTAATAAACCGTTTGGCAGTATAAACTGAATTACACGGTGTAAAATGAATAAACTGAATTACACCTACTGCTAAATACAATTAAAATTTGACCTAATTAATAATATTTAAAGGTAATAAAGTTTTTACAACGTTCAGTGTTTGCATAAATCCTAGGAACGTGATCAGATCTTAAATTATAATTATGTTCACTATCAATATTAACTTTTAGGTTTAGAATTGCTTCAAGCGGGTTATTGAAAGTTTGTGATCTTTTTTATTAACAAATTTACCACAATAATTCGTTCTTCTTATATGCAAATGTTCTAAGCCTGACATCTTCAATGTGTCTTCATACGACAAAAAGGGATATATTATCCGTAAGGCCCTTTTCTGAATTGACTCCACCAAGTTAGAAAGACCAACTGTCAAATTTGACCAGACCGGTGATGCATATTCTACACTGGATCTAATAAACGTATACACGGACAAGGTCCTGCTGATTAATACCAGCTCTCTTTAATTTCCTTAATGCGTATAACCTAGAATTTGCCTTCTTAAGTACATTATCGACATGTGAGCTCCAATATTGCCATAGTAACGAACTATGTGTTACTAAAAATAACATAATTTGAAAGTAGAAAGATCAAATGTAGGAAAAAGCCCCGATACCTGGTGAATAAAACCTAAAAATACGGAGTTTAAAAATTGCTGAACACTAGAATTTTTGAAAACTATATCGAGCCACCTTAAGTAAATTTTGCGCGTTGTGTAGTTTGAAGAACAAAGCTTCAAAAATAAAACATTTTACGTCCAACTTGTTATTTCTCTCCTGGATTAGACATCGGTAGCCTCGGGATCACAAAACATACCTCGATACAAATAACTGAAAAAAGTGCATGCTATAAATATAAAACTTAAAGTAGGTATTTCGGATAAAACTAACCATACAGTCCACGCAATCCATCGAACTCTATTTCGGACCATCCAGAATCAGACGATTTTCTAACTGAGTCCAGTTCATGACTGAAGATAAACACAAGTCCAATGGAGATCTAAAAGGAAAGAATATAATGGATACTCGATGTTTAATGCTTACCTTATTTATGTTACTTGCATGTGTGTAAATTCGCGTGGTACGAATTTTTGCTCAGCCATAAATTTACGCTATTTAATTTCGCGCACCCTAAATCCGATATTTCAATAAAAAATAGAACTAAAATGAAGGCAAGGTGCTAGCCAAAATTTTGAAGCTAAAAATCCCAGAAGAATGGTTAGCAGTTTCATAATGTAGGTTTAACAACGAGGTTGCTCTAAAATTAGTATTTTGTGTCAAGGTGGCGAACGTTTATTTTTCGCGCAAGTTACAGGGAATTTCACGAAACTTGAGCTAGATTTATTCTGTGAAATGTCAACCATTCTTTCGCAAGGTTCTTTATAATCTAGTCTCGAGTTTTAAGCGAGACAAAACGCGCTCGCGCCAGTCCTAATGTGCATCACACGTAACACGGTCATTTATATGCGCGTTTCCCCGCTTTACTGCGCCCTGGTACAACCTGTCCATATTTTCAATTCTATAATATATTTCAAAATAACATTTTCTATTCAAATGGATGACTCACACTGTAAAGAAAAATGCAGCAGATCATCATCACGGAGACAGTTTGAGTTGAAAACTTAAAATCTAAAAAGAGTTGAAAGAAAATACGGACCTTATTTGTGATTTTAAAACTCATTAGAAGCTATCCTAATCTAACGACGTTTGAGGGTACAGTGAACTTAGTATATGAACGTTTCACTTCTGCGACCCAAAGTTCCTGCAGTTTACAGTTCACTGATACAAACAATTTCGCCTCAGTCACTTGTGAGGCTTTCACTTAAGGCCTGATCCTTATTAAACCACCGCAGCAACTTGATATTTCTAATTCTCGATCTGTGACACTTACTTTTCTCGGGATTGTAAATTTTCCTCAAGTAAAACTCAATTCTTGAATATTGGCGGGGAGGTCTACAAATGAGGCGAAATATTTTATAAGCAGCAGTCAGATTTTAATCACTCTATTGACGTCCAAGAACTTATCCATTGTCCTTTACCGTGCAGTAGACAATTTCAGGAAATACTCCGAATGTTATAACATCTTGTAAACCCAAGATATGAGTTATTGAAAACAAGACAAAATTTAAGGTGATATTTCGACTCTAGTTCTAGTTTGTTGTTTTTTCTTCTTTTTTTTTCTGCATCTCAGTCGATTGAAATTAAGGTAGAAGGTTTCAGTGGTGGATATTTCGAGTGAAATAATATGTATGGTCAGAGCGCTGCACCAGAATCGCAGGGCCGCAGGTTCAATTCCTGTCGGAGGACTTAGAGTTGCATTTTCCGCAGCCGTTCCCGTTCAGGTCTAAAATATTGTATATAATATTTCACTCGAAATATCCATCCACCTAAACCTTCTACCTTAATTTCACTGAATCGAGGGAGATGCAGAAAAAAGCAACTTGTAGTTTACCTTATCACAACCCGCAGTACCCGCATCTATATATATATATATTTAAGAAATAGAAAACATTTTCCGTGTTTCTATACACTTATAGAAACACGCGTGGGAGTTTGGGAGAACGAGAAATAATCAGTGGGAAAACGAGCCCGTAGGGCGAGTTTTTCCACGTTATTTCGAGTTCTCCCAAACTCCAACAAGTGTTTCTATAAGTGTTTAGAAACACAGGAAAAATGTTTTCTATTTCTTTTATAATATAATTCAAAAGACATTTTTTAAACTCGATTAATTTACAAATTCTCATTACGTACGCATGCTGACCTTTGCTCGTCAATTTCGCTGCAAGAAAACAACTCTGTTTGAAAATTAACAGTCAAAAATGTGTAAAAGCATTAAAATTGTTTTTAAATAGTATTCAAAGTTTTATAATTCGCATTAAATTTGTTTTTTTATGATTTTAAATTTTGGCGGGAACATTTTCGTGTTTCTATACAGTTATAGAAACACGCTTCTCGACCAATCAGCACGCGCGTACTATAAATGTTATTTTATAAATATATATACATATACATGAACTTGCGGTTAACGCTTGGCAACTGGACTCTGTAGCTCAGTGGTCAGAGCGCTGCACCGGAATCGCAGGGCCGCAGGTTCAATTCCTGTCGGAGGACTTAGAGTTGTATTTTCCGCAGCCGTTCAGGACTTAGGATTTAGAGTTGCATTTTTCGCAGCTGTTCCCGTTCAGGTCTAAAATATTGTATATATTATTTCACTCGAAATATCCACCACCTAAACCTTCTACCTGGTTGAATATATAACCTGTTTTAAATATGAAACAGAACAACTCTTTAGAGACTGTCAATTCGCCAAGCCGATGAATAGTGTGTAAGTCTAGTTTAATTTGTAGTCTAGCTTGATGGTTTAAAAATGATTTCATCTTGTGGTGAAACTGTGTTATTCTCTTATTTTTACTAATATTTTTGGCCAAAGAAGCAACTTAAGATTGTGCCATTTACGTGCGAAATAGATGACGTCATTCGACTCGTTTTAAAAATCAGAATCGAGATCGGGCCGATTGTGACTCGGAACAATATCGGTAATTAAGTTGTATACGCTAGCACGCAATCACTAGGATGCACCAATCACCGCACATGAAACACCATGCACACGTGATCTTATGTTTACCTTCCTATAGGCATTTTATTACACATGCTCCTACCTTGGTTTTAGAAGGTCCTTCAAGTAATCTCTCAACCAAGGTCTGACCACTTGTGGAGAAGTATTTTCATCCTAAACGGACAGGAGTTAAGTAATAATAGCAGCCTGAGCGGGTATACAGTATTATTAGATATACAATTGGTCTCTTAGTAATGGCCGACTTTTGGTCTGTTCACACGATCCAGTTTGTCGGGTCGTCACATAATATGCGTGAAAAGGCTTTTATACGTATTTACACAGTTCAGATTTATTTTGAGATCAGTGGAGATAGTCTTAAGACTGAAATACAGTACTTACGTCACGAGAAAATAAGTTCACTCCGAAGATTCCATAATCCTTAATTTCCCGATAAAGTACAAGTATGAACTTGCCCATAATAAACAGATGACATAATATTAATGGTATATTGATCAATATCTTCCGAACAATAATTTGCCATGTCGTATTGTCCTAATGATTGATAAATAAAAACACAGACTGTGAAACTCCCGAAGGTTGTCCAACAGCGTACAAATGGTTTTATAAACCGAAACAGTGACTGGATGGCATGAAGAATAGTGAGATTTTCAAAACAATGAAACAGTCCGATCATAACGGGATGGCAAAATTGTATGTCAAGTGTTATGCAAAGGGTATTTATCCTATTAAGAGCCGCTCCCCCACTCCTTCAAGTGAGTATGGGAGGTCGCGACTTCGTTTGTCAACGGATAGATAACGCAGCTTCCATATCGCATCCTTATTTGACGGGAATTTCTTTACTGACAATATGCATCCAGAGATATGCATCAGTTGACCACATTTGTGGCGACATTTACAATAAGAACTTCCCCTTTTAAGGTATCGTTCATTTATAGTAATATTTCAATTTGCCGACAAATCCTTCATTTGTCGACAACATTTTTTCAAGGGGTGTCACCCCCCACACACCCGCTGGCGACGGCCCTGAAAACGATCAAAAGGAAGCACATGTATATTACAAGACAAATGTTGCCCCAAATGAACTTACCTTACACCTTTGAAAAACTGCAATCACGGATAAGCAAAAACTGCGATGAAAATGCAAAATAATTTTAAGAATACGTATTATAACAGGACGTTTGCATAAATGCTAAATATCGATCAAAGGAGTGATTGGATGGCATGGAGATCAATGAAAAATCAATTTATAAATTTGAGCCTACTTACCAGACTGCTACATAAGGAAGCCCCATCAATGCTCCAATAATTTTGTGATATGACGTCAAACATGCAAAGTAGGGATAATAAAGGACAGCAATTTCAATTGTAATCCCAATGATAAGAAATGCTAGAGAAAAGATTATAATTTTTCAATAAACCTGGAAAGTGAGAGTTTGCTTGAACGTTTTTGTAGAAGGCTCAAATTAGAACAAGATTTGCATGAAAGTCAGCAAACGAGAGCTTCCATAAATTCTCATTTAATTACTATCAATGTAATAGAGGATTTGGCGCGCAGTCATCAGAGCAAGCGCCTTTCACATCTGAAATCGTGTTTCAATTGTCAACGAGGACTCTACTCATGTAAAAAGAGATTTCGACTTTTCGCCAAAAGTCGTTTCTTCTGGTACTTTGATGGTGGGGTATCATAAATTCATCAGACAGAGTGTCACATTTGTTGGTAAATGACCTATAATATTAGCTATGTAATTAAGCGACACTCCTCCAGGGAAATGACTGATCGAGCAGTAAATATCTCTGTGTCTATAATCAGTTAAACAAAAACAACTAAGGATTGCACTGGAATTGACCGGTGTATATTACCATCCAGAACTGAGAATTTTTGAGCTAATTTTTGTCAAATTTTACTTCGTTTCTTTTGATAAATCCTTTTGAACCATCAGCACAAAACAAATATCATTCATACCACTTTCCCAAGGATTTCTGCCTAATTTCCCTAGTAAACTGACAAGGACCAGACTGATGATTGATCCAGCAGCAGCTCCAAACACAAACATGATGGCAATGCGATCATGATCAATACCAAGGAAATCTATAGGCCTATACACGGTGAAAGCATATTCTAACCTATTAATGCCCATGATTCGTACCGAAGATTCGGCGGTTGAGTTGTGTAAATCTACCTGAAAAATACAATAAGAACTTTGACGTTTCGAGCCAACGCCCTGGGCCTTCGAAGTTCTTATCGTCGAAGTTCTTATCGGTAGTTTTTTACAACTCAACCGCCGAATCTTCGTTATACTCTACTCACACTGGCACCGCACGTTCATGATTCTTACCCCTTGACAAGTAAAATACCATTAGGAAAATTTAGCGGCAATGCGTCATAATTCTTTATTTTACTCCGTCTAATGTCAACTAGGACTTTCCTTGTTAAGGGGAAAGTGCCAGGATTTAATGATTAAACACATAACTCATAAGGGCTGGTTTCCATTTGGTCGTATCTGTCGTAAACAAGTCATGTTCGACGATGTGAAATAGTCTGGATCTATCTTGTCTTTTGTGTGCTTTATGCAAATCAGTCTTTACTGATTGCAAAGATATATCGACGCTCTATTACATCGTTCACCTTGATGTGTTAACGACAATTACGACTAAATGGAAACCAGCCTTAAGGGCCATTTGTACGGGAGAAAGGAAGTCGCGACTTACATAAGACGCGAACACACTCGTATAAAGGCCCAGACGCGCCGGACGCGATTCGGCAACGCGACGCGATTTGTCAGTTTTTAAAAGTAAATAAAACCGTCCATGGGAGGAAATTTTAAACGATATGCAGACCAAATAACTCAAACTGTTATAGCGCTTTTGAATATTTGAAAAACACAAAACAGGATCAAAGTTATATTTCAGTGAAAATGGAAAAATCGCGCCGCGTTGTCGAATCGCGTCCAGTCTGTCTGGGCCTTAAATGGTCAAATTCTAATAAGTCGCGACTTAAATAAGAACAGGGGTTCAGGCTGTTCCACAATACGGCCATTTATACGGGAGAAAATAAGTCGCGACTTACATAAGACGCGTCTTATATAAGACGCGAACACTTAATTGTTGCTGAGCGTGCAATAGTTTTTTCCATTTTCACGATCGTGAAAATGGAACTTTTATTTCAACGTCACGTGATCATAATCAACCAATTAAATGATGAGAATCTACTAAGGTGTTATATAATATATAATGGCAGCTACATAAACCCATCGCCATTCAACTACAACTGTTATAGAGAACAGAGCAACAGTTCAAAAACATCTTTACAATACGTCTATATGTTGCAGTTGCAAAGATGCTATTGTATTTCTATTATAAGTTCCACCTTCTTGATGTACTTGCTGTAGCAATTTGGATCAATTTTGTGTCATATGTCGCTATTCTACTTTCTATGCCCTGTTAATGAATGAACTAGCAGAAGGGAAAAAACAAAATTAAAACTGTTTAATATCTAATTTACATGAACTCACACAACAATCGCAGGTCGACCTCCCCAGACATCTTTCTTGAAACTTCTTCTTCGTTGTAAAAATGCCAATATGGTAATAATTATTCCCTGAAAGATATCTTACCTTTTGGTTATCAATAATATACAAAAATTATCCCCGAGCCGGCGCGAAGCGCCGTGCGAGGGTACTAATTCCGCTCGGATATTTACACCCGGGTATGTGAAAACATTGTGGAATGCAAAGTTGTCCGCCATTTTTTTTTGTCATGGACAGGACGGTTTTGTAAGTTATGCGCATGCGCGAGTTCAAGCCGAGAGAAACTTCCTTTTTGCAAACTTTTTTCAAAAATAGTTTTGCACTCATTTTATAAGCAAGTTTCTATGTAAGTAAGTAAACAAGATAAATGAACATTATTTGGAGGACAAATTAACAAGAGGAAAAACAGTCGAAAGACCGAAAAAGGAGCGTTTTAAAGGGCAAGTGTCTATTTTGCATGCTTGCTTTGCCGATTTATAGCATGCAGTATGGTTTGTGAATTTGAAAATGTGTAGAGCGTTCTGTGTGGTCAACACCACATTGATTGATCTTAAGAGTATTTTAGTATTGATTCAAATACGTTATAGAAAAATAAAAAACATATTAAATCTCAAAAACTTCATTTCAAAAGCAAGTACGAAGTATGAAAATACTGCTCGAAAAGCAGTTGAAGTTTTATGAAAATTTCGAAACGTTTTGTGAAGGTCTAAGGTTGAATGTTGCAGTAAACCAAAGCTAAAAGAGTACATAATAGCATACCCATTTTATATAGTTGGGCTTTTAGTTGTGCAATTGATAATTTTATAGTTAAAACAAAATAACAATATTTTGTACAAATTAAAATATAAAAAATATACAGTGTTGCGTGTCACCATGGTTACATTGGTCGACTCACAGGCATCCCAAGCTCACATTGTTGCTATTTAATTTTTTTTTTATTAATAATTTTTTATTATTGCTGTTTGTATTTTATGGTATATTATGTGTATGTGTTATGTCTGTTATGTTATGTGCCAGAAATGGTATGATGGAATTAAATATATATTTATTATTGATGGTTAGGGTACTTCATATTAGCAAATTATAGTAGACTTAATAGTCAAATATATATTATCAAAAAATTGCTAAAATATTGTGTCAAATGTAGAAATAAAGTTACTTACTTCTACTACAAGTTGCAATCGACTTTTGTTGACTTGGTGTGATTTTAAATCCACTTTGAGGATGGTATTCTATGTAATTAAGGAGAAGGCAGGTATATGGCTCCAACGAACTCGCATCGGCTTCAAATCCTTCTCGCGTCGCATAATAATGCATCGAATCGCCAAAAAACAGATCCATAAAGCCCATTACATTTCACATCACATTCATCGTCTCAGCAAACACAAGAGATTTTTGTCGGTGAAAATCCACAATTTGTTCGATTTTCCGACAATCTCAGCTCCGTGGTTGTCGATACCCGGGGATATTCGGTTGAGAGCTCGCGAGTTCGACTTACACACTTTATTGTTATTGGTTGATTCGAATCGCGTTCACGCGACAACAATGTAATTAACCAATAACAATAGAGAGTGTAATTCGAACTCGCGAGCTCTCAACTGAATATCCCCGGGTATCGACAGCCACGGAGCCTGAGATTGTCAGAAAATCGAACGAATTATGGATTTTCACCGACAAAAAATCTCTTGTGTTTGCTGAAGACGATGAATGTTATGTGAAATGTAATGGCCTATGGATCTGTTGTTTTTTTGGCGATTCGATACGTTATTATGCGACGCGAGAAGGATTTGTGAAGCCGATGCGAGTTCGTTGGAGCTATATTTACCTGCCTTCTCCTTAATATTACATAGAATACCATCCCCTCAAAGTGGATTTAAAATCACACCAAGTCAACACCGAAAAGTCGATTGCAACTTATAGTAGAAGTAAGTAACTTTATTTCTACATTTGACACAATATTTTAGCAATTTTTTGACAATATATATTCGACTATCAAGTCTACTCTAATTTGCTAATATGAAGTACCCTAACCATCAATAATAAATATATATTTAATTCCATCATACCATTTCTGGCACATAACATAACAGACATAACACACACACATAATATACCATAAAATACAAACAGCAATGATAAAAAATTATTAATAAAAAAAAAATTAAATAGCAACAATGTGAGCTTGGGATGCCTATGGTCGACTCAGTACTTCATGTTACAATAACTTTTGGGGAGTAAATTGTTTGGTTCAAATGGGCGAGGGGATTTTGCATGCATGTATTTCTAGTAGTGAAACTGTTTTTCTTGGGATAGAGGGATGGAGGGGTTGAGGAAAGAGACCAGTGTCCCAAGTGCACACGTCAGTGGCTCACAGGAGAGCGTGGGCAGTGGGGGCAGCTCATTTGGGAAAAGGAATTTTGTAGCAATTTCAGTATGGTAACCATATATTGAAAACTTCCACATCATGTGTAGTAGCATCCTAGTCAGAGGTGTTTCATATATCCTTACTTTAACACATTAGCTGGCAATGCGCCCAGATGCGCCCTACTTAATTAGTATTTTACTCTGTCTAACACCAGACGATTTTACTCGTCAGTGGTGGGGTACTGCCAGTTAATGGGTTAATGTAAAAAACTTAACAAATTAACGAAATGTTGTAAGAATGTAGAAATTGCACATTTTCTGTGATAACATGTAGCAGAAAGCTCCAGTATACACTGTAGTTATATCTCAAACATTTAGATCTTAATAGATCCGGACTCAGTTTATTTTGCCTTGGCTATGGATAATTTCAAATAGGTACTCAACGAATAATTTACTGATACTAACAGTAAAATGCTCTATTAATCTATTAAGCGTTAAAGTCCCAAAACTCGGAATTAGAATTGTTAAAGTCCCAAAACGTTTAACGCTTCAGTTAGAAGCGTTAAAGTCCCAAAACTCGGAATTAGTGATCATTATCCGACCTGTGTTGTATATAAAGATACTTTCGGTAGGAAGCATTCACACACATCTATTAAATATCGTTGCTACAAGAACTTTAATGAAGAAAACTTTTGTAAAGATTTATCTCAAGTCCCTTGGAATACAATCGATATATTTGATGATGTTAAACGCATGGTACAACTTATTTCTCGATGTGATTGACAAACATTTACCTTGGCGAGAAAAAAGAATAAAAAAACAACAACAACCTGATTGGATGACTGGCGAAATAATCCAGTGTATGGCCCAAAGGGATCATTTCAAATCAATCAACGATATGGGTAATTACAAGACTCTTAGAAACCGTTGTGTCTCGTTAATTAGGGATGCAAAAACATCTTAGTATAAAACATGCGTTGAAAATCATAAAGGTGACTCAAAGAAACTGTGGCAATATCTGCTTGACATTATTCCAACCAATGTTAAAACTGTTCCGTCAAGTTTGCGAAACGACTCAGATCACTCTACTATATCAGACTCTCAAGGTATATGTGAACATTTCAATAACTTTTTCTCCACCATTGTTGACAAGTATATTGCGAATCAAAAATGTTCCAGTAATTTTGATAAATTAACGGAAATGGTCAACTGCAACATTGACAATGATGTAAAGTTTAGTATTCCGCTGCTAACCAAAGGGGAAGTTTGCAATTATTTACGTAACTTGGACACGCACAAAGCAACTGGACTTGAAGGCTTAAGTCATAAGATTTTACAGATGTCAGCCAATTTGATAGCTCCATCATTGACCAAGGTGTTCAATAAAAGTTTAGAATGTGGCATATTTCCAACAAAATGGAAACTGGTGCCCAGTCTGGTGTCAAGAACTACAGACCCATTGCCATACTCTGCGCTGTCAGTAAAGTACATGAGCGTCATGTTCATAATCATTTTTATCAGTTTCTCGCGGGTCATAATTTATTACATCATGCCCAGTCTGGTTTTAGGAGAAATCACTCGTGTGAAACGGCGTTATGCAATCTTGTAAATGTGTGGACATCCAATATGGAGAGCGGCCTCTTAAATGGGGTTGTATTTATTGATCTTCGCAAAGCTTTCGACATGGTAGATACAGATTTGTTGCTACGAGAACTTGAAGTCTACAAATGTAATGATCTGACACTAACGTGGTTTAAGTCGTACTTGCAAGAGAGGGACCAACTTGTACAGTTCCGAAGAACTTTATCATCAAAGAAATTGTCCCAGTATGGTGTCCCCCAAGGAAGTATTCTGGGTCCTCTGTTGTTCATAGCATTTATCAACGATCTTCCACTGTATGTCAACTCCAACACAGATATGTATGCTGATGATTCGACGATTCTTACTAGTGCTAGAACAGTCGAGGAACTCAATGTTAAATTAACTGAGGATATGGCAAACGTTCAGACGTGGTGTATCAATAACAACATGGTAGTAAATAACAGCAAGACATAGGCAATGATGATAACAACTTATCAGCGTGCAGCCACACTAAATTCAGACTTACAAGTAGAATTTAAAGGAGTTCAGTTAAAATATACCGACAATGAGAAATTACTTGGTGTTGTTATCAATGAACATCTATCCTGGAAACAACAGATCGACAAAGTAGCAAAGTCTCTGAGAAAAGGAATACATCTTTTGAGACAGATTAAGGAGTATTTACCCGTTGGTCACAGAGTAATTTATTACACATGCTTTTTGCAACCTCACATGGACTATTGCTGCACAGTTTGGGGACAATCAAGTCATATTACTCGCATACATAAACTGCAAAAGTTGGCTCTGAGAGTTATCTATGACGAACCAAGCCTAACATCTTCTGGTCCACTATTCATAGCCGCTGGAGTTCTACCAATACAGGAAAGAGTCAGGCTACGATCAGGTATAATGGTATATAAATCCCTGAACAATTTGGTCCCCACATATATAAGTAACATGTTTACATTGAAGTCATCAGTGACCAAACGAGATACTAGAAGTTCAGTGAGTGATGATCTGTGGATACCGAGAACTAAACTAACAATCAGAGAGAAGACTCTGCCATACAGTGGCGCTATCTTGTATATAGAGATTACTTCATGGTTGACGAGTGCGTACGATTTTTATTCACGAGTTGTGAAAGATTACTAACGAACGAGTGAGCGCAGCGAACGAGTGAGTCAGTAATCTTTCACAACGAGTGATTAAAATTCGTACAAACGAGACAACCATGAAGTAATTTGTTTATTATATAAGTATAGAGATAATGATTTGATACTGACAGACTCACAGTGAACAACTCGCAAGCGAAATATATCTAGCCTCAAAAACAGATTTCTTACCGTTTATTTCTTCATTTTCTTGCTGAAATTCAAACCAAAGAGGTTTATCTTAAGTACTTTTAGCCTTGAGTGTTTTCCTTGGTGGTAACATAGTCGCTTTTTTAGCGAAAATGCAATAAAACTCTCACTTCTATGATTTCGCTAAAACTGGGCGCCATGTTTACAATTTTGAGCTCGAAAACACTAGCCAATCAAAACGCAGATACGATAATTGTGAAAAATATCGTCCGCCGTGAGGATACGATTTTTATTTCAACTTTCTACTGCACGGAAATCTCTGTACTTATATAATAAAATAGTTTACCACTTGAGATAAGACAATCAACAACTCTAAATTATTTTAAAACAAAAGCGTACATATACTGTTTAGGTACAAGTATATAGAAACATATAGATTAACGTAGGCCTAGTAGTTTTTCAATTTGTACTTTGTGTGTGTTACTGTTCTAGTTTATGTCATGTAAATTTAACATGTATCTTAGTTAAGTAGATAATAATAGGACAGAAGGCCCAGTATAAGATTAGCTTTGCTAAACTAGTTTTTGTAATTTACCTTCTTTAAATAAAGTTTGTTATTATTATTATTATTATTAGTAAGCCGCAATTGCGCCATAATGCGCCTACTTTGTCATTTAACTCTGTCTAATGCCAGACGATTTTACTCATTAAGGGAAAAGTTTTGAACGTCAATGGCCGGTTAACCAGACTATATATCTGCCCATGTCTCTTGTTAACCGATTAAGCTGCAATGTGCCCTTTACTCGTCAAGGGGATAAACAAAGAGATACACATGTAGTACTGATGTATTAATGGTCTTCAATTTCATGTTAGTTCATATGTGTTTCTTACTTGCTGTGTTGTAGTAAAATTGATATGCTTCCCTCTCCATTAAACCCCTCCCCCCCGGCCCTCCCATTCCGATAACCCTTCTCCCAAACATCCTTGAAAAATAAACCCCAGGGTGCTAATAAAGGTTTTACAGTATATAATAAATAGTATCAAACAGATAGAATATAACCTAGAGCTTACAGCAGGTATCAAAAACAGGTGAGGATAATATGTTGGATCCACATCACATTCAACACTGAAAATAAACAGAAGAAATTAGTTTTTAACCTTGTTTCATTAAAAGTGTCACAGAATTACTGAAAAGGCTTGGATAGCCAAGTATCACACACTCACCTAGTAGGAAATACCGTGGGAGATACCGTGGGAGATACCGTGGGAGAGCTCATTGTTAACTAGAAAATGAAATTTTAAAAATATATTGAAATTAGTCAGCATGTTTTGCTTCATGGTTTAAGAATAGTTTACATAAACTTGCAACCTGCCATTCCATTAGAGCAGATTAACCAAATATGATGGAAATATATTTTGGGCATGTTTTGGTAACAGAGAGTGAAATAACTGCTAATAGGGCATGTTGAGGTGCACTTCAGCTTCATGGGTGAAGGGTACTGTATATTTTCGAAGAAAAGCCTAAATGCAGGGGTAAGCCGTAAGCAGTTGGAAATACATACCCGGCATTCTACAAGAATCGAATTGCTCAATTATATTCTCCAAAATATTTACGCAATTGGTTGACTTTCAAAGAAAGTTGGAACATTTGCAACAGCCAATAACAACACAGATTATTGTAGCATTCCAGAAAACATGCAAACTTCTCTCGTGGAGAAAATTGGAAGTTCACCCCCTCTTTCCTTTGGATGTACTAGGAATTTTTACTACTATCAGAAGTTGATTGCCCCCCCCCCCCATCACCCTTCAGACAGCACAAACATTGATAAATATTGGTCAATATTCGAAGCAAATATTCAAAGAGAGCTGCGCGCTTCCCCACGTATAAAATAAGCGAGCAATCCGCAAATTCTTTGTCGCATATTGTTGCAAATATACAGTAAGAAGTTAAAACAACAAAAATATACAAGGATCAGCCGGTCAGGGGTTTCTACTATTTTCTAATATCGCAGCCTGAGCTATATTGGTCTATATTACTAGAATTGTATTAAGAAATGTATTCCTGAATAATATTCAAATGCATTCATAGACAGCATTTCAATTTTAGTAGTAAGTTAATACGCTTCTATGACGCACGTTTGTACGTGCTGTCGATATTGCTTTATGAACGTAAAAGCGAGTTTATATAAAAAACAAGACGCCTGCTGAGGCGTTCACACTGGCCCTGGGGAGCAAGTTTTGTGAGATATATAGACATTGTCCTATGATATATTCACTTCTTAGTTTAATATATGTATTAAAGACAAAATTCTAATAAATATTTAAACCAAATTCATCGTGTTGTTGTAATTATTTTAGTAATATACTCCATACGCCCAGCCTCGACAATGTTATTTTGAGTTGACACGTCGTTGTATTACACACAAACTAAAAATAGCAAACATAAACAAAAGACATTTTGAGCCATATTTTGTGATATTTAATAATACCTAAAGTCGTAAAGAACAAGTCGATGCCCTAAATGATCAATATCTATCACAGATCATCAACATTCCCACTCGTGGTAGCAATATCTTAGATAGATAGATAGATAGATAGATAGATAGAATAGATAGATAGATAGATAGATAGAAGTTAAATGTTACAATTCTAGCTCTAGCATGTACTAAAATACTTTACAAACGATAACTAATGTCTACTAATAATCAATAGATTAATATGATACACTATATGATTTATTATAAAATTATAAAATATTCTAACAATACTACATTTTCAATGCGTTAAAGTTGATAAAACTGTTCTTGTAACGCTGTGTGTTAAAAGACACATTAAACTTGCGATTGTTCGTCAAGTTAATATCATTATAATTGTATGGAGGAAGTAGGCAGTGTAATTTATGATCATTGTTAGTAACAATATCTTTGAACAGTTTTTCTGTCAGTTCTTGTCTTCTGTCATTCAGAGTTTGAAGACCTGCAGTGGATAAGGCATCGTTGTATGATACCAAAGGGAAGATGATTCTCATGGCTCTTTTTTGTATCATCTCTAAGTCATGTGATAAATACTTTGTCAGGCTGTCGTGAAACACCGGACACGCGTACTCGGTAATAGGTCTGATACAGGTGGTGTAAAACTGGACAAGTTCTCTTGTATCCAAATGGGATCTTTTCAGCTGCGATAGGAAATACAGCCTCTTCCTTGCTTTCTTAATAATTTCAGACACATGTTTGTTCCACTTGAGATCGTGTGAGATAATTAAACCCAGTATCTTCGCGCAGTTTACTACCTCCAAGGGAGTATCATTAATTTTGATTGGCTCAAAATATGTACTCGATTTACTAAACCCTACCCGCAATTCTTTGCATTTACTTTGATTCAGTTGGAATTTATTGGCCAATGCTTGTTCGGTCAAGTCATCAACGGAATCTTGAATTGAGCTTGCACTTCCTTTCTCGACAGTTTCAGCCATACTCGTATCGTCCACATATTTCCACATTTCAGAAGCAGCATGCAATTTCCCAGTCATTGATCATGATTATTACGAATAGCCAAGGACCTAGTTTTGTTCCCTGGGAAACTCCTGCCGGTACTGATTCCCATTCTGAATAACAGTCCTGACTGAGTTTAACTCTTTGCTTTCTACACGACAAGAAGTCTGTGATCCACATAATGATATGTTGGGGTATGTCATAGGTTGCCAACTTGCTAAGGAGTAGATAATGATCAATCAGGTCAAAGGCTTTCTTGAAGTCGAACAACACAATTCTAGTCGTTGCACCGTTTCCATCTGTTGAACCATTCCACGAATGAAGCATGCTTACGAGGGCTTGAGTAGTACTTGATTTAGGGACTGTACCGTATTGGTTAGAATCGATTCTCTGAAGCACGGCAGGTTTAACAAAAATACTAACGACATAGTCTTCGGCGATTGTACGGTAGATATAATTGGTGTTAGAGATATTGGGCGCAAATGTTTATTCACGTCTCTTATTGGTTTCTCTTTTGGGATTGGAATAATATTCGCCTGCTTCCATGACAGGGGAACATGAGCTTCATTAAAGGTACTGTTCAAAATATCTGATATAGGAGAAGCCAGAATATCTGCGTATTCCTTAAGCACCCAACTAGGGATGCTATCGGGTCTACCAGCCTTACTTGGATTTAACGTTGCCAGTTTCTTAAAAACAGAAAATTCGGTAATTCGAAAATCAAGTGATTCCCCGTTAATTGCAATTTGCGGATTGGTTGAAGGTAAAGGATTGAAATTGTTCATAGGTGTAAGAAACGCCTGGTTAATTAGGTTAGCGAGATTGTAAGGGCTGGAAGATGCTGAATCAGGAATGTTCTCGATGTTACTCAACTTTGCAATCGTGTCCTCACGTCCAGACACCTGCTCTGACATGCCACACAAGCGTTTTACTTCTCTCCACCATGTTGCTGGCGCACAGGATCTTAAATGCTTAACCTTTTCCTCGTAGAATTTAGCACGCAATAATTTTCTTTCGCGGTTCATTTGGTTTCTTAGACTTCTAAACGTCATTAGGTCGCCATTTGCTAAGGCTTTCTGACGACGGCGAGTGTATTTACATCCACTTCCTCCAGATATTTCCTTGGAGCCAAACGTTTGCTAGGTCTTAGGTCCCGTGATTTTATACGAATTGCTGGTTTGGGGAACAGAGTATGTGCAAGAGGCTGAACCTCCATGGTCGGAGAGGCCAAAAGATGGCAGTTTGATTGGATCCCCCTAAAAACTGTTCATATTCGTCAGGATTAGATCAAGGGTGTTTCGACCACGTGTAGGGAATTTGATTATTTGCTTTAATTCAAAACCATTTCGAAGTCTTGAAGTATTTAGCTTATTAAAGTCTCCGAGTAAGATTATACCACAGTTAGGAAATACCGCTTCAATTATAGTTAGGCATTCGTACAAATAATTTATCATGGACACGTTATCTGCTCCTGGCGGATGGTATACAGTACATAGAATAATGTTCGAAATTCCTCTTGGGAGACGAGGCGGGCTAAGTACCAACAGATTGCTTCAAAATTTATACCAGACAGATTTTCCAAAACCTTATATCTAATTGTTCGCCGTACGTAAACACATATACGTCCGTGCTGGCCTTCGACTCGGTCTCGCCTTACTATGCTAAAATCAGGAATACAAATAATATTGTTATGGATATGTCCTTGAAGCCAAGTTTCTACAATACAAGCTAGGTCTATCGTTGCACTACTTATAACATTACGGACCTCATCAATTTTTGGCGCGAGCGACATCACATTGGACAGCATGAATGAGGGTACAAACAAATTTGGTGAGCCCGCTCTCTGAGTCTGCCTATTTAATGGCACAGGGATACAGCACGTCAGACGATTGTTGTTACTTGTTTGACTAGTTCCAGATGCTCTTGCCAACCTGGCGGGCGACGATGATTCGCTCTCCTTCGAAAAAAAAAAATTCGTCTTCTAGTTGATTTACGTGACTTATACTCGTTTACTGGACGATAGGTAATTCACACAGGGATGCTACGTTTGCTACGGTTAAAATTTTCGCTTGGATTGACGTGATTGTTGTCTGGTCAGCTCACTAGCTTGTTCACCCAATTAAAATTTCGTTGGAACGTTTCAATATCAACAATCTTGACAGGTTGATCAACAAGGTGTGAAGTCCCAGTAGAGTTATCAATATCGTGTCCTTTTAAGGTTGACTCTACCTACAGGTCTTGGGCAGAATTAATAGACTGAGTATGTAATTGGTTATGCACTTTAGCTACGCCTACATTGTTAAAGTTTTTGTTTGAATTTATTAAACTATTTGATGATGATTGTTTGGTAGCCTCGTTAACGTGATCACCCAATTGAGACTTTGTTAAATAGCTTTCACTCTCAACCTCTTTGACGTATTGATCAGCAGAGCATGCAGTCTCAGTGGAGTTATTAACATAATGTACTTTTGAAATTAGATTAAAATTGTCCTGTTATTGGACAAAATTGTCAATCTGGGCATGCAGTTGATTATGCTTATTAGATAGGCTGTTGGTTCCATTATATTCATCATTCATTCATTGTTCGTTCGTTCGTTCGTTCGTTCGTTCATTCATTCATTCATCGTCAACGTTCGACAACCTTGCGTATAATTCTGAAATTTTGCTTTCCATGCTTTGAAGTCCAGCTTCAAGACGCCTAGTTTTATCTTTTTCATTATCAAGTTCGCTTCTTAAAAGCTCAATCACCTGCATAAGATCAGTTTCCATTGGCTTCGACTGGGTATTTACAAATGACTGCAATGCGTCTGTTCGTGATTTTAAAATTTCAATATTTAATTTAATTGATTCAAGTTCGTCAGTTGTAGGGTTTTCGGTGCTGCTTAAGTCATTAATAATAATCGTTTGAACATCAGTTTGTGTGCATTTCGCTTCGGTTTTATTAATGCCAATATTTTGACTTTTACCCATATGGTCAACGTCAACAACAGACCTTGTTAACCTTGTTATTACAAGTATGCCAGAACACGTTAGCGTTACCGAGGTACTTTCCCCAGATAAATCAGGAGTTTATACAGATCACAATGTAATCACATTCGAATACGCTGCTCACATTAAAGCTCCAACAAAAACTCTTCGTTATATTTTTTATTATAACAATGGTGATTTTAATGGTCTCCGTGCAAGCTATTCGCGCAAAAGATCTTTCATCACTAGTTAGTTCCGATCATAATGATGATATTAATACTGATTGGCAACGCTGGTCAGACGCATTTATGGCTGCAGTTAAAGATCACATTCCAATAAAAAGGCTTAAGGGTCGTAACCCTTGCCTTGGATTAATGGAACAATTCTAAATTTAATTAAGAAAAAAACTCAATCCGGCAAAAACTCAAAAAATCTCCATTCAACTTAAGTTTAGGACACTACGCTCTGAAATTAAACGCCTACTGCGAGAAAGCCGCGAAAACTTTTTTGGAACTCTGATAACAGACTACAAGTGCAATCCAACCCTATATTATTCCTCCTATATGTTCATGACCTACCCGATGTCGTTAAGTCAAGTCAAGTTGCTATTTTGCAGATGATACGAAAATATTTAAGTCTATTGCTTCAGTCAACGATGCGAAATTACTCCAGCAGGATTTGTCCAACTTAAAATCCTGGTCTTCAACTTCTGGTCTCCACTTTAATAAAAGTAAGTGTCGGTCGCTGTCTATCATTCGTAAAATGAAGCCAGTGGTCACCACATACAAGATGAAGGGTGAATCTCTAGAAACAACGAAATCTGAACGGGATCTTGGTGTCTGGATGTCAACTGATCTCACCTGGGATACTCAAGTACTAGAACAATCTTGCCTTGCTAACAAGTTGCTAGGTTATATCAAACGGAACACACGATTTATTCAGAAAACAAGCGTGAGAAGAGCAATGTATTTATCATTAGTACTCCCCCGCTTAGGATATGCCACCCAGATCTGGTCGCCACAGTCCATCAGCCTTATTGAAAGATTGGAAAAAATTGAAAGACGTGCCACCAAATTTATTCTTAATCTACCATTTTCCAGTCCAGACGGTTATACCTCTCGATTACAGTCTTTATCATTACTGCCTTTACGCTACTGGCATGAGTTTTTGGATTTGGTTTTTACTTTAAAATAGTCAACAATATGGTAATAATAGATCCTTCTGTAGTACCCAAAATCCGCAGCGCCAGACCAACCAGATCGTCTCAAAACATTGATATAGCTAAGTTTGTCATTCCAAGAGCAAAACAACAACGCACCAACGCCCATTCCTACTTCGAACAACCAGGGTGTGGAACAGCCTAGCTGACGAGCAGAACCTTAACGTGACCAATTTGAACTCGTTTAAATCTACCATTCTAAGTTACTATTTCCGCGCTCTAGAAATCTCCTACGATCCTGACAATCCACGAACATATATTTAAAACTATATGCACGGTATAAGTGTAATACCGCTCGAACTCTGGCTCAGCCTCTTAAGTGCTGCTATTAGTTACGTTGATACTATTTTATGTTTGTATGTCTTAATTTCGGGTCCGCAGTAATTGGCTCACCCTGTTGCGGTCACCCTGCCTATAGTCGTATGTCTTGTTTTCTCATACTGTATGCTGTTATTGTGTTATGTATTGTAATATTGGCGAATCTAATAAATAAATAAATAAATAAAATAAATAAATATTGAATCGAAATACCAATATTGTTGAAAAGCAAGAACAAAGCATCATACCAGAATGTGAATGACTTTGAAAGTTCGAAAAGTATATAAATTTAACTGTGTATGAAAGCGAGTTAAGAGCAGGTAGGAAATGAAACTCCCTCGACTAGACTTATGCAATTGTATAATATATTATTGCTTACATTTTGAAACAATTGTTACTAGAGTCTAAAGCCCTACTTCTCGAGAAACATTCCAAATTATTTATACAAAGGCAACAAAGCTAATATATAATAGCTTTGTAGTTATTATGAAGTAACTGTATTCTACGTTGTACTATCTAAAATTATGTTGTAAACTTGTAAATAGTCGAAAGTCGCTTAAACATAAGGCAACCTTTTCGCCATAATTTCCAGGGATTTTACCAACTGTAACTGCAGCTATTGAATACGCAAAGAAATCTACAACGAACTCATGTGTTGTTTATATCAAAGAAAATCAACCATGAAACAAACACAAGAAAACATTTCCTAATAGACATATTTGTCATATAGTCCGCTCCTCAATGACGGTCATTTTGAATCGGGTGGACGATTTCGTAATTGGGGCGAGCATGAGCGAGCCCCAGTTTGGTGGCTAACCGAGCTCAAGCGCAATGCATTATGATGCGTACGTTGGTGCGTACGTTGGTGCGTACGTTGGTGCGTACGTTGGTGCGTACGTTGGTGCGTACGTTGGTGCGTACGTTGGTGCGTACGTCGGTGCGTACGTCGGTGCGTACGTTGGTGCGTACGTTGGTGCGTACATTGGTGCGTACGTTGGTGCGTACGTCGGTGCGTACGTCGGTGCGTACGTTGGTGCGTACGTTGGTGCGTACGTTGGTGCGTACGTTGGTGCGTACGTTAGTGCGTACGTCGGTGCGTACGTTGGTGCGTACGTTGGTGCGCACGTTGGTGCGTACGTTGGTGCGTACGTTGGTGCGTACGTTGGTGCGTACGTTGGTGCGTACGTCGGTGCGTACGTCGGTGCGTACGTTGGTGCGTACGTTGGTGCGTACGTTGCAACGTACGTTGGTGCGTACGTCGGTGCGTACGTCGGTGCGTACGTTGGTGCGTACGTTGGTGCGTACGTTGGTGCGTACGTTGGTGCGTACGTCGGTGCGTACGTTGGTGCGTACGTCGGTGCGTACGTCGGTGCGTACGTTGGTGCGTACGTTGGTGCGTACGTTGGTGCGTACGTCGGTGCGTACGTCGGTGCGTACGTTGGTGCGTACGTTGGTGCGTACGTTAGTGCGTACGTTGGTGCGTACGTTGGTGCGTACGTTGGTGCGTACGTTAGTGCGTACGTCGGTGCGTTGGTGCGTACGTTGGTGCGTACGTCGGTGCGTACGTTGGTGCGTACGTTAGTGCGTACGTTGGTGCGTACGTTGGTGCGTACGTTGGTGCGTACGTTGGTGCGTACGTTGGTGCGTACGTTGGTGCGTACGTTGGTGCGTACGTTGGTGCGTACGTTGGTGCGTACGTTGGTGCGTACGTTGGTGCGTACGTTGGTGCGTACGTTGGTGCGTACGTTGGTGCGTACGTTGGTGCGTACGTTGGTGCGTACGTTGGTGCGAATCTTCAGGCCTTCAAAGCTGACATCACTGATTCCAAACTGTGTAATGACCCATGCTCCAATCTAGATGATCTGGTGAAACATTATGATAATACGCTATCACATATTTTGGAGAAACATGCCCCTTTACAAAGAAAGGTAGTGGTTGTCAGACCAAGAGTGCCATGGTTCAGTGAAGAACTTAAACGTATTAAGGCCAAACGCAGAAAGCTGGAGAAAGTAATGCTACGATCAAATTGCCAAAATGATAAAGACGCTTATCGCCAAGCGCGTAACAAGTATGCTGCCAGTTTGAAAAATGCTAGACACAAATACTATTCTGATCTTATCGATCAATGTTCGGGAGACTCAAGAAAACTTTTTAAGGTTGTGTCTTCACTTTGCAACACACCTCAAGAAAACTCCTTGCCTCCACATGATGATTCACGTAAACTGGCTGATGAGTTCGGAAAATATTTCTGTCGAAAGATTGAGCTAATTAGAAATGACATTGAAAACGTTGTAGTAGACCCACCATTAGTAGATTATCGTTTACCTGATATCAAATTAGATTCATTTAAGCTCCTGTCAGAAGAAGAAGTCCATAACATAATCATGAAGTCGTCGAATGCAACATGTAACCTTGATCCTATTCCAACATGGTTGCTGAAATTATGTGCCAGTGAGTTAACACCTGTCATTATGAAAATGATCAACTTGTCGTTAAGTGAAGGTCACGTCCCAGAAGCATGGAAAGTTGCCATTCTTATTCCAATTCTAAAAAAATACGGTCTTGATCTAGTCTTTGAGAACTTCAGGCCCGTCAGTAACCTGTCATTCGTTTCTAAAGCTACGGAAAAAGCAGTTGTTAGCCAGTTATTTGAGCATTGTGCTGATAATGCTCCTCTTCCTAACAACCAATCGTCATATCGTCAATTCCACTCTACCGAAACGGCTCTCCTAAGAGTCCACAATGATATCCTTATGAACATGGACCAACAGAAAGTAACTCTTTTAGTGCTCTTGGATTTGAGTGCCGCCTTTGACACCATTGATCATGAAATTCTGACGGATATATTGAAGTTAGAATTTGGTGTGATCGGAAATGCCTTAAAGTGGATTAAGTCGTTTCTCTCCTGTAGAAAGCAGCGTATTAATATTAAGCAAAAGTTTTCCGCCAATTTTCCGCTGAACTGTGGAGTTCCACAAGGAAGCTGTCTTGGACCGGTCCTTTTCCTATTATACGTGTCTCAACTGTTCCAGATTATTAACAGGCATCTACCTTCTTCCCATGGGTATGCAGATGACACTCAACTTTATTTATCTTTCCGTCCTGAGTCACCCGTTGTCCAAGATCAAGCTATTCAAACTATTAATAATTGCATCGTCGAAGTTCGTGCTTGGTTAGTTTCACATAAATTAATGTTTAATGACACTAAAACGGAATTCTTGATAATTGGAACTCGCCAGCAGCTGTCTAAGGTTACAATCGACTCGATTGAAGTTGGTGATGCTGATATAAAACCTGTACAAGAAGTCCGAAATTTAGGTTCGTGGTTTGACGAACATATGTCTATGAATGTCCATGTGGGCAAGGTTTGCAGCAAAGCATTTAGGGGCTTGTACAACATTCGACAAATAAGGAAGTTCCTCTCCATCGAATCAACTAAAACGCTCGTACATGCCTTTGTGACGTCACACTTGGACTACTGCAATTCTCTCCTGGTCGGCATTCCCCAATACCAACTTCAGCGTCTTCAACGAGTTCTCAATGCCGCTGCTAGAGTGACGTGTCTTATACCAAGATGCGCTCATATTACCCTGTCCTGATGCACCTTCACTGGCTGCCTGTTAAGTTTCGTGTTGATTTTAAAATTGCACTCCTGGTATATAAAGCTCTCCATGGGATGGCGCCAGGCTACATTATGGAACTGTTGTTAGAAAAACCGAACTGCTGTTACCAACTGAGATCTGATGATCAGGGACTACTTTTTATCCCAAAAACTAGAGCCAAGACTCTTGGTGATCGAGCATTTGTGCATGCAGCTCCGTCAATTTGGAACATGCTACCTTATGATATTAGAAATAGTAAAACAATTGACTGTTTTAAATCTCAATTAAAGACTTTCCTTTTTAAGAAAGCTTTCGATTCTAACTTTTAGATTTATAGACACTTATACCTTAATTCTTAATATTTTAGCTGCTTGTATATAGTAGAACTTCATTGTTGTAAAGCGCTTTGGAATATTTTATATAATTTAAGCGCTGTATAAATCTTTATATATTATTATTATTATTACGTTGGTGCGTACGTTGGTGCGTACGTTAGTGCGTACGTCGGTGCGTACGTTGGTGCGTACGTTGGTGCGTACGTTGGTGCGTACGTTGGTGCGTACGTTGGTGCGTACGTTGGTGCGTACGTTGGTGCGTACGTTAGTGCGTACGTTGGTGCGTACGTTGGTGCGTACGTTGGTGCGTACGTTGGTGCGTACGTTGGTGCGTACGTTGGTGCGTACGTTGGTGCGTACGTTGGTGCGTACGTTGGTGCGTACGTTGCCACGTTGGTGCGTACGTTGGTGCGTACGTTGGTGCGTACGTTGGTGCGTACGTTGGTGCGTACGTTGGTGCGTACGTCGGTGCGTACGTTGGTGCGTACGTTAGTGCGTACGTCGGTGCGTACGTTGGTGCGTACGTTGGTGCGTACGTTGGTGCGTACGTTGGTGCGTACGTCGGTGCGTACGTTGGTGCGTACGTTAGTGCGTACGTTGGTGCGTACGTTGGTGCGTACGTTGGTGCGTACGTTGGTGCGTACGTTAGTGCGTACGTTGGTGCGTACGTTGGTGCGTACGTTAGTGCGTACGTTGGTGCGTACGTTAGTGCGTACGTTGGTGCGTACGTTAGTGCGTACGTTGGTGCGTACGTTGGTGCGTACGTTGGTGCGTACGTTGGTGCGTACGTTAGTGCGTACGTTGGTGCGTACGTTGGTGCGTACGTTGGTGCGTACGTTGGTGCGTACGTTAGTGCGTACGTTGGTGCGTACGTTGGTGCGTACGTTGGTGCGTACGTTGGTGCGTACGTCGGTGCGTACGTTGGTGCGTACGTTGGTGCGTACGTTAGTGCGTACGTTGGTGCGTACGTTGGTGCGTACGTCGGTGCGTACGTTGGTGCGTACGTTAGTGCGTACGTCGGTGCGTACGTTGGTGCGTACGTTGGTGCGTACGTTGGTGCGTACGTTGGTGCGTACGTTGGTGCGTACGTTGGTGCGTACGTTGGTGCGTACGTTGGTGCGTACGTTGGTGCGTACGTCGGTGCGTACGTTGGTGCGTACGTTGGTGCGTACGTTGGTGCGTACGTTAGTGCGTACGTTGGTGCGTACGTTGGTGCGTACGTTGGTGCGTACGTTGGTGCGTACGTTAGTGCGTACGTTGGTGCGTACGTTGGTGCGTACGTTGGTGCGTACGTTGGTGCGTACGTTGGTGCGTACGTTAGTGCGTACGTTGGTGCGTACGTCGGTGCGTACGTTGGTGCGTACGTTGGTGCGTACGTTGGTGCGTACGTTGGTGCGTACGTTGCCACGTTGGTGCGTACGTACACGGAACTTTCACGGCAGTGATTAAACTCCATCGACTTTCCGCCTCTTCTTATTTTACAATAATTATATAGATCGTTTTCAGTGACGTCACGGCTTTTTTCCAGCTTATTTTAGTGTAATATTTTCTATGTTTTGCATAGAGTAAGCAAAAATATACCTAGAGCCAAAATTTGGGAGCGATAGCGTTTTTGGTGGCTGAACTGTGGGGAAATTAAAATGTGAAATGTTTGCTTGATTAGTAGTGATTAGTACGGGGACGCTATGTTGGTGTACCACTTTGGTACACCAACATGGCGGCCAAAATACTAATGCCCGAAGAAAGCCGAATTTTAATCAAAATGGTTAGATTTATACACAAAATGACTTAGATATCACATTTAAAGCTTAACCAAGCCTAAGACGTCGAATTGTGTGAAAGAAATAGCTTTCCGCGACCTTTGAAAATGCACTGACGTCAGCATTGCCAAAATTCAAAACTCTATAACTCTAGAAGGAATGGTCGTATCAACCTAAACATTTCGACAAAAACTCACAACAACGATCTGCAAAACATATATAACGACCAGCTTTATAGGATGTATAATTTAGATTTTACAATTTTGATGACGTCACGTGAAAACCATCTATAGTTTTCAATTAACAAACGTCCCGGAACTTCTGGCAAATTATGAATAAATCCCACCGGCTGTTTTGTGAAATTGACAATTTTTCATTGGATGAAATATATTCTTACATGCGATCGAAAATATAGCCACATTTATGTAAAGAAACTCAAAAGGAGCCACTCATCGGACAAATAACAAATGGAAATGCATGCTGATTAATGACATAACAAAAGAAACTATCAAGACAACAGATGTTTCTTTAAAGTTTAGATTGTAAATTCGTATAAAGTAGTGTACACATGTCAACAACAGTGGTCAGTGTTTTAAAATTTATAAACCTTTCAAATCGATTTACACCCGTTTTCAAAATTGCGCGACAAGTCTACAAGTAGGTTTAATATAACCTTCATTTGTGTGATTTGCTGAAGAAATATTATTAGCTTTAAATTGTAACATTCATAATATAGAATTTGACAAACAAGAGTGTTTATGAAATTGTACTATGTCCGGAATATTCTATTAATATTCAAGCGGAAGCAGGTTTGACACATCTGCAGTTAGCGAATTTTAACTAATAAATGTAGGATTCTTCCAAGTTTCAAAATCATTGACTATTTGACGAGATAGATTTTCCTGTTCGGCTTTTATTGTGATTGTTAATTCAAGCTTTTAGTTTCTATTTCTAACTTTATTTCGGTTTAACGTCATTATCTAAGCATTGAATTTAAAATTTATTTTGTTTACATCTGGTATTTTTAGATCGCGTGACAAACACAAACGCATATAAATATGTACGACGCAAAGTTTATTATATTTCTGTTGCTGTTGTCATTTTTATTTCATTTACAGTTCTGACTTCTGACACACTTCTAGCAGCGTGAGCGTATCCGATTTTTCCATCAAACTACAGCATCAATATTAATTGCTGCAATTACATAGCGCTTTCTGGAAATTTCTGAAAATGTATGTTCATATTATATAAAGCCGTTAAAACGGGTATTATACACAAATCGTGCGAAGATGACCACTGAATCATAGTAAAGTAACAAAATGACACATGTTTTGCTCGCATCTTATTATTGCTCTTGCTCAGGCTCGCCCCATGGTGCTTGGCATCTCCATAGTCACAAGTGATTGTGTACGGGTGTCTGTGGAAATGCAAGTTTGTGACATTGACCAATTCCCATTTCTAGACACTGATCCCTTCGGGCCAGTGTAATAAGCGTGTTTGTTTCAAACGTAAACAAACGTGCATTTTACCTTTGGAGTTGGGTCAGTGGGCGGTTGCTTGCAATTTAGTCCCCGAGCCGGCGCGAAGCGCCGTGCGAGGGTACTAATTCCGCTCGGATATTTACACCCGGAAAAACAGGAAATTAAGCAAGGGGAAATCCAAAGTTCATCAAGTTTTGCGGGCGCATGGCTATGTTTCATGGGTGTGATGGATGTGACGGGTGGTCATCTCACTAATCTTTGTTAGGAGTGGAATGAGCGAATTTTAAAAAAACATGAGTAAGTCATATCAGCAAGTCTGAATTATAACTTATAAATAGCTTTTTGGGACTATAAAAAAGGATAAATAGAGATAGATGGTCGAAAAAATATGGCAAGTTTCTTATATTAAATTGTTGATATAGCCGTAAGAATGTTGTTTTATTTACATAGATTTTCATTTTTTTACAATTAAATATCCTATATTTTATGCTATCAAAAAGGTCCAACTTAAAAGGAAAGCGAAATCGTTTCACACGAGAGAATTTGTATATTTTCAACTGATTTCATTTAAAAAACTAATTTATAAGTAAAAGGCAGTTTAGTTTTATAAACTTTTGGCAACGTTTTAGTAAACGGAAGGTTGCATTTAAACATTAATTTGAAGCTTATAGAATGCATAAGAACATACCTACACCATATATCTCAGATTTGTATGGCTAAAACAACTAATATTTTAATTAATTCCAGGGGCGTCGTGGGTCCCATGTTTTAGGGGGCGAGGGGCAAGGGCAGCATTTTCCCGACAAACACAATTTTTTTAGACATAAATAATATATTAAGTCATACGAAAATGTTCATAAGTTTTGATTCTTAGAAAAATCGTCAGCGCATCGCCTGACAGTGTTTACAATCGTGTTGTTTGTTATTGCCTAGTGCGAGCAAAGCCCGGCAACCATGCTAATGTTACATGTGTGGAATCATATAAAGCATATAACTCTTAAATATTGACTATTCTATAAACTTATATTGGGAAAACGTGAACTGATTCCGATATTTGATCTATATATTTTCTTATTCAAACATGTTTCTTATTGTCAAAAAACGAAGAGAAATATAATTCCCGCTCGTATATGCAGGTATGCTTGACCACGAAGATTCCGACAACATAACAAATTTCCAACTTTCCGACGGGTCTCAACGATACCCCCCCCCCCTATCGTTGAGACCCGTCGGAAAATTGGCCGTGGCCCCCTGCCCCCTCCCCCCCGGCCACGGCGCCACTGATTAATTCTAAGTATTCTATTGAATTCATATTGCTATTTAACAATTAGACAACGAGGCCGAGTTGGCTATGAGCGAATAGTCAACGAGGCGAAGCCGAGTTGACTATTCGCTCATAGCCAACGAGGCCGAGTTGTCTAATTGTTTTAGTATAAACTATAGCATTTATTGAGAACTAGGGAACACAATACAAAAGTAAACAAAAGTATTAATATTAATTTTAAACGTGAATTTTCACGCCATTGTTTTGAATTTTGCTACTAGTAGACTATCACTAATAGTCTACGAGTAGCGTAGCCAATCAGAACGCAGGAAAAGTGATAGTCTATTACTAAGTTTATACTAAAACGTTATATTGAATTGATATTTAGTGTAAAATAGGCGAGCATTCCGCAAATTATTTATCGCATATTGTTGCATATATATCATATTAAAATAAAAATATACAAGGAACAGCCGGTCAGGGCTTTCTACTATTTTCTAATGTCGCACTCTGGACTATACTTGTCTATATGAATAAAATTACAGCATTTCAATTTGGGACGCTTCTATGAAGACTATGATGGCTCTTTCTCGATATATGAGCAACCGAAATCGGCGCGGTTAGAGAGCCTGAGCATTCTCCAGTTTGGTGGCTAACCGAGCTCAAGCGCAATGCATTATGGTGCGTACGTCGGTGCGTACATACACGGAACTTTCACTGCAGTGATTAAACCCCATCGGCTTTCCGCCTCTTCCTATTTTACAATAATTATATAGTTTTCAATTAACAAACGTCCCTGAACCAGTGTGCTGTGTACGAAATATCTTGATTACAATTATGACAGAATCGTCAGAAAGATGATCAATCTATGATCTGTGTAAAATTTAGCTTTTACTGTGCGGACAGTAGAAATTCAATTCCCCAACTTATTCGATTGTACCATTTATCGACGTATCGCTTCCAAAGATCACTATGTATACTGAAATTAAGGCGAACTTGCGTTGGAATATTCTATCCATTCCCAGTCATCTCCATTACGTAACTATGATCAATTAGATTTTTAATAACCAGCTCATTCAATTAAACTTAACCAGCTCGTGTCAAATTTGTAATTCTTGTACATGCCTAATCTATCTCAGAGCTTTCATTAGGAAAACATGATCTAAAGAACAGCTGCTAAACCACTCTGCCATCGGAACAATATCATATATGACGTAGATCGTGCAGGACTCTTGGACGTTCAAATATATAGTTAAATTCATACTTTACCGAGTTGATCCTATAGCTATAGCTGGAGCGCCAGTACAAGTCAATGCCCATTGTACAAGTTCGGCGTCCAAAAAGGACCGACTGAATTGCATGGTTTCGTCTCTTCCAGATCGAAGGAGTCATGAAACCGGTCAAATTCTATGACATGTCATCGTGGAACGGGACAAATTCCCGTGTGGTTCCAAATCAGTCTGACGGTCTCGTGTACATGCACGAAGTCTCAAATTTTAGTTTCCACAAATAGCATGTCTATGACATATAGCTCCTTATATACACTCACTTGTGTATATTTAAGTGTATATGTATCAGTTCAGTTTAGGTAAGCACAGTTACTGCGAAAAGTTGAACATTTGCTTACGTAATGTAAAAAAGTAATGTAATTACGGTAAAATCGTCTGTTGTTAAATACTAGTTTACTAATTTAATCCTTAATATCGCCGCCATATTTGATGATGAGCAGGACAAACTGAACGTTAACATGCTCATACGTAATTACGACTTTCCTTTGTTTGGCCAAATAAGTAAAATAGGAATAAATTTAACAGAAATCGATTACAAATAGATAGATTGCGCAGAAACTACATAAAGAAAACTTACCAAAAACGTACGAGTCAAGACGTATCAATTCTCTTCGTCAACGGCTTTCTGCATCAACCAACGTTCCTATATAAAGAAGCGCTAAGAAAATGCAATAACAGTAAAATGTTTGCAAACAGATGTCATATTAGAACACGGTGTCATATTAACACCATATTAGCTGACACACATATGTCATATTAGCACACGTATAGTTAAATATTCATGCTTTATTTTATCTTTTAAATACACAGAATTAGTTGCTTGGCAACCCAGCGACTTTAAAACAGTAAACTCTAAGGGGACTGGAACGATAACTTGGCCGCCATCTTTGAAGTCACTCATGATGGCCGCAATAAATGAGAAAAAGGAGTGGTCCTAAGAAAGTTCCTTGTGGAACCCCACAAGAAAGTTGCTGTGCTCAGATAAAATTCCATCACAGTGCACATTTGCATTCGACAACTGAGATAAGATTTAAATCAGTTAATGGACCATTCCCCTATTAGACTAACTTTTGAACTAGTAAATTGTATCAGTACAGCTGGAAAGAGCATCCTAAGTTTAGTAAAATTGCAAAGTTTGGTTGCGAAATGTTGTAAAATGTGGAAAATATAGCGCTGTAAAGTTTGTAAATTTTGTATATTTTTCTATTACGCGCGGAAAACGGTTACCACTTTTTTAAAAGTTGTAACCGTTTTGCGTGCGTAATACAAAAATATACAAAATTTACAAACTTTACAGCGCTATATTTTCCACATTTTACATTTCGCAACCAAACTTTGCAATTTTACTAAACTTAGGATGCTCTTTCCAGATGTACTGATACAATTTCCTAGTTCAAAAGTTAGTTTAATAGGGGAATGGTCCATTGCTGGTTGATTTAAGCCGAGATACTGTAATTTATTCAGTAAAATTTCATGGTCCACAGTATCAAATGCCTTTTTAAGGTCAAGAAATAAGGCTCCGTTTATAATGGCAACTTTATTAAATGTTTTTCTTTCTACATACATACAATTGTAAATCTCGCTTATTAAGGTAACTTGCAATTGGCTGCTTGAATCACAATTAACTCTAAATAATGTAACATGCAAATATATATATATATATATTTATTTTTTTACTTTCGGTCCGGAAGTGTTATTTTGTAATTTCCAGCAATTTGATTGGCTACACGAGCGGGCGGCTTTTTACGATATTTAGGCCGCGGGCAGGAGAGTTATTTTTTTGTTTACAAAATTTTACAAAGTGGTCTTTAAATTTTGAAAATTGATTTAATGAGAATGTAAATTGGTCAAACTAGTCAAAAAAATGTTCTCCGATGATACCTATCATAGTGAGAGCGAATTTTACTACCCAGACGATTTAAACTCTGTGGAAATAATTAAATAGTTCCAGTCATGTCGAAAAAAATAAATACGTTATTTACCGTTTAGGTCGGGCCGTACTGGAAAAATATTTTCCCTCGGCCTCAGAAGCGGCCCTCGACCTTCGGTCTCGGGCCGCTTCTGAGGCCTCGGGAAAATATTTTTCCAGTACGGCCCTCCCACCCGGTAAATAACATATATATATGAATATAAGTGTCAAGTTCAAAATCATATAGACTATAGAGTGCTCAATACCAAGGCAGAGCGAAATAGTAAAACAAAATAAAGTACAAACCCGAACTACTTCATTAAAACTTTAATTCACTACAAATCTGTTTCGTATGGCAAGCCGAGCCTACCACACTCATCAGGTGAAAATTGCAACTGATTTTTAACGCTAAGAAATTTGAATTAGGATTAATCTATAAAACGGATGACTCATATTACAAATACGTACACATAGCTAACTGTGATAAGTGTCTGTTAATTGTTTGTTAGTGATTGCTTAGTAAATGTTTCTTCCTGTGTCTACAAGTGGAGACAAGTTCATTTCTGCGGTTAAGTGAGCTTAGTTTCGGGTGACAAATAATGATGTATTTTTCATGCAGGCATAGATTACATCTCTTCGTTATATTCGAGTATGGTTTGCATTGTTTTAGTATTTTCCAATTGATGGCGTAGTGGACATCTGATTCTTTCAATGTCCAGACATATTTGCTAAGCTCGGTGGCAGATTTATATTTTAGATTTCTAAATGAGCTAGTGTGGTTTAGATATCGGGTTTTAAAAGTGTTTTCAGTCAGTCCTACGTAGGTTTCGGATTTCATGTTATCTTGTCTGGTGACTGTGGCTTGATAGACTATTCCTTTCATTTGGCATTTTTGGTCGAGCGGGCAAGTATTCTTCTGGCGACAATTACATGTGGTAGTTGGGTTTGGGTTGGATTCAGTTTCATTCTTAATTACGGATTTGTTGTGCGAAGAGATGATGCTTTTCATGTTAGGCATGCAACTATAGCTCAACTTCAGAGTGTTCCTATTGAATATTTTACGGAGCGGGTGACCCTTCGGAAAACATTCATCGATCGTCTGCAGGAATAATCGGCCGATGTTGGTGGCTACGTTTGAACTGTAAGGTGGGTTAAACCATATAATATTCCTGCTTCTCGATCTCTTTGTTACCGGTGGGTTTGGGTTGAAGTTTAGGTTATAGTCACTTTTTCTTTTTCTGGAAAGTTCAAACCATATAGTAAGCCAGGCAATATCCCACAATACGTCAATCACCGCAGCAACCATCCGCCAGCAATTATTCGCACAATACCAGATGCAATCAACAGGAGGTTATCCAACATCTCTTCTGATAAGCAAGTATTTGACTCGGCCGTCCCTCCTTACCAAGAAGCACTAAGAAAAAGTGGCTATGACTATAACCTAAACTTCAACCCAAACCCACCGGTAACAAAGAGATCGAGAAGCAGGAATATTATATGGTTTAACCCACCTTACAGTTCAAACGCAGCCACCAACATCGGCCGATTATTCCTGCAGACGATCGATGAATGTTTTCCGAAGGGTCACCCGCTCCGTAAAATATTCAATAGGAACACTCTGAAGTTGAGCTATAGTTGCATGCCTAACATGAAAAGCATCATCTCTTCGCACAACAAATCCGTAATTAAGAATGAAACTGAATCCAACCCAAACCCAACTACCACATGTAATTGTCGCCAGAAGAATACTTGCCCGCTCGACCAAAAATGCCAAATGAAAGGAATAGTCTATCAAGCCACAGTCACCAGACAAGATAACATGAAATCCGAAACCTACGTAGGACTGACTGAAAACACTTTTAAAACCCGATATCTAAACCACACTAGCTCATTTAGAAATCTAAAATATAAATCTGCCACCGAGCTTAGCAAATATGTCTGGACATTGAAAGAATCAGATGTCCACTACGCCATCAATTGGAAAATACTAAAACAATGCAAACCATACTCGAATATAACGAAGAGATGTAATCTATGCCTGCATGAAAAATACATCATTATTTGTCACCCGAAACTAAGCTCACTTAACCGCAGAAATGAACTTGTCTCCACTTGTAGACACAGGAAGAAACATTTACTAAGCAATCACTAACAAACAATTAACAGACACTTATCACAGTTAGCTATGTGTACGTATTTGTAATATGAGTCATCCGTTTTATAGATTAATCCTAATTCAAATTTCTTAGCGTTAAAAAATCAGTTGCAATTTTCACCTGATGAGTGTGGTAGGCTCGGCTTGCCATACGAAACAGATTTGTAGTGAATTAAAGTTTTAATGAAGTAGTTCGGGTTTGTACTTTGTTTTACTATATATATATATATATATACAAATCAACCAAATATTTCAAATAGCTAATAATTCGGGATTTCCCCATTCTTTGTTTCGACAGCAGAAGATATAATAAGTAGTTCTAATGGCAATGGTCATCATTTTTCTAATGCGATACATTTGGTGGTTTTTATCGAGACCAACAGCATCTAACATACTTAAAAAAGTAGAGCACTCTTTTGCAAACACACCTAGGGAGCTCATAGAGAGATTTATAAATTTAACATGGTTAAATAATAATAATAATAATAATAATGGAAATTTTATTCATGAATTTTTTAGATTATATATACAATTGTAAATCTCACTTATATAAGGTAATTTACAACCGGCTACTTGAATCAATAATGACTATAATACTATATATACACAACATAACATGTAACAAATACACAGAACAAATTTCAAAATGTTAAAAATTCTGGATTTGTCCATTCCTTATTTCGACAACAAAATATATAATATGTTGTTCTGATCGCAATCGTCGTCATTCGTTTGATGCAGAATTTTTGGTAGTTCTTTTCAAAGTCAAGATCTTTGAGCATTTCTATGAATGTTGAACATTCGTTTGCAAAGACACCAAGAGAGCTAATCGATAGATTTATAAATTTAACTGCTTTAAAATGTTTACGTTGTTCCCTAATTAATTCTAAATATTTACATTTTTTGCGTTTAACGTTATTTTGGAGATTTGTTTCGAAACCAACAGTTAGTTCAACAATGTAGAGACATCCACTTGATGTTGATATAAGAAAATCTGGACGGTAGGTGTCACCAGTGATGATGGATGGGCTTTTATAACATGGAAGATCCACATAAAGACACTTACTCAAAATATGAGTACTTGTTACTCAAAAAAGGAGTTCTAGTTACTCAAATAAAATGCACCCATAGTGACTCCTAATTTTGAGTAAACGAACAGTCTACTCAAACTTTGAGTAAACTTACTCAAAATATGAGTACTTGTTACTCAAAAAAGGAGTTGTATTTACTCAAATAAAATGCACCCATAGAGACTCCTCGTTTTGAGTAAATTAATGGTGTACTCAAACTTTGAGTAATCTTACTCAAACCTCGAGTATAGTATCTACACAAAATTAAAAAAGCGTCCCTTCGACGAAAAGTCACTCAAACATTGAGGAATAAACATCCACATACGCAAACTTTGAGTAAAGGTAATTCAAATACGGTAAGTACATATATTCAGGTATATGGAATTGTCAAGTCACAGTTCCCAATGGCAATGCTGACACAAAACCAGCCTTCAGAAACGAAAAATAGTAAATAACTATATAATAGACAATATAAATATGCAAAACTACAACATTATTTTCTAAATTATTAATTATGTAAATTAAATATACATATTTAAGAAATCTATATCGAAAACTACATCGACACATGCAGAGGAAACTCTTTTCAAGTCCTCTAATATATATCGACTTATCGCGCATTATGCAGTATGCACGTAATCAATAATCATGCGCAAACAATAAAATGTCGGATGAGTTTCATATATACAGTACATGTGTCTTGTAGTTTATACCAGTATACTACAAAAGCTTATTGCGAGTTATATACTCCTGGTCATTATGAAATATAGTAACTACCACCGTTCAGGTGTTCACGAGAAATTAAATATAGATAACCCTGGGCCTAGGTCTTATAAGTAAATGTCACATATTTTTTAGAGTTAATGTTTATAATATAGTAATCACTGTTAAGACATCGTGTCCAGTTTATTTATAAATGTTATCACTGAGGCCGGTAGTTTCTTGCCATCTTGGATGCTCGGTATGCATTTTTGAAAAAGAGGCAAACATTGTTCAATGTACCTGGATATTCGAACAAGAATACATCATTTGTTGCCATGAAGGCAAAAGCTGCCTCCACCAACCGTCCTTCCATTGTAAAGAGCACCATCTTCTCTGCTACGATGGCAATCTCGTCCCTGTCTTCTTGAGATCCCTTGGCCAGTATCTTCGGCGAGTTCTGTGGCATATCATTTGCCACATCTTCAAAGCTTCCATCCTCCCAGTATTCAAGAACAAGAAATGTAAAATAATTACAAATTAGATTAACCCATTAAGCCGCAATGCACCCTAATGCACCAACTAAATGTCATTTCGCTCTGTCTAATGGCAGACAATTTTACTTTTAAACGGAAAGTGGTGGGGATTAATGGATTAACCAGACTACCTGCCCATGACTCTTTTTAACCAATTTAGCTGTAATTATTAATGCACCCTAATGTGCCCACTTTGTAATTATTAATCAACCATTCAGAAGGTATATATCTATGAATCTCCCCTTTCATGAGCGGCTTGTAAATACATGCCACTCAAAAGAGGTGCTGGTAAAAGGCGGTGTAACCACCTTACACAACAACAGTAAACTGCATCAACATAAATGTATACAAGTCTTGAATTCTGTCTCAATAGTTCTCACTGACAGGCGGACCTTAAAGATCCACCCGAGTGAGCTATTGGTAAAAGGCGGCAAGTGCCACCTTACACAAAAGCTGAGAAACAGCACAACTAAGATCAAAATTCAAGACAAACTATATTGTTATTCCAGTCTCATTGTTAAACCTTAGTAAAGTTCATTTTTGTTCAACATAAGTAAAATACATGCATAAAACTGTAAATCCCATTGTTTCTCTGTTATACTAAACAATGACCATGCAAAATTAAAAATGAACAATACAGAATGTATACATCTATAGGTTCGTCGCAAGGAAGTTTAAAATAGAATCATGCCTCCACGTGAATCGTTCCAGATACGACTGGCAACCCCCTACCACATGTAAAAGTGTTTCAGGGGCTAGGCAATGGGAACAGTCTGACGTTGGTAATATATCCCATCTTGCAAGGTTTTGGCGCGTTGGAGGAGGGTTATTTATGTATCGTACGGTAAAATTAAATATATTTTTCGGCAGATTTGATTGGGATGCACACCACATTTTCGTCAGCTGTGAAAGAGAGAACTTTGTAATATTAGTGAAGAAAGAGCCTTGACAGGTTAAATGATTGAGAAGTGTATCCTCTTGTCCAGAGCGAAAGTCCTTAAGAACTTGTTTGGTGGAGTTATAGACATCATACTGAATATTTTTGTTGTTGCTAGTTGACTTCCAAAGTTGATTGATTTCGTGGTTTGGAGATGTTTTAAGAGCTGTGCGGAGAACGGTTTGGCATTGGATGAATTTGATTGACGGAGGACAAATATTGAGGCCAAATTTGTTTCGGGTTAGAAATACAGTGCTAAGTGTTCCAGATATGGGTATTTCAAGCCATTTACCAATATAACTGTTCACTTTAGAATCAATATTTTCGGTGACCCAAGTTTTCGACAGACTTGTAACAGTAAGATGCCAGGATAATTTAGATAAAACATAACGATTATAAAGGAGTATTTTATTTTTTGGATGAAGTGGTTTAGAATCAATATCAGTCATTAGTTCGTCGACGAGAGAGGTTAGTTCAGACTTATGTTGTTCATCAGACATGTTGAAATTCAAGTATCTTCCCAAATATTGAAAACTATCACCAATATTGATCGCTGGAATTAGTTTGTTACTAATGAGGAGTTTTGGTAGATATTGGATTGATTTTGTCAGAGCTTTTTTGACGCCAAAGGTACTACATTTTGATCAACCCGAATTATCATGTTGGACCATTGACACCAAATAGAGAATCGGTTCAGAAGATGTAGATTTTCCGATTCTTGACTACTTATTACGGCAGCGTCATCAGCAAATTGAAACCAGTGGATGGGATTGAGAAACTGGAAGGAGAATCCAAATTGATGATATTTTTCAGCCTTTATATGTTGGATAAAGGTGTTAAAACACATATTGAACAGAAGAAGACTAAGACAATCACCTTGCAGCATGCCACGACCAACTGATATGAAGGGGGTACGGAATTCAGATGTAATTATTGAAATTTTAAAATCAGTATATAAGCTGTTAATAATAAATATAATGTGTTCCGGGATATGATGGTAGTCAAGTACGGATGTGATTAGATTGTGATGAACTTCGCCAAAAGCATTCTTGAGGTCAAGTAGAGTGATGACAACAGAGCGTTGTTTGATCCGTGCTTTATTAATAATGTCAGCCATTTGTGCAGTGTGTTCTAGAGTTCCAGACAGGTTAGGTGTGACTCCTTTTTGTATATTATGTTCTGTAAAGTTATTAGCGGTTAGGAAGGAGTACATTGCGTTACGTAAATACTTTCAATGGTATGCTCTCCAGTGCATGTGATGGGTCGGAAATTTGATGGGACATTATTATCGCCTTTTTTATGAATGAGTATCGTACAAGCTTTTTCCCATTCTGAGGGAATTGTTCCGGATAACCAAACAGCACGTATAAGGTCAGTTAAGTAAGTTCTAAGGAAAGGACAGCGTTTAAAACATATAATAGAGAGCTGATCAAGGGGGCTTGGAGAACCAGATGCCTTCATTTTACGAATTATAATTGTGACTTGTTGATACGATGGAGGGATTAAGTGTTTGGTTGTTGTCTGGACTTGGCTCACCAGACTGGCTGTTGTTATTATACGGGCGAAGCTTCTCACGCAATATATGCGACACATATTTAATTTCATCAGGTTCGCTATTTGTAGACTTGAGGGTTTTCAGAGCTTTCTTTAAATCTTTCACAGTATAGTCTTTATATTTATTTACTAGAGAATTGTCAGGCACTGAATCAGTGTAACCAAAGTTTTTACCAAGATATTCATATATGATGTTATTTAATAGCTTTATGTTTGAATCTAAATCTTGCGATGTGATTGGTTGATTGGATTGAAGAGCAATTTTGAAATATTCGTTTGCCGTTGACCATTCAGAATTACTTTTAGGAAGTTTAATACCTTTCTTTAAAGCTGGAATATTTTGTTCGTTAACTGTAGGTGCTTCGTTATTAATTGTTTGATTCATTTCATTGATATTTTCTGCGTCAAGATTGTCTTGTTCTTCTAGGTCTGCACATAATTCATTGTTTAGTCCATGTATAACTCTACAACTACGCTGATGCATTTTAAGACCTCGCGCACCTTTACATATTTTACCACAGCAACACTTGACTGCAGTATACGGCTTGAGATGATGACATTAGGAGAATTCATGACGGCCGTTTGCTTTGCTGTATTTTCAGCAGAGTGATCTTGTTCTGCTTGATGATGAACTCGCTGTTTACATCGTCATGAGTGACGACCAAGCGTGACGAAATCTTTCCGAAATCTTTTATTAATAATAATAATAATAATAACGAATTTGTTAAGGCATATCTACATTGTAGCTCTACATCCTTAATTTCTATACTAAAATGGTCCAATATAATATATATATAATGTATAAATATAGTAATAGTATATGATATTAATGTATATAAATGGTAAAGCTAAAACTAAAGTTATCAAATAAATAATCAAACAAAATAATTAAATAATAAAACTGTCCCACCAAAATATTATAAATGTTCAATTCGTCCATGAGCCTTATCAAAGAGGAAAGTTTTAATCATATTTCAAAAGGATCTGTGATCATTGTTATTTCTTAAAGATATAGGCAGTTCGTTAAAAATCTTCGTACAGCAATCCTGAAATGTTCCTGTTTCCAACGGTATCTTCAACGATGGTGCGCAACTTGATCGAAGCTGTCGATTGCTGGTGCGTAGTTCTAATTTCAAGTATTGAGGCCAGGAAGGGTCCCATATGCATTTATGGGCGAAACGCGTCAGCTCAAATTCAGTCCTTTCATGTACTGGCAATCATCTCAGAGATAACACATCTCCCATGCGACAGTATTTGTTGGTTACGAAACTTGCGGCTGCGTTTTGAACGCATTGTAGTTTCCTTAATTGGTTCGCAGGAAGAGGGTGATAAACAACGATATTATAGAACATTTTTGAAAGAATGAGGGATTCTGCTAATTGTTTCTTGACGTGAAATGGTGTAAGATTTCTAATTTGGTGTAAGATTTCTAGTGGAAAGAACTGCGTAAAAAGAGGAAGTTACGTGTTTTACGTGATATCCCCACTTGAGGTTATCACTAAACCATGTACCTAAGAGTTTGAATTTCTCTACTTTCTCCAACGTCTGTGCCTTAACTCTGATATCTGGAACGACAGTGTCAAGTCCGTGCACTCTTGACATTTGGGAAGTTGTTATTAACATTTGTTTGGTTTTCTTTTCGTTGAGCGCGAGATTTGATTCTGATGCCCAGTCTTCAAGCACAGTCATCGCATCCTGAAGCTTCTGAGCGCACTCGTGTATCTTTGGAGGGGCACTATGTCGATAGAACGTCGTATCATCGGCATACTAATAACATGAGCATTCCAAATCTGATTCTAAATCGTTTACATACAAATTAAACAGTATAGGCCCCAGAATAGATCCCTGTGGCACTCTAAACTGTACAGCAACTACGTCCAATAGTTTCTCATTCATTTGGACAAACTGTTTTCTTCCAGTTAAGTAATTGAACACCAAATAGACTGCATCACGAGAAAAACCGACGTTGTGGACTTTCTTAAGCACTGTGCATAATCGACAGTATCGAACGCTTTGGAAAAATCAGAAAAGTTTTCTATCAATGTTAAAACACCATTCATTTGTCAAATCTAACATTGCTGTTGCGGTTGAAAACATTGAACGAAATCCAGATTGTTTAGGATTTATCAAATTGTGTTTCTGAACATAGTTCTCTAATTGAGTGTACACAAGTCTCTCAAATATTCTAGCAATTGTAGAAATAATCGAGACAGGCCTATAGTTGTTAGACTCACAGCGATCTCCTGTTTTAAATATTGGGGTCACTTTTGCCATTTTCCAATCACTGGGAATTGTATTACTTAGTAAGGATAGGTTGAAAAATTCAGCCAATGACTCGCAAATATATGGAGCTGAAATTTTCAAAATTTTGTTTCAAATTTTATCTACTCCAATTGCCTTTCCAAGAAAGAAGAAGAAATCTTTCCAAACCCAAAAATCGAATTTGATTTATTTAGGTAATCTCTAAATGATTTATTGTTGGGTGGCGATGGTATCTTTGATTCTAGTTTGGGACCAATTTCTGTGAAATGAGCATTGAGTGTGTTTGCTATGTATTTGGCTTTTGTTATAGACTCAGAAAGTGAAATGTTTATTTTATTTATCTCTTCAGGTTATTTAGCACTTTCCAAGTACCCTATGAGTTTCCTAAATTGTTTTTCAATTCATTTTTATAGTAACACTTTTTTGTTTTTTTTCACCAATTGATTAACTGCATTTCTTTTGTTTTGAATTGCAGCCAGTCAGCAGGCGAATTTGATTTGGTAGCTTTTTTCTATCTTTGGCATACTTCTGAATTAATCCATGGAGATGGTTTGTTGCGTATTCGTTTTGTTCGACATGGCGCATGCTTATCAAGAATACTTTGCATTTCAAATTTTCACTCTTCCCAAACAATGTTAATGTCGTCCACATTGTTTGGAGATAACCATACTGTGTTTTTAATATCATATATAAATTTTAATTTGCTAGTCTCAATAAATCGAGGTGATCCTCTTCGAAACCCTACTTTTCGAATTGCATAAATTAAATTATGATCACTGATAGAGGTACTAATAGTTCCCCATTTGGTTAAGTTTTCTTTACTATTCGTAAGAAAAAGATCAATTAGTGTCTTTGTTGTTTCAGTCACACGGGTTGGTTGTTCAATTAATTGCATTAGTTGATAATTATCCAACACATTGACCAGTTTTGAAGTATGAAAACCAATTTCAGATGATATTAAATCAAAGTTTAAATCTCCTAAAATATAGTATTCTTTGTTAGATGAAATTTCTTCGAAGAGCTCAACAGGAGATTTTGGTGGTCTATACCATGTTGTTATTAAAAATGGATCAGAATGTGGCTTTTTTTAATTTCAATTGTGATCATTTCAAGACTCTTGTCTTCAAGATTAGGTTTTCTTGCAAAATTGATAGAATTTCGAATATATATACAGACTCCTCCTCTGGCCTTATTATACCAGCACTTGTAGGGTCGTGGTCACCACGCTTGCCTTTCTTGAGGAGAAAGTGCTACCTTTACATTGACATCAGTAAATGGTTAGACTTTCACGTCTTCTCGGATAAGGACGTTAAAATCGTAGGGACCTCGGATCCCCTATCAATTGGGCAATAGCCTGTTGGGAAATCCGCTCACCAATGAGTGAGAAACTCAATAAACTAATCCTTACGGATGCAGGTATAACCTGGGAGGTTAATTAAAGAGTCAGAATCAAATTCGTCTAATTTAGTCTCATTAATTGCTAGAACATCATAAAACCATAATTTATATATTTGTATAATTCATCAATGTGTTTCGAAAGACTATTAATGTTTAGTGATCCAATTTTAAATCCCCTAACTCTGGAAAGGTCATGAGTTTCATCATGTAAAACTGGACATGATGTTGAATTATGATTGGTTAAATGATCTGCATTGACAACATTACATCAATAAGTGATGTAATTTCTAAAATTACTAGCGAGAGTTTGGATACCTCTCGGATTTAGGTGTAGCCCACCTTTGTTTACTCAAGTTGTTGTTGTTGGCAGAAGCATCCTGTCGCTTACCTTTGTAATTTTTTCCGACCTTTATCCACGGTCCATCGCCATTCGATTTCATATTTGAGCCTTTGGTTTTGGTATTGACCGAGCCACTAGTTGGACTGTTTGAGACTGTTTGTTTATCTTTGGTCAGCAATTGAATAGCTGCTAAAAGATTTTCTCGTTCCGCCTCGAGATGGTTAACCTTTGCTCTCAATTTGTCACACGAAAGACAGTCATTGTCGGCACGCTTATTAGAATTACAGCACTGAAATTTATTCTCAAGTGCCGTAGTTTTTAACCATAGTTCCGAGATTGTTCACATCCAGAACAAGGTTGATTATTGTTGACAGCTGAGGTTTCAGGATCGTTCACTTCAATGCATTCGACCGACACAAATTTTAAACTTGTATTCACGGCACTCTTGGAAACCAGGTATTATCTTAATAGTTATGTGTTTTATAAGCGTGTACGTAAATTTTTGTAATACAGTATATATATATATTTAAATTTTTACTCTACTGTAAATCCTGATGAGTTTACCGTGACTAAATAAAAGTTCAGTTCAGTTCATTTTATTTCAGCTGTATTGTTGTTGGTCTTCTCAAGATGGCCGTCTTGCGTGTCTTCGTCGAGCACGTGGTCACATTTCGGCCATTTCCATCGAGTAAAACGCACAGATAGATTTTCGAACGGTTCCAGGTTTGGCTCCCTGAACAGCAAGGGGTTTGGTGCCTGGATAAAAGCATAGCGTTGCTACGCTAGCTTTAAAAACATGAAATCCGCCATTTATTGGAGCATATGACCACAGATATAATAAACCTAGATTGCTGACTCATACCTAGCGGACGCTTGGCCATGCATGATAAATCCAAGATGGCCGCCATTCAGGGCAAAAAGAATATAAACTCTACGGGGAAATCCATATATTTTGCATTTTGCGTCGTCCCAGTGTTTCGAATCCACTTCGATCAAACTTTTTTGGCAATAACTACTTATCGTGGAGGTTTTAGACGCAAACTGGACAGCTGGGGATGAATTGATGTAAACATATAGCTCGCCCAAATTTGAACGAAATCGTCACTTGGTCAGTTTGACTGAGTTACTCTGGTTTCGTGTATTTTATGAAGGAAATTTGTAGTTTTCAAGGCCAAAGACATATACCTTGAAGGCTTTGGATGCAGAATGGACCGTTTGGGATGAATTATATTAAAATATCGCTCGCCGAAGCTTGACATGAGAATGTCACTTGCTCAGCTCGAGTCATTTACTGCAGACAAGTACTTTAAAGGTACGTGGTTTAATACATTTAGTCATTAGATATTTTGAGGAATATTCGGAACATTACTTAGAGGATAAAAGCAGTATTTAAAAGTCAAGTCCGGATCGTGTCTCGGTAGTGCAATTCTTCTAAAACATAACGTTCTAAAACATAACATTACCTATTGGAGTTACCGGTTAAGTTTTGGTTTGCTAGCTCCTGTGAGACAAGATTTTCACAAACACCGTCCGTTTTCTTAGTTAAAGAACTTGGCCGATGTAGATTCCTTCTGGAGGATAGACTATCACCTGGAGTCTCCTCGATCTTTCGTAGATTCCGTCTATAGGTTTGTCCATTAACATCAATCACGTAAGATCGAAACTCACTCTTTCGTTCACGATCGCTTTCTTCCACTTCTTATCGCCAAGCTGAAATGGCTTTATTCGCACAACATCTCCCACTTTCAATGGAGGCAGAGGTTTTGCTCTCGTGTTGTGATATCTCATTTGCCTCCGTACTCTTGATTGTTGCCGATCGGTTTCCTTAATAACTCGCGGTTCGAGCAATTCAGCAGTTGTTGGAATCGATGTTCTTGTTCTCCTACTCATAAATCGCTGCATCGGACTGCTAGTCAATCCTTGGGTTGGTGTATTTCTATGGTCTAACAGTGCCATGTATTGATCGGTCTTGGCATCCATACTCTTTCTTAACAATAGTTTCGCAGTCTTAACAGCTGATTCCACTTTGCCATTAGACTTGCCGTGTCTTGGAGAAATAGTACGATGTTCAAAGTTACATACTTTGGCAAATATTTCAAAGGATTCCGATACGTACTGTGGACCATTATCACTCACCAAAACACTTGGACTTCCATATCTGGCGAAATGTGCTTTCGTCTTGTTAATCACAGCAGCGGATGTAATTGTTGGCAGGTAGTCCTCCCATTGCCTTTATTTGATGTTTGGTTGCTTCAGCTCCTTTGCAGATATCTATACAACGATCCAGCGTTAAATCTCTTTCTTGTAGCAGTTTCTTTCGAGTATTAGGATCATTAACACCAAGAACAATTCGGTCTCTCAACAAGCTGTCACGTAAATCACCAAAATTACATGTGCAAGACAAGGCTCTTACTGTGGTGATATACTGGGCGTAACTTTCCTCACGCTCTTGGTTTCTTCGGTTGAAAATGTACCTTTCATAAGTCTCGTTTAGTGTACCAATAGCAAGCCGTTCAAAATTTGGGAGAATGCTCTGTAATGTTGGTTCACCTTCGACTGTCATTGTGTTGTAGGCACTGATCTGAAACTAGAACTGGATAGAGCATCCTATTGAATTCAATGAGCCAATTTTGAAGCCACAATATTGGCTAGTCAAAGCGTTAGCTGTTCAAATATATTTTTCTATGCAACGTGAAAAATATAGCTTCCAACATCTCTTCTAATGAGTTTTAGAACGTTTTAAACACCACATAATGAGGCTTATGGCGGCCATATCGGTGTGGTCTCATTAGTTATTCACCGGCAAATTTAGGAAGAAAGAGAGGCCACTGATGACAAATTCTTATCGAGACAATATTTTTCCTTTCCCACCAATAACTAGAACATGTTAGAATCTCTTTAAACATGTCCCCAACACCACAGTAGATTTGTTGTGGTCACACCGATATGGCCGCCATTGGCTTCATTTATGCATGGAAGATGCACTATCCAGTCCTTGTTTTCAGATCAGTGGTTGTAGGCCTTCAGCCCTTCAGGACCAACAGCATGTAGAAACATAGCGACATGAAACTTTTGAGGACGTTCGTCAAGTTGAGCTACAATAGCGTAATTTTCCCATTGCTGTTTCCAAAGTTTCCAAACTTCCGCGAGATTATCACCGACCATACGAAGTGGTTTAGGTGGCGAAATTCCCGTTAATTGTACTTGTTGAGGCTGAACCTCAGATGAACTAGGTTTTTCCATTTTTCCACGCTGCCACCATGTTATGTTTTAGAACGTTACTTTATTCAAAGATTATAATTTACAATGTGGCTGCCATTTTATACTATTTTGGTACTGCAGGCTCACCTATTTATCTATACTTCATATAACATTACATATCACTCATCTGATTTTCAAAACATGTATTGCAGTATTGCTGCTCTTGTATTGGAATTCTGTTCTTGTATCACAATTATGACAGAGTTGGCAGTGGCTATTTCCTAACAAGTCCTCGATCTATAGTAAAACTCAGTGAAACCCACCCATATTTAAATCTCAAACTACACTCCATTAAAGCATTGAGACATATGAACATCATGCTGCAATACTAGTAATTTGAAAGTATAATGTTTAATTATTTCTATTTAAGAGCTTTTTAATATATTCATTACTATTGCCATACCGACTTAAAAATTGAAAACATTTAAGGCAAGATAGCTGAAGAAATTATGGAATCTAGGAAGCCTGCAAAAGGGTGCAATGGAGCCTCATAAGTCCTGAAGGGATATCATTACCATTTGATAGGGTACCATTTATATGTGTTGGGACAATAAACTACCAATGTCACCAGGGTGATGATGTTGATAAGAACACAAAAATAAAGAGAGAAGAGGAACGGGATAAAAATGAGGTATCTATGGAAGAAGCTCTGAAACTGTTATAAAAAATAATTAACTATATTAAATATATGTTATACAGTATATGAACTAATATGCATGTAACAAATAATTATCATATTGAGGCTTGACTACTGATAATAAAATATGTTAAAACTGTAAGGTATTTATCAAAATATGCTGCAATTTCATGTTTGACATGAAACACTAGTTAGTCCTTTTTTTGCAGAATCATGATCATACATTCAGGAAAAAGAGAAAGAAGCATTTCCAGCCATCCAAAAAGCTGTGTTGCCCTAGTAAGGTCATAAATAAAAATGGTTAAAGACAGATTAGGATTCGTCACGCTTATTAACGGCAAATTGAGGCCTTGACTCCCCTCCCCACTCCTTAGCGGCAAGGTCCGCGTTTAAGAAAAAAATAATTTTGAAGCCTAAATTTTGGCAACATTTGCCTTTGCAGCAATGATATTTCAACGATTGGTCCCTTACCGGCCAATTTGCCGTTAAGCGTGACGAAACATAACATTTGTCGACAGTATTAAATAGTTCTTGGTTTGGAACTGGAAGTGAAGCATTTTTTAGCATAGAGTACTTTGAAAACAATTATATATCAATAAATAACATGCAATGGTGTCTTACCGTTTTTTTGAAAGCCACAAGAAGGACAAAACTTTATGTGAACTTGACCAGTGAACTTGACCAGCGAACTCGGCAAAGCATTGCTCACAAGCCGCCGTCATATTTTAAAGGGAATTAAAGCGAGAGAAGTTATGATCTGAGAGCCTGGGGACGACAACAGAATCACATGCGCGCGCATTAGTTTTAACTTTCTACGGCAGAGCTGTATTTTTCTACCGCGCATTGATGATTTTCTACCGCGCAGTGATGATTTTCTACCGCGCAGTGATGATTTTCTACCGCGCAGTGATGATTTTCTACCGCGCAATCATCCTATTTCCACGGAAATGCAAACACGTTCTACGGAAAATAAACAAATTGCTACGGAAAAACACTGCGTTTCTACAGAAAAACACTGCATTTGTACGGAAAACATGCTATGTTCTACGGAGCGAGTATTTTTTCTACGGAAGAAGCGTGTCCCTAATGGGCCACCGTAGCAATGCTTTGCCGAGTTCGCTGGTCAAGTCCACATAAAGTTTTGTCCTTCTTGTGGCTTTCAAAAAAACGGTAAGACATCATTGCATGTTATATATAGATATATAATTGTTTTCAAAGTACTCTATGCTAAGAAATGCTTCACTTCCAGTTCCAAACCAAGAACTATTTAATACTGTCGACAAATATTATGTTTCTTTACCCTTAACGGCAAATTGGCCGCTAAGGGACCAATCGTTGAAATATCACTGCTGCAAAGGCAAATGTTGCCAAAATTTAGGCTTCAAAATTATTTTTTTCTTAAACGCGGGGAGGAGAGTCAAGGCCTCGATTTGCCGTTAATAAGCGTGACGAATCCTAATCTGTGTTTAACCATTTTTATTTATATTCTATTTATATATCCATTCCCCACGGGACACTCCTGGTATGTGCTTGAATGGGCATTGTTCTTGTCACATAGTCCCGCTCCCGGATTTGATACCGGCAGCAGTGATATTTCAGCAGCAGTAGCAGTATTATCTGTATTATTTTTGCCACATTCGTTTTTTATTCCAAAAGTTGTTCTTTGCCTAATCCACCCACGAGGAGATTATAGAATAGGCAGGGAATTTTGAAACAAGCGAATCTTTAAAGGCTTTTTTTAAATCGTACAACATGAAAAAATCTCTTTTGGACACGTGCAACGTTGTTAATCTTTACTAGGATAACTACCTCGACAAAGTGGAAGCCAAGATGATTTTGATGATCTTGATTTTTATTTTACTGCACCCCATCGCCGCCATTGAAATTTTTCAGTAGCAGTATTATCTTTGCAGCAGTGATATTTCAACGATTGGTCCCTTAGCGGCCAATTTGCCGTTACGCGTGACGAAACATAATATTTGTCGACAGTATTAAATAGTTCTTGGTTTGGAACTGGAAGTGAAGCATTTTTTAGCATAGAGTACTTTGAAAACAATTATATATCTATATATAACATGCAATGGTGTCTTACCGATTTTTTAAAGCCACAAGAAGGACAAAATTCTATGTGAACTTGACCAAGGAACTCGGCAAAGCATTGCTCACAAGCCGCCGTCATATTTTAAAGGGAATTAAAGCGAGAGAAATTATGAGCTGAGAGCCTGGGGACGACAACACATTCACATGCGCGCGCATTAGTTTTAACTTTCTACGGCAGAGCTGTATTTTTCTGCCGCGCAGTGATGATTTTCTACCGCGCAGTGATGATTTTCTACCGCGCAGTGATGATTTTCTACCGCGCAGTGATGATTTTCTACCGCGCAGTGATGATTTTCTACCGCGCAGTGATGATTTTCTACGGAAAAGTAACCTATTTCCACGGAAATGCAAACACGTTCTACGGAAAATAAACAAATTTCTACGGAAAAACACTGCGTTTCTACAGAAAAATACTACATTTCTACGGAATTATACTACACTTCCACGGAACAACACTTTGCCAATATCTTTAATGGTCATTTCACCTCGATCGCATCAAAGTTAAAATCATCGATGAATTTACTAAATACTCCAAATTTATCTAAACTAAAGACATTTATATTGTCTAAAATCCAACCTGATACAACGTTCAGTATTCCAACTATTTCAACGAAAAAGGTCATAAGCTACCTATCAAATATACCCAACAACAAGGCAACAGGCACGGATGGCATTAGCCCTTTATTATTAAAGATTGGTGTTAACGAAATCGCACCATCAATAGCCAATCTATGACATTCCCTTCCCGATGGAAAACCGCAAAAGTTACTCCCCTTTTTAAATCAGGGTCGACCGTTGATGTGAATAATTACCGGCCAATTTCAGTTCTACCAGTCCTTTTAAAGATAATCGAAAGACACGTGCACGAGTCCCTTTCCAGCTACTTGTCAGTCAATGGTTTAATTTATTCTAATCAATCTGGATTTCGAAAGAAATACAGCACAGAAAAAGCTCGTGCGTTTATCATCGATACTCTTTTATTTAATATCGACAAGAACAAAATCAACGGATTAGTGCTAGTTGACTTTAAAAAAGCTTTCGATATGGTAGACCATGAGATTCTCCAGCGCAAACTTGAACTTTATGGCTTTGACAACAACTCCTTAAAATGGTTCCAATCTTACTTGTTTCAACGTCGGCAGTATGTTGTTATAAATAATGAGGTATCAACAACAACAATCATCACAGATGGTGTTCCACAAGGTTCAATTCTGGGTCCTCTCCTGTTTGTCATCTTCATTAATGACCTCCCTCTACACGTCGACTCTCGCCTTGATATTTTTGCAGACGACACTACTATAGTGGAGTCATCGATGTTTACCAGAGTTGGTGAACTTAATGAAAAATTGTCAACATCTGCTTCACAGGTTGATGACTGGGCCAAAGAAAACAAGCTACCACTTAATGCTGCAAAAACTAAAACTTTGCTGATTTCGGGAAAACGCTTGCACAACATGTTATCTGCACCTGATATGCGCCTTAACGTGATAGCTAACGGAACTGCACTAGAGCAATGCAACAACGCGAAACTTTTAGGAATAGTTCTTGATGAGAATCTGTCTTTTGATCTGTACGTTGACTCCCTTTGTAGCAAGATCTCTAAACGTCTAGGAATACTGAAAACTATTAAATCGTATCTGCCTATGGACGAACGTTTGCTATTTTACTCAACTATGATCAAACCTCTATTTTTATATGCTGCAATTACTTGGTCAAACTGTAGCAAAAATAATCTATTTAAGCTACTTAAACTCCAGAAAAGAGCTGCACGTATCATCCTAGATGCTCATGCACAACATCAATCTGTCGACCTCTTTAACCGTCTAAATGGATTCCCTTCTATCGCGAAGCTGAAATACGCAAATGTATACTCGCTTATAAACGTTGTCATAACGAATGCCCTGATTATCTAAATGATATATTACCTCTCAACAGTGATCACCATAATAGAAGAACTCGCAATGCACATTGTCTTTTTACAGCACCTCGATATAATAGGGTTACTGAAGGTGGACGTACTTTCTCTGTGAGCACCATGAAATATTGGAATAGTCTCTCGCATGAAATTAGATCTGGAACTTCAGTAAATACGTTTAAGAAAGCATTGTTTGTAAATATTTTTAATCAACAGCAAGACATTGAAACATTTGATCTTTAAATTTACCACTATTATTGTAAATATATTCCAGATTCATATATCTTAATTTTGTAATCTTGTAAATATTTAATATTCTACTGAACGAGGGCCACTAGTTTATTAGTGTTCGCACTATTATGTGTCACCCTCTTAAAATAAAGTTTCTATCTATCTATCTATTTGTACGGAAAACATGCTATGTTCTACGGAGCGAGTATTTTTTTCTACGGAAGAAGCGTGTCCCTAGTGGGCCACCGTACATTCCGCTGTTTTAAAATACTTGTATAAGTTTCACTGTTGTTTTTATCTTAGTTTTTTGCACACAAGTCAGTAACTAAGTGAATAAATGCTTGAAACTTAAATGTCTTAATTGTTAGCTACACGATCTGGTAATTTGGCCTAATGACTTACTGCTGCATGTGCGTGTCAATATTTCAAGAAGGGAATGATTTCTTAGGTTTTAACTGGATCTTCAAGTCATGTTTGGTTTGGTTAGCAGTTTGGAACTTCTGACTGTTGACTGTTGATTGCTGTCTGCCGTCTGCCGTTTGCCGTCTGCCGTCTGCCGTCTGCCGTCTGCCGTCTGCCGTCTGCCGTCTGCCGTCTGCCGTCTGCCGTCTGCCGTCTGCCGTCTGCCGTCTGCCGTCTGCCGTCTGCCGTCTGCCGTCTGCCGTCTGCCGTCTGCCGTCTTCTGTCTGCTTTGCGCTGTCCGCTTTCTGCTGTCTGTTGTCCGCTGTCCGCTGTCCGCTGTCCGTTGTCCGCTGTCCGCTGTCCGTTGTCCGTTGTCCGTTGTTGTCCGTTGTCCGTTGTCCGTTGTCAGTTGTTTATCAATCTCAGCGCGAAAAATCATATTGGCAAGATAAGACAACCCACGTTGGTTAAACACAAAGCAGGACGTAGGTAAGTGAAAATAGAGCGAATCTATAAGACAAGGAAAACTAATATTTTTGTTCGCAGTTGAATTTTGTATAAAACTACATGAAAAACACAAATTCTTAATACATCTTTATTACATTCCACGTTCGTAATATTTCAGTTCCTTGAGCAAACAATATGCGAATGAATGCAGGCGCTGACAAGGTCTGCTAGATGGTGAAGGCAGATGAAGCAAGGTGTTCAGAAGGTTGGGAGGTCATATGATGTAAATTGTGAAGATGGCGTGAGGTGTTAAGAATTTCAGGAGGCAATGTGATTAAGGTTTTGTCACATGGTGAAGATGCATATGTAATGTGTTAAGAAGGTCAGGAGGTAATGTGATGTAAGGTTTACTCAGATGGTGAAGATGGCGTAAGATGTTCAGAATGTCAGGAGACAATGTAATGTGTAATGTGTAATGTGTAATGTGTAATGTGTAATGTGTAATGTGTAATGTGTAATGTGTAATGTGTAATGTGTAATGTGTAATGTGTAATGTGTAATGTGTTAAGAAGGTCAGGAGGTAATATGATGTAACGTTTTGTCAGATGGTGAAGATGGTGTAAGGTGTTTAGAAGGTCGGGACATCATGTGATATACAGTTATGTCAGATGGTAAGGATGAGCAAGGTGTTCAAAAGGTCGCGATATTGTCATTTGGTGTAAAATTTGTCAGATGTTCTAAGGTGTTGAAACCGTCAAGTGTTAGTCATGTGCCGTAGTGTCTATGAGATGGTCTTCAGATAAGGGTTGTCTGATGATGGAAATGGTTCCCTACTTCTTTACTACCACTCCCCAGCTGCCTAACTCCATAGCTACACCATTTCCTTGATGCACCACTCCCTGGCTGCCCCATTCCTCGGCTACCTCAATCCTAGGCTGCCCTACTCTCTGATCACCCCATTTCTAGATTGCCTGCTCCATATCTTTAAAAATAGCCTTACTGAAAACACCTTTCGGCAGCACATGACCTGCGATAGTAACTTATAGTATATATAATTAGTAACTTTGGCTACTATCAAAACGACATAAGTACAAATATGATTAGTAACGTATAAATCCACAATGATGCTACCTGTTCCATTGCATAGTTTAAAGCTAATTCTTGCATCATTAGAGACTCCGTTGGCAGATATAGTAAAAACTGGAATCCCAACATGGTATATCATTCCATTTTCCAGCTGCATCATTATTGTACCACCATGCTTTGTACAACATTTGCACGCAATCACCATCACCTGATGGCTCTTCAATGTACCAGTTTTCATAGGATACCTCGTCGCCGTCCACCGTGTAGAACTTTTGGCCCATCCTACGCACCCCAATCCAAGCTGCGATATAGTTGCGATTTTTTATAGCCTGATATATATGGTCGTTGTTTTCCAAGCTAGTCGGCACAGCCAAGTCACTACCACGTTCGCCACAATACCTTTGTGCTTCAGTCCAGTTGCCAGTTGTATCACTGATATGGTAACAACTTCCATCAAACTTATTCCAATCACTGGGGCAATTGTTATCCGCTAAACAGTGAATACAAAATGTTTTTTGTCTTTAAGGAGGTTCCCTATACAGTTTCCATTAGATATCAGTGTTTTGAAGTGAAAGCTCTTTGAAAGGTTATAAGCTTAGGAAACTCAAATTTTTGCGTAAGCCCTTTATTCCTCGTATATCAAGCAATAATTTCAACACAAGGTTTTTACTCTTGACATTGCCATGGCGACATGATGCCATTATCTATCTCGGCAGTTTTAGCCAAAAAAGGTATAATAGCGGGAAAATAAGGTCGGTGACCTATTGTTTTTTTGGCAGAAAGTAAATCATTATGAGATTCTGAGTTTTCTCAGAAATTTTTTTGAAAATCGCCAGTGTAGTTTTTTTAAAAGCCAAACTTTAATTTAACAAAAACTACACTGGCGATTTTTTTAAATTTAAGAATTTAATAGAACTTAATATGTTGAATACATAGTCAAATTTTGAGATATGGTCACCGGAGAAACGAACGAGAAAAAACCCCTCCAAATGCCATTTTCTGCTCGCGAAAAACAAGCAACGCTTGTTTGCGGGCGCATGTTCGAGTCACTCGTTGGCTGTAAAACAGGCTTTTTTTCGAAATGCGAGCAAAATTCTCTTCGTTTTCGTTACCCTTGGCTTGTTGGACCCAAGATTGTTTGTTGGTGGTCTTTTGTTCAGGTCTGGTTTGTCGATGGTTTACGCATTGAATTAATCCAACGTCTCTTAAACTTGTTTTTATTGTTGAAATCGGTATGAAAACTTTTCAAAACATTCAAACAAACAAGACAACTCGTCGTAACTGTCTGTGCAGTAGTTGTATGCAGTAGTTTTTAAACTTTTGATTGCTTTAAAGAATTATATTACTTTGACAGTTCTAGACTGCCCTGAGGAGAGTATAGAATATCATTTTAGAATTTTTAATAGTCTGTAAAAAGTCGATGATTTTGGAAATTATAAAAGATAATACTGAACGTAAATACGTAAAAACATACTAAAAGAAAGCTTAGAAACTGGTTCGAACATACGTGCTGTTTGAATTTCAAAGATATACGATTATAATGAAAAGGTTGTTGTTTCTTCGCAGATAAGTCTCGAAAATAACTTCCCACGGCTTGTTTCAAAATTTTACCGGGTCACGAAGATTCACGCGTGAGACGCGAGGGTGACGTCTGATCTATATAGATCGTGTTTCAAACTGAACTATAACTGTAGGGAGCCTCCTTAAGAGGAATTGAAAGGATTTTTAACCAGTCGGCTGCCTGCGTTGCCGTAAGCCCTGGCGCAAACCAAACCGGAAGTGTTTGCTTCGTGAATTGATCTCTGGAAATGCGATCAAGCAAAGAAAATTATTCATTAACCGAGTGATATTTTTGCAACATGGCTTCTTTCAAAGGGTGAATAAGCTTGAATACGCTTAATGCGAAGGTAGAAGTCTAGAAAACGCTACATTTTTGGCGTGCAGTAACGGAAAGAAGAAAAAAGACTATTAAACATATATATGCACATTTAACTAGATAGGTACTTGGCAATTATTTTCATGTAGAAAAGTTAGGTTTAAATCGAACTAGCCAGGGGTGTAGAAATCTCATCAGTTTTGGTGGGGAGGGGGTGGGGGAGAGGAAAAAGGTACCCATGTAGCCCCCCAGAATTTGGGTTAGAATTAGGATTGAGGTTAGGATTAGGGTTAGGATTAGGGTTAGGAAAATTAAGTTTGTACGTATTTTCGGTTGTTAATATGGAAATTGACCTCAAAATTTATCATAAATTGCGACATTTCAAGTCTTCCACTTCTTGTCAAAAATAGGCCGAATGTTAGCAGAGCACGTTTACGTCCGGCAAACACCAAGATTTTAAATTTTCCGGTTTGCGTTGCGCCAGGGTTTATGGCAACGCAGACAGCCGAAAAGCCCTGGGAACGAGGAGGGCATAATATGAAAATTATCAAATCCGATAACACACAGATGGATAGATTTCTTCATGTCATGCTCAGTCTCATTCATTAATTGTTAATTATTATATTATAAGTAGTATCTAACGAACAATTTGATTGGCTAATGCGCGTGCTTTATGACGCAATAAAGCACGGCCAGCGTTTTCATTTTTCTCAATTCGTCCCCGCTTGTTAAATTTTCCTCGGAATTGTCAAATACAATATGAACAAAATTATAATAGTTTTAAATCCAAAGTCTGTCAAAAAGCAAGAAAAAATAGACCTAAACGAGATGGAAAAAAGCCAGCCAACAAATAACAACGGAACATAAACGGCGAATAAAGATTCGTAGCTGTTTCTGAGTTTGAAATATACTTTTTTGCTTGAAAGTTGGCATTCAACGGCGACAAGAAACGCGAAAATCTGTACTATTTTGACATATAAAGGTACAAAAACTGTTTTTAAACACAAACCAAACCAAATTTATCCACAGTTCTAGGTGCAAAAAATTAAAATTAACCATTTTGGCATTGATTTAGATATAAACAATATGTGTACAGTTTTTAAGCTGTCAAGATGCAACGACAAAAACCTACACAAATACGACATGTTTATGCATTTCTTGACAGTTTGTCTGAGAAAATTTTTAACCACCAACCACTGAACTAGCAAAAAACACAAAAAATATTCAAACAGTACCTTCAAACAAAAACTGCCTGATATATTTGGTTCAAGATGAAAAATCAACTTGACAGCCAATGTCATCAAAGCAGCTTGACAAAAACGGAAAAACCCTTCGCTTTTATACGAATCCAGGATAATAGTGAAGCAGAACAACGAAAAACCAATCTGTCTATCATTGTGCACTATATTTGAAAAAATTTCAACAGTTTTTGTGCCTTTTTAATCCCTAATTTTTGTTCAGTTGCAAGTTTTTCGCTCCTTCGCCGGCCAGAATTCAAGATTGTAGTTGTTGGCTTGTTGCCAAGAAATGAAAACATTAAAAAGCTTGCGAGTGACGTCAGTGATTACATGTTAGGAGAATATCAATATTGATCTTTGAACAAAATTGTTTACTGTGCTTATATACCACTTATAATATAAAAGAATTAAAAAACTCGTCTTGTACCGTTATGGTGTAATAATGCACTCGGGGAAATGTTGGGAGAATACTCGAGAAGCGTGTAAAACACTCGGCTACGCCTCGTGTTTTACAAGCTTCTCTCGTATTCTCCCAACATTCACCCCTCGTGCATTATTACACCATAACGGCACGCGACTCGTTTTTTAATTCTTAATTAACAGTACGCTATAAGCCAATCCGAAGGCACGTATTGACTCCAATGTACAATAAGGTATATTATTACACCATACGCTTTTTCGCATTACATCTTCCTCATTACAGTTTTCAATAACTCTATTGAGCACACCAAATCATAAAACCCCTACAACTGTGTATACTTACCTTGTTACAACAAAGTTATATCTCTAATACGAACAATTAACATTTGCTCGAAAATAATAAATCTTGCCCTGGTAATTCCGATTTATTTCAACAATAATTGTAAAATTTTTAGATAATTTATGAACATGTATGCAAATTAATTTGGATATGTAATATGAACCGTGACAAACTAAATATAATTTTAAAGAGGAAGTCATAAGCTATCGAATGACGCGTGTCCTGTTGCCAGAGAATAAACACGTCTGGAGATATTTACATTTTGAAACAACCGGTCGTAATTACGGCGCAAGCCGTAAAACGAAGAGGAGTTAAATCAATAATAATTCTTTTTCGTGAGCTTATGCAGTTGAACATCTCTATTACGATACTTTTTAATACGAGCACCTCCGTCCCTACACAGATAGTTTTCATTGCCCCGATATCCTGTGTAAATTATGTAATCTATTCGTTTCACAAAAACCTCTTTAAAATGGGCACGTATAATTTGCTCTGTCGCTTAATGAAATATTAAACAAAAAAGAACTAATTGAACCATTAATATGCCAATAAAAAGCAACGTTGCTCTCATGCTTATCAATAGATACCTTTTATACTATCCTCCAAAACGAGGCAGCTTGCATTGTACTCCTACAGAAAATAACATTAACATTTTATATTTGTTTTTATAACAAAATTACTGAATACTGATTGCATGAAAGAAGGATACTTTTCTATGAGATAGCAACAGGAAAATATTGAAACAATCGTAGTGAGAACCGTATTAACTGTACTGGGGTAAAAATAGGTCTGTAGAAATTACGATCCTTATTTGCACAAACAATAGCTACACTCATGAATGTGGCATTTTCAGACCAAAATTGGGGTGTTTTTAGAGTTTTTTTTGAGGAAATTGTAGGTAAAATGGTATTTTGTGATTTTTTTATGCGTCAAACACTCTAGTCAAATATTTCATTCTGCTGAGGCATTTAGTTACGTTATTTTGAGGCTATAACACTGTTTCATAAACTTTGCTGACTGTGTCTTGAAATCATTTAGTACCTTACCGGCAGTGATATTCGGGAAAAAGCAGTAAGTATGTCGTGCAACTGGTGTCGCAATTAAATTTCAACCAGGTTGTTAAAATGCTTGGGAATTTACTAGAACATGAAAAATATTGAAAAGTTGAAAGATATTTGGAACACGATTTTGTACAGAAATGCTAGGAATGATACACTCCTGGGCTTTTTTGCAATACGTACCTACCTAATATGACCACATTTTGTGATTGGCTTTCTGAAACAAAAGTTATCACTGTTTTATAGTTTATTGTCTTCTATTGTTATTATCAACCAATAACAAAGCCTGTTCATATAGGTATGGGCGACCCTTTTCTTGTAGTCCTGCCTGAGGTTACCACAGTAACTCCTACCGAATTGTAGCACACTGTGCTATGCACCAGATTATATCTTTCCTTGTTTCCATACATCAGACAGCTTAAAATCTCAGATCAGAATTCATTTAATCAGTCACCTAGATGTTAATTTAATCGAAAGTAAAATTACTCCTCCGCTACAGTCAGTTCATACCTTTCGCGGACCAGTCAGATAAACATGATCGTAAGAAGTGTTTAGCACCAATAACTTCGCTGATGTATTATACGCCACGTCATGTAACATTTCACAATTTGGGTCATTCTGTAAGCTCAATGTATTTTTGTAGTTGATTGATCTACAACATGGCTCACTAGCACATTCCATTACGCAATCAATCGATTGAGAAACAACTTTAATCAATACAACTGTAGTATTAAGTCTGAAACCTAGAGTATATAATGAGAATCGATGCTGGGTAAATGAGGATTGTGGAGGTCTAGTTAGTACTGTAGGAGTAGGAGTAGGAGTAGTATTATAGGGGTCGATCAACCCCCTTTGTTGGGGTGGAGCAGGGTGGAGCACGAAAGTTTACTTGAACCACATATGGGAGCAGGGTGGAGCTGGGTGGAGCAGGGTGGAGCAGGGTGGAGCAGGGTGGAGCAGGGTGGAGCAGGGTGGAGCAGGGTGGAGCAGGGTGGAGCAAAGTGGAGCAGGGTGGAGCAAAGTGGAGCAGGGTGGAGAGCAAGGTAGAGCAGGATGGAGCATGGGGGAGGGAAACATCATTAAAAATTCAAACATCATTAGCATATGGTACATTAACATAATGTAGCGGGAGCAACATCATTAAAAATTCATTAACATAATATGAGAGTGTGCAACATCATTAACATAATGTAGGGTTGAGCATTACGCAATTAGCATAAACATTAATTATTCAACTCAGATTTCGCTGAGTTCAGCGTTTTTCGTTTTTCCCGAACTTGATAATTCCATAAACATACTTTATACCAATCTATCGAATGCTTATATTACAAATGTACCTCTTCTACAAAGTTTTCAAGCGTTTAATTATTTAGTAAAGCCTATATATAAGCGAGATTTACAAACATTATCGTTTTGGCGTCAGAAACATTAATATTTTGATGCATTTGTTGCTAATGTAAACTATAGATACAATAGCTTAATTCATTAAGGGATTAAGTCAAAAGGCTTGTTTGGGCGAAACAATCATTAAGCTAAACCATCACAATAGCTAAGCGTCCGTATAAAGTTCCCAAGCGTCGTCACAGTATAGAGACGACCAGTAGGGTCAATCGGCGATGCAACATGTACCCGGCTTTTTATGCAAAAATATGCAGTTTACTGGCCAGAAAAGTTAGTCCAGCTTGCTTATTGGCCAAAAAAAAGCAATTGACTGGCTGCCAATGCGTAATGAGCGGCCAATGCGTAATGTGGCCCTACTTCTCGTCTCTGTACTGTGGGCGTCGTCGATTCCAAACACAGTGCGTTTCTACAACGAGTAAATATATTCTCGTATCTAATATCACCTTATACGAAACGGCTTAGACAACTAATATAGCGACGCTCAACCTAGTCCCCGAGCCACAGCGCGAAGCGCCGTGCGAGGGTACTAATTCCGCTCGGAGATTTACGAGCATAGTGGAGTGCAAAGTCGTCCACCATTTTTTTTGTCATGGACGTTGGACGGTTTTTAAAGTTATGCGCATGCGCAAGTACTGACAGAAAAAATCAAAATGGTTCCTCGAGAGCTGCTGAGTTTGAAACAAAAATCGGTTTATTGAGCCTGATCTCAAAATATTTAATGAAAAAATAAATCATTAATTTCAAGAAGGATATATTATTGACATTTTTCAAGGTAAGCGATAACAACTACACTTTTTTTCTCCCCGAAGCAGCGTTTTTCTCGCTGTTGAAATATACATGTAAACTTTTTCCGTACGGCTCAAGTGATTATATACTTATAGTTTGTAAATTATTTGCTTTATCCTCATTTATAATATTATGTGCAGTAAAAATATAGCTTAGATATATTTTTAAAGCCATTCTATTTTGTATATGAGCCATTCCAAAGTAATTTTCTCACGAATTTGTTTGTTTTTGTTTTTCTTCGATATATTTTTGACACTCTTGAGTATTGTTTTTGCCGGCATGTTTATAACCGGCAATAAATAAAGCGCTGCATGAATTTTGTACTGTATATTAACTTTTTAAACTGGACTCATAACTTTCTGTCTGTGCTTTTCCCTTTGAAATTTCTATTAATTCGCCTTCGGCTCAGTGACTATACACTATAGGCTTGTAATTGCCTCGCCTTCGGTGACTAACTGGCGAGGGGATTCTGCATGAATGTATTTCTAGTAAAATATTATTGCCTTATGCGAAGTAATAACAAGCGGAAATATAGAATATCTTAAAGTTTAATCCGCATAGTTAAGGTCTTATAGAGAAATACAAATATATGTTTGCCCAGCGAATGTATAAACATAGTTCTTAAAGGGATTTAAACCTTTCAAAGTTTGAAGCGCTTTAGATGTAGTAGAGAATGAAGAGCAGTAATTTTTAAGCGAGATTTACAAGTATATACAAACATTGTATGTAAACACAATTATATGCGGTTTGTAAGTCAATTTGTAAAACGTCAACGGCGATTTGAATAAATTGAGAATATATAATTTTAGGACGGGAAAATATTGTACAAAGTACACACAGCACACACACAGAATTCATTTTAAAACACATTTATTGCTTAAAATTTATTTTACAGGGTGTCTTAAATGTCATCTTGGGAATATTCACTGTCCGAGTCATTTTCGTCGCTACTTTCATCATCCCTTATCCACCTTGTTGGTTTTCTATCCTCATCGCCTATATTGAAAAACAGTCTTTTCCTTTTGGTGGATTTTTCCCATCGAGTACATCTTGACCAACTTCCGTTGCTGCTTGTAGAGCTCTTTTGCCAACTGTTTTAGCGCCTTGTTTGAATAAAGCTATTGCAAATTAAGCAAGGCTTCTGAAAATACCCCCGATCCCATATCCCCTCTGCATACGTACACCGCGAAATCCTTCAATACTACCACCACGTTGATTTCTTGGGTAATTTTCAGTTAGTAGCCTTACGTCGGGGATAAGTACACCCCTCATCTTTTTATGTGTCTTGGTCGGTATTTTATTTGAATCATAAAAGTGGCTTCGATTTGTACGGATATCTAATATTTCATCACAATAACAATGTGAACAACACACAATCGTATGTGTGAAATCATCTTTGTAAAGTGTACAATCACAAATCATACAGTGACATCCGGTAAAACTCGAATAAAAATCTGTCCATGCACAGATAGGGCATGTACGCAATTGATATATCTGTAAACAATTTTCACAATTGTTACATTTTGTATCTTCAGACGAATCCTCAGTATCTTCATCTTGCCGTGACTCCATCCGTGCTAATTTTGCGAGGACCAGCCCGTTGGTTATAAGACCTTTATCAATTTCCAATGCCGCAAGACCTTTGAGAAATATACTCAATCCATAAGGCTCTGGAATATATGGATGAAAAGGCCTCGTGCAATATTTTAGAATGTTTTCAATATCAGTTCCATGTATATCATGTCCTCTGTTGACGATTTCTCCTTTTGTATTCCACGTCAAAATGTCCGTAGATGTGAGAATGGAGTGAAGGATTTCTTCAGCGGCATAACTATTTTCATTGTCAAGATATTGAAGAATGGCTTGAAGTCGCCACTGCTCAGGAGATGGTCTTTTGGTGATATCCATGGTTGGAATGAGGATATGAATTTATGTTGATCATTTTGTACCAATTCTGCAAGTCCTTCTAAGATTGGAGACAGTACCAATACTAGGAAACCATTTCCACGCTGAACAAGTATCTTCCTTTTTGTTTCAACACTTTTATTTTTGTCAGTTAGATCAATAATATCGTGTTCAAAAGGTCTAAGTTTGTCCATTCTGTGTTTAGGAAGTGTGAGGTCCATAGATACACCTTGACGTTCGTGGTGTAAACATGTCGTTTGTATGCGACATATGCCCTAAAGTGATTTCGACACGTGGTAACCTTGAACGCCATACTTCCAACATTCATGGAGACGTTCATATTGAACCAGTTAAAATCATAAGAGGATCTACAGTTCTGAAACACCCATTTACTTGTATCGTAGCAGGATGTACACATGCATGGCAAGACTGTATGGATGAAAAGTCTATTGGAGAATGCCCAGAAAACCATAAGTCCACCTCATCAGCGTATCATCTGGTGTTATGGTCAATGGCAACCATCCCATTTCGATATGATGAGAACGATGCCTGGAATAGAATTCAATGAAGGAATACCTGAAGATATCGACAAAGCAGATTACCTAGATGTTTCTCAACGCAATTTGATCGTACTAGATGATCTTATGGCGCAATCTGGCAAGGACAAACGTATAGCTGATCTTTTCACAAAAGGGAGTCATCACAGAAATTTGTCCGTCACCTACATTGTCCAAAATATATTTCATCAGGGTAAAGAGATGAGAGATATTACTCTCAACGCCCATTATATCGTGTTGTTTAAGTCACCAAGAGATAAGCAACAAATCTCTATGCTTTCAAGACAAATTCATTCTGGCAGAGTGCGAGAATTTATGAGGAGTTATGAAGAAGCCACGAGTCGTCCTCATGGGTATTTGATGTTGGATTTAACCTACAATGGATGATCAACAACTACTCAAAACAAATGTATTACCAGGCGAGGTCTTAGTCGAATATGTACGGAAACAGTCCTATCGTCAACCACCCCTTGTAAATGCAATGTATAACACCGAGCAGCGAATGCAAGACATTAAAGCACCACAGCTTACCGCGGTTGTAAAAAGCAAAGTGTATCCTGACCAACTAAATCGATTTCCAACTTTTAAAATCAAGATGGATATTCCAGTCCATCATCCTGCAATTGGTGTAACCCTAGATATCGTTGAACCACCAACCGCTCCCTAAACCTATGGAGATAACACAACCAACCACTCCTAGATCTATCGAGATGACACAACCTGTGCCTGCTACTCCTAAACCTAGCTTTCTCACACCTAGGAGCAGACCTTACAAACGTTGTAAAATAAATTCTAAGCAATAAATGTGTTTTAAAATGAATTCTGTGTGTGTGTTGTGTGTGTACATTGTACAATACTTTCCCGTCCTATAATTGTATATTCTCAATTTATTCAAATCGCCGTTGATTTACAAATGACTTACAAACCGCATAGAATTGTGTGTACATATAATGTTTGTATATACTCGTAAATCTCGCTTAAAAATCACTGCTTTTCATCCTCTACTAGATCTAAAACGCTTGAAATTTGTAAGGTTTAAATCCCTTTAAGAACTATGTTTATACATTCGCTTGGCAAATATATATTTGTATTTCTCTATAAGACCTTAAGGCTGATTTCCATTCAGTGCAAAATGTCGCGCGATCGACTTTTTGCGATCATTTTCTTGTGAATTATGAGGCCTCGACTGGAACGGATCCGGTCGAGGGCTCACTTTAGCTATGCCGATTAAACTTTAAGAACTTCTCGTTTTAGAAAGCTACATTTCCGCTTGTTTTTACTTCGCATAAGGCAAAAATATTTTACTACGTTAAGCGTCCTTATATTAGTTGTCTAAGCCGTTTCGTATAAGGTGATATTAGATGCGAGAATATATTTACTAGTTGGAGAAACGGACTGTGTTTGGAACGCGACGCTTGGGAACTTTATAGGGACGCTTAGCTATTGTGATGGTTGAGCTTAATGATTGTTTCGCCCAAACAAGCCTTTTGACTTATTCCCTCAATGAGTTAAGCTATTGTATCTATAGTTTACATTAACAACAAATGCATCAAATATTTATGTTTCTAACGCCAAAACGACAATGTTTGTAAATCTCGCTTGTATATAGGCTTTGCTAAATCAACGCTTGAAAACTTTGTTGAAGAGGTATATTTGTAATATAAGCATTCGATAGATTGGTATAAAGTATGTTTATGGAATTATCAAGTTCGGGGAAAACGAAAAACGCTGAACTCAGCGAAATCTGAGTTGTATAATTAATGTTTATTCTAATTGCGTAATGCTCCTCCCTACATTATGTTAATGATGTTGCACACTCTCATATTATTTTAATGAATTTTTAATGATGTTGCCCCCCCGCTACATTATGTTAATGTACCATATGCTAATGATGCTTGCATTTTTAATGATGTGCCGCACCCCCTTGCTCCACCCTGGTCCACCCTGGTCCACCTTGCTCCATCCTACTCCATCCTACTCCACCTTCTCCACCCTGCTCCACCCCAAAAAAGGGGGTTGATCGGTCCCTATAATACTAGTTGTATGCATATTTCGACACTGTTTTAGTCGGAATTAAAGAAACGCGTGGTCATTTCCAGAGAAGGTCCTTTGTCTATATTCTAGTACCAATGCTCCTCACCTTCAAAAGTTGAATTGAAACAAAAATCCAAATCTTCACTTCCTTGGTCTTGCGCAATTACCAAAATTATACGCGGAATGATTAAATGCAAGAAATTACATTTCAGATGCATTCTTGCTTGTTCAATCAACACAGCTCCACAAATTATTTCAACTGTAAACTTTCGCTGAAATGAATACAACAACATATTTCCATTATGTTATTGCTTGCATAGCCCTTCAAGTTATTTTATTGAAAATATTTGATGTTGTATATTAGGCGCTATACAGTACATGCTGTTAATGAACTGAATACCGAGCATATTGGCTTTTTGCTGTTTCATAGTTTTCAGCTTTTTGTTATATACTTCATGTTGAGTTATATCACTTGCCCTCCAAACACGAGGAAGTGTCAGCGGACAGCAGTGAAATTATCCAGCGTGGCAGATGGTTAATCCGCGGCTGAACACCCGAAAGGCGGGCGAGGCGAAGGAGGAGAAAGACCGTCTGCCGGGTTTGGCAGTATATCTTAGCATTCGCCCCTATCATGCATGAACTATTAGAGCAAACTGTTGGGTTGCTTATGTAAACACACAAAGGAATTAACGCAATTATTGTGAAAATATAATGATAGCAATAGAGCAAGAGGATAATTCCCGAGCCAACAAAGTTTTTCTTGGATAAGGCCGCACGGTGGGCACCAATTTCGTCCGGCTAAATATGTATTATAAACTAACGTACTCGTGAAGGAAAGGATAAATTTGTTTTCTTATTCGAAATACCTCATGTTGATAGCTAGCTACATGTTGATAGCTACATGTTGATAGCCAGCCATAAATTATGTTTTATTAATGACGATCCCCGAGCTACGGCGCGAAGCGCCGTGCGAGGGTACTAATTCCGCTCGGAGATTTGTAGCGTTCGGACGTTGGACGGTTATTTAAGTTATGCGCATGCGCCAGTTCAAGCCGGGAGATACTGGTAACTAGCAACATCATGATTGGCTAGACGAACATTTTGTTTTTATATGTATACGTGTCAGAAAAATAACTACAAATTTGGCATTTTGCAAACTTTTTTCAAAATTGTACTCTGGAGTCGGGACATAATAATACAGACTAGACAAATATTAAGTCTCCAAAACAAGATAAATGAAATTTTTTTAGAGGACTTTGACTTACTAAAGTCAACAGGAAGAGAAATCAGTCAAAAGACCGAGAAAAGTCAAAGTTTTCGAGTTTTAAAGCGTTTTAAACGGTAAGTATTTTTTTTGCATACTTGCTTTTGCAGTTTTGCCGTGAATTGGCATGCACTATAGTTTGTGGTTTTCAAAATGAGTAGATCATCCTGTGTGGTCAATACAACATTGATTAATCTTGCGTTATAGTAACTGCGTTATAAATAAGAAATAACATATTTAATTGCAAAACTTCATAGTATAAAAATACTGTTCAAAAAGCAGTTGAAGTTTTATGACAATTTCGAAACGTTTTGTGAGACGTCTAAGATTGAATTTTAGAGTAAATTAAAGTTAAAAGAGTACGTAATAACATAGCTACTTTATATAGTTGGCAATTGATAATTTTACAGTTAAAAGTACAAACCTTATCACTATTTTGCCATTTTGTACAAAAAAATAAAAGAAATATACGGCCGGTTGCGTGTTACCATGGTTACAGTGATCAACTCGGTACTTCATGTTACAACATCTTTTGGGAGTATAATTGCTTGATTCTAATGGGCGAGGGGGTTCTGCATGCATGTATTTCTAGAATTTTAGGAAATTATGTCTAGAGAAGCAATTAAAATGGAGTGTAGTAAGTAAAAATATCAATGTGTGTTTATAAGAGGTCTATCATATTTTTACGCAAATAACCTCACACGAATACTTTGCTATGGCTATTAAAACTTGTTGTTTTCTCTTATTAGGCGCCGCGCACCCGATGAGGGCTCTTGGCCGGAATGTAATATTGACGCTCCAATTTAATCTGTGACTTATCCCGACACAAATTCTCTTGCCACTGTGCTGTGTACGAAAGATCTTGATTAAAATTACGACAGAATCGTCAGAGAGGAGGTCGGACAGCAGGCCGCAAAGCATCATGGGAATTGAGCGCCCCATTCCACGCGTGGCTTCATTGACTGTTGACTGTCGAGGAGTGAACATCTCTCTGACTAAACCAATATGGAAGCTTTCGAACGACAAGAGTGTCAGGCTGCGATACTTTGTATAAACAGCATGTTATTGCTGTATTGTTGCGATCCTCATTATGACTTCTGTTTTACTATACCAAGTTTACCTTTTTTTTAAATTGCATGGGACGTGCTGTCATTTCAGCTTTATAAATAATCCGTCTGAGCGAAGGAATTGTGTTATTCCCAATAGCGAGGCTCTTCTTTCTAAGTTGGATTTCGTTAAATCTCCGTGTATCATCAACGTGAAAACAAGCGCAGTATTTAAGGTTGGTATACTACAATGCATTACAATTATCTTGTTATTTAGTCAAATTTCCGCTTTGTTGTTTTTGTTCTTGTACTCATGTACTGTAATTTTATAAATACACTGTACAAAATTATGGCGTAATATTTGTGTTTAATGCCTCTAGTAGTTAGATATTTTTCAATTTTCAGCTGTAAAATATTGCCATATTTGTGTGTAAAATATATTTGTTCTAATAATAGTGACACACTTTTGCATTAAATTGCTAATTTTAGAGATTACAGTGTATGTATAAAATAATAAAATCTTCTTGTTATGATTTTGTAGAAAGAGATCTACTTCAGTGGTTGGCTGGTCTAGTGAACCTGGTCAGGATGGATTTGGTAATGAAGGTGATAGGGCAGAAAGTGGTGACCAGTTAAGTGATGAGGATGAACGTGACGAGAACGAAATCACCCATGCTGTAGCATTCAAGTGCATCGGTGCTACTCATGAGAAAAACTACCAACATCTTTGGAACAGACCAGTGAATGTAAGAATACGGCCAGAGCCATTGTATCCAATGGACCCAAGTGCCTATTGCAATTGATCTAGACCATGGAACTGGATGGACACATGTTGGTTATATTGCTTCTGAACTATGCAAGTATTGACAAGTTGTTTGTGATATAATAGCAACTGACTAGGTTTAGCAAGTTATAGAAATGATGTTATTTCAATTGGCTAACTTTTTAGATTTTTTTCCCAGCGTTTTTAAACAAAAACTAGGTTAATCATAAGTGGGTGCAATTAAAACAATGTCACTCATGCAATTAAGCACATAATTGTAAAATGTGCTGTACTGAATTAATAAATAAATAGTTTATACATTCACTTGACCAACTTTGTGAGTAATTTTTCATTAAAATTAATGCAACAATAAAACAAAAGTCCCACAATAACATGCTGCTGATACTTTGTGGTACGTTACATGAGAATACAAAAAAAAACCAGCATATAAGAACCACCATTTCTCAAACATTATCTGAATTAGTTGTGTAACAGCATTACAAAATACCAGAGACAAAATACTGTTAAAAAAAGGTCAAGTGGGCCTCGATGCCATGGATGGATGGTCAAATTAATGTACTGTAATATACCTGTCCTTGTATAAACATTAAACATTTTTTATTAAGATTCTTTAAAATACAGTTTTGCTCATCAATTTGCCCTGATTCTATATTTTGGGCACAAACAGTATTGTAGCATAAATTGCTGGTGGTTCTTAGCTACAATAGTTATTTTGTGTAGGTCTTTACTGTACAATAATTTTCTTATATTTACTCTGAATATGAACAACATTGCAACATGACTCTGTAGTATTTTGCAGGCTACAAAATGGAACACTGCAGATGTACACATACATTAACTGTCTTGTATGTGCAATATAAACTACAAACTATATATTTTAATGTCAACAAATTTCAACAAATCATTAACATATGTATGGAGCACGTGGTGGTGGTAAGCTCTCTGCCCGTTTGAAGACCAGGCTGAGGGTCACTGCTCGATTTGCCACAAAAACCCCAGGATATGCGTACACGATCCAGTCGTTCTACACCACTACTAGATGGTAGGTTGAATGATTGTAACGAACTGTCCTTGTATCTGTCATTATCCAAATTTAATGATGATGCTTAATTCTTGCAGACAAATCATTGACAAAAATAGAATCCAGCCAAAATCACGAATCTCAAATCTATTAAAACAACAGCCAAACAATAAATTTCACCTCTGAAATTTCACTTATAAAATATTGTTACAGAAGTGTTTTAATTATTTACATACTTTAAACAGTATATACAATCCATAATATATCGAAACTTCTATAGTATATCAAATTTCTTTAGAAAAAAGCGAGTAATAGCAGTTCATTATTTATCTGAGCGACAAGGCAGCATATTTTACAAAGGGCTATATTCAACGGTGAATATCTCGAAAACGGTTGCGGGACCGAGGGAGGCCGGCTGGATAGAATTAAAGATTATACTTTTGTTTAACTAATCGTGAAAAAAATAGCGAAATCGAACCATGGAAATTTGAGATTTTTGTCTTCAAAGATTGTTGACAGAAACGGCATTAAATTACATCGCGACGGCATACCGCCTAAGTGAGAGGTCAAAATAAACTGGAAAATGACGCTTACCTTTCAAGATACCGTTCCAATGGGTAGATTGACTGTTGAAAAAGTAGTATCGCGTGAAATTTCCAAAACGATTTGCATATGAGCCCTATGTAAATTTGCGATGACACAAGCTTCATGCGAGCTTGTGGAAAATGGCGCAATCTGATTGGTCGAGATGTTCGCCCAGATTCGCCTAATAGGCTGTCCGACCTCCTCTGGAATCGTCAGAAAGATGGTCAATCTATGATTATAAATTCAATTTCCCCAACTAATTCGTTTGTACGATTTATCGACGTATCGCTTCCAAAGATCACTATGCATGTATACCGAAATTAAGGCGAAATTAAAACTTAACTTGTGATATCATTGTAATATCTATTGTCCATTGGAATATTCAATCCATTGCCAGTCATCTCCATTACATAACTATGATACATTAGATTTTTAATAACCAGCTCATTCAAATTAAACTTAACCAGCTCGTGTCAAATTTGTAATGCTTGTACATGCTTAATCTATCTCAGAGCTATCATTATGAAAACATGATCTAAAGAACAGCTGCTAAACCACTCTGCCATCTGAACAATATAATTTATGACGTAGATCGTGTCGGATTCTCGGACGTCCAAGTATATAGTTAAATTTATACTTTACCGAGTTGATGCTATAGCTATAGCTAAAGCGCCGGCACTGTGGAGTCAAATGTCCATAGTACAAGTTGGGCGTCCAAAAATGACTGACTGAATTGCATGGTTTCGTCTCTTCCAGATCGAAGGAGTCATGAAACCGATCGAATTCTTTGACATGTCATCGTGGAACGGGACAAATTCCCGTGTGGTTCCAAATCAGTCTGACGGTCCCGTGTACATGCACGAAGTCTCAAATTTTAGTTTCCACAAATAGCTTGTCTATAACATGTAGCTCCTTATATACACTCACTTGTGTATATTTAAAGTGTATATGCATCAGTTCATTTTAGGTAAGCAAGTTTACTGCGAAAAGTTGAACATTTGCTTACGGTAAAATCGTCTGTTGTTAAATACTAGCTTATTAATGTAATCCTTAATATTGCCGCTATATTTGATGATGAGCAGGACAAACTGAACGTTAACATGCTCATACGTAATTACGGCTTTCCTTTGTTTGGCCAAATAAGTAAAATAGGAATAAATTTAACAGAAATCGATTACAAATAGATAGATTGCGCAGAAACTACATAAAGAAAACTTACCAAAAACGTACGAGTCAAGACGCATCAATTCTCTTCGTCAACGGCTTTCTGCATCAACCAACGTTCCTATATAAACCAACGCTAAGAAAATGAAATAACTGTAAAATGTTTGCAAACAGATGGCATATTAGCAAACGGGTACTTCGTATAGAGCTAATTAGTTGCTTGGCAACCCAGCGACTTTAAAACAGTAAACTCTAAGGGAACTGGAACCCCTTTAATTAACTTTTAAGTAAAGTTAAAAACTTTGTAACTGACTCTAACCCTAACCCTAAAACCTACCCTAACCACTAACCCAAAACCTAACCCTAAACCTAACCCTGACCAAATTGATGAAGAAAAATCAAGAAAAGCGAATATGAAAATCTTTGAAACTCGGGAATTTTGCGTAACGTCAATTCGATAGATGGAAACAAGTAAAAACCGCAATGGACAGCTATGCAGCTGTTCTTTTTGGCGGCCATGTTCTTGGCAAGTGTCGTAAAGAGAGGCATGCACCACCCCGAACATAAAAATTTCAAGATGGCGGCCTTGATTTCAGCCTTTTCAGGAAGTAGAAAGCAGTAGAGACGCTTTTCTATTATCTTGATTAAAGTTTATTGTTACCGAATGATTTATTACAACTTCAAATAATGTGTGCGCATAAGATATAAGTTAAAGCAAATCTTCTTAATACAGCTAATTAGTTGCTTGGCAACCCAGCGACATTAAAACAGTAAACTCTAAGGGGACTGGAACGATAACTTGGCCGCCATCTTTGAAGCCACTCATGATATGATGGCCGCAATGGACGTATGGAGCCAAAAAACACCGCTTGGAAAACATGCATTTACTCACGTTTTACAGTAGTTACAGAATGACTAAAACCTCAATACCTGGGCTTTAGTACAAAACAAGTTTTGGGACCGTCGAAATGTTTTAAAGAAGCTTCTTTCGGAGTTGAAGAGCTACGTTTGCCTCGACATGTTCAAACATTTGCCATTTTTACGAATAGAAAACTGGTACCCCTCGAATTTTCACTGGAACTGAGTGTAGAACAACGAGATCTATCAAGAAAACGAGGAACAGTTATTTTAAATAGAAACACTGGAAACTTGTTATTGCACTACGGTGCTTCAACAAGCTTGTTTTTGAGCAAAAATGAGAAAGAAAACGGATTTTTCTTGCTCATTTTTGCTCAAAAACAAGCTTTTGATTCAATTTTCCGCTCCTCGAAACTCTCCCTAGTTATTTTGAACTGAAGTGCATTTCCCCCGCGTGGTTACTGCTCTTAGCTTCAAATTGGCTTCATCCAATCACGGGACTTGATTGGAGTTAGTATTCCAGTTTATGTAGTTCACTGCTTTAAAATGTCCTCTTGCATGTGTTTTCTCCGATGACGATTTTAGATCTCGGAACAAGAATTTTTCTTAACTACAAAACAATTTCGTACCAGTGCTTCTGCGCTTGTTTAATATGCGAAATATTCTTCCGCCTGAAGGTGCGATTTAATATGGCTTCGACTATATAGCACCCTTGCCTTGCTTCCGCTGCACTGGTAGGCAAATTCCAGTTATACAAAAGATTATGTTCTTCATAGTAATTTGACAATGCACATCACAACAACGAAGCTCTTTTGGGAGCTTTAAAAAGATGGTCTGCTGGGAAAAACGTAAGCAAGGCAAGGGGTCTATACCACTGAGCTTAATATATCTGGAGGACGTGCCGCTAATGTCAGCCAGGCAGCAAAGTGAAGCCAAAAACATGGCGGATTTGGGCATTTTCTGACGCCATAATGACGCCACTGGTTCCTTTTGCTCATGGTAATTACCACTGACCACGGCTCATTTTGAGCCCGCTACAACTTTTACACCCCCCTGGTTTTTGCAAAAAAAATTTTTTAGCTTTTTTATATATCACAATTTACAGTGAAATCTCGTTGTTTTCGACTTTTTTATATATTTTTTCAACTTTTGACCATTTGTTCAAAGATGTGGAAGTCGTACACGTTATTCCAGTCGGTAAAAGACAACAAACAAATATTAAAACCTCGAGAAATGTTGCTGCGGATGATATCTGAATGGCTTCATAAGTAAGAGACGAAATTATTTCAGTATATATAGTGCCATTAGTGCGAAAATGGCGTGCAAAACGATAAAATACACCCAATTTGTGAAGAAAACAGCTTCCTTGTACAGTATAATGCATTATCTTAGCAAGCAGCGACCTGTATATTTCGCAATTTGGTTGTAGAAACCAAATATCGTGCTATAAACTCCACATTTTTTATTCATATTTTATTATGTTGTGGGTTGCTTGTGTGCATTTATAAAGTAGCATGAACAATTGCTTCTTGTTGCATTATATTTTTCTTCAAATATATAATCCCCCAGGGCTGTGGGAATGAAAAGACAGTGTGTGCCAAAAACACTATAGAGTGCATTGGACAATTTTAGCAATCAATATATAATGTAATATGTTTATCTTGACACCAAATTGTATGGTATTTTAGATTGTTCTATATATTGTAATAGTTTTTAAAATAAAGATTTGGACCAGTCTTGAGAGCTGTATGAAATAATGTATTGAATTAACAGTACACTGACAAGTGAGATTAGCTGCCCCATGATATTTCTCCCTTTCCAATGTGAAAAAGATTCCCTCTGCCATACATACCTTGCCAGGTTGTGCTGTTAAATTTAAAACCCTTCCCTTGTATTTCAGACATGTTCCAGACTGGAATGTAAACAATGTATGCTGGACAAGTTTGGCGTACCAACACAATTTTTGGCATACATATGGCATACAGATGTTCACAAAGAAATTAAACAATAGAAATTTGGGTGTATTCGGAACTAGTTGCACATTTATTATTCCATTACATTTACATGTGCCTGAATCGACGTCTCGCATAAGAAAACCTAACTTTCCAAGACTGTAGACTATTCAGCTATTATCATTGCTCACCTCTATTTTTTGCCCACCAAATACAAGACTACTTACTACTTCTAGATAGAGAAAGGATGAACATTAAATTGAATTTTGTCACTTCTGATTATAACTGTCAGTTGACCACAATCTGGTTCACAAGTTTAGTGCTTTAATTAATAAAACCCACCTATTGATTTCCAGCATATTAGTATACTTAGGAACATGAACAGAGATTCTCTGAAGAATCCAAAGCAGATCAAAGTACTGAATTTTAGCAGCTTCTCTTGTAATCACACAAGTAGCTCTAATTTCATGTAGAAGATAAACATTCATATCTCCACTTAAATTCAGGCATATTATATCAGTTATTGGTTGCATTTTTTTCTCCAGAACCAATCCTGTGACTATGTAATCATTAAGTAACTAGCTAACTACCATTGTACAGCATGTTTGGAAAGAGGCATCACAAAATATTGATGGATATTTTATTTCATTTAAAACTGTACATTATTGGTAAAAATGTAATTAACAATATTTATAATAATTTTAAATATATTCATAATTTAATTAACATATTGCACTAATCAATTAAAATCAAACTAGTCAAATGCATCAGTTATGGGGATTTGTAAATGTCAACCCTCCCTTGAGACAATAATGGGAAATGAGATGGGAATATGTAATATAATGGTAATCCTCCAAAAAGAATGAAAGCATTTGTGTGGTTTCTTTTTTATGCATGAAACAATATTAAACAAAATGCATTGAAGTTTTAGTAAAATATTCAATTCAATTCAAGCAATTTTTAATCAGGAAGCCTACGTCACAACACAGCGTTTTTCAGTAGTTCAGCAGTGGCACTGAGACACTTTCGTAAGGAGTGGGGGAACATAGGTTGCTACCATATTACCACCCATTTGGTGCTCCAAATCTAAGTTATTCAAAACAATTTTGCCTTAAATTTGATTATTTCGTATTTCATTGAAACAAATACTAATCATAATTTATTGATTTGCAACATATTTTAAGATTTTGCTTTTGTATTATTAATTTGATGTGGTTTGTTCTTCAATGGAATAGTGCAACATTATGCAATTACTAAAACCAATTTACCCAACAAAGACTAACCTGGGAGACTCTTTTTGTAAGTGTAGAATATTGTGTCTAATCCAAACTGGAACTGACTAATACATTTATGAGAAGCCTATGAAAACATGCGAATTAAGAAAAAATTTAACTAGGTTAAAGTTAACATGTACAGAAAGCTAACTTACTGTATATACTGTACAGTACAGTATATACAGTAAGTTAGCTTTGGTTGGGTAAACTGGTTGTTACAGTACAATTCGTACAGTTACTCAATATAGTACTTAAGCCAGGCCTGCTATGCTTCTTTGATCTACATTGCTTAGCAATGTGGCCTGGCTTACCACACTTGAAGCATTTTCTTCCTACAAAACAAATAGAGTTGACCTGTATTAAATAACCTTTTAATCTGTATTTAATGGTTTATGATGTGGTGGTATTAATAAATAATATTAGTAGAATCATACTAGTATACTATTGCTAATATCATTATTAACAATTTTCCTCGTTTCTGATTGGCTAAGAACATCAAAATTTTCTCTTAATTCTTTTTACTATGGGTATTTGGGAGAAAATACCACATGTGGTATTTTCTCCCAAATACCCCTAGTAAAAATTGAGCAACGTCAATTGAGTAAAAATTGAGTAAAACTTGTTAAATAATCATATTAATACGAAATAGCACTTGTTCTCAAAGTATTAATGAAAAATTGCACTTGTGTTTGGCGAAATATTCGTAATACCGCTCGTGCTTCGCACTCGCGGTATTACGAATATTTCGCCAAACACGCTTGCAATTTTTCATTAATACTTCTCGAACCGTGCTATTTCCTATACAAATGCTGTATTTTGATTGGCTACGCTACTTGCTATCTAATTGCCATCTCCTCGGCGCGATTTTTAACGAATTTATTTCAATAAATTATGAAAAACGTTTTGAAATACTGTTTTCTTGCTGGTTTCTACTAAAACAATTAGATTATTCACTCTCGACTTCTATGAGCTGATAGTTCATTCGGGCTTTGCCCTCATCAACTATCACCTCAGAAATCTTGATCTCGTAATCTAATTGTTAAATAGAACATTGCTGCAGAAGTTAGGGAACCATGGAGTGATGCTACCTCAATAGGGGGGCGTTTTGACTGACTTGGTGACCTCAGATCCCCATGGCTGCGCAGGTGGCATAGCCTAGCTCCAATGCAAGATTGGCTACCTTCACAAAAATATAATCTACATGCATGTAATAGAAAAATCCATGTAATAGAAAAACCCATAACTTACTCGTTTTGTTATGATCCCTGTTGTAAGCTGCAATCAATGAAGAAGTATACTATTATCAATATAAGAATAACATGTTTTGGTATTGAAACTTAGTCTTGCTAGTCAAATCATCTATAACTTCTATTAAACAAGTAAAATATAAAAAGAAAAGCACATACGTTGCTTGCATTGCCTTGCCTTGTGGCCCTTTTGGCCACAATTATTGCAATTTCCTAGATAAAAAGGTTCATGTTACTTTGATTAGGTTCATATGGTGAATGGTTTCTTCATAAAAAATAAACTTCAATACCTTTAAATACACCAGCAGTTACGTTTAAGTTTGTGTGGTTTGGCTCTTCTATATTAAAAAGACACATGCAGTATATTATATAAAGCATGCTCAACTTTTGAATACTGATTTGTCCATCTCAAACTTAATAGTACATAATACAATAAACATGAAAACACTCATTAGTGTTTTTCATGTTTATTGTATTATATTATCTTTATTAATATATAATTATTAGCTCACAATACTATGAGTATATGCTTCATAATCATACCATTATTCACCCGAATAGTAGAAGGCTCAGGCACAGCACTGTTTGAGTCTGACACTTCCGCTATAAAATATTATATAAATTATTATACTATAATCTATGCAATGCAGATAAACTTCCAATTTAATTAAATAAACATACTTTCCATGCCAACTCCAATACTTTGATCATGTTCATTTTGACTTTGCTTTGCATCTGCATAGATGTAAAGAATAAAAACGGTGATATAAAATGAAAAAAAAATGGTTTACTCAATTGCTATTGCAATGAGAGCGAAATACAGCTCTCCAAAACCGTTGTTTCTAAAAAGGGTATTTTAAGAGTGTAAATTTCAAATATAAATGCGCACTTACCAGTGACAACACTTGTTTGGCCTTCACTCATCTATGAAAATGTAAAAAATATCAGACATTTATTGCAAAAACCTTATATATTTTACAAAAAAACGCGTACATAAAATTTATACCTTTGTGTCTGAGAAATTTCTTTCCCTTCTCGACCAGTTTTTTGCTAAAACCTGTGCTAAAACAAAACAAAGGTTGAAAAATAGGAAAAAAGAGCGCGAAATGAAGGCGACAATTTGATTGGTGGAGGGAATGGAAACATAGTTGATACTAACATGAAGTATGATGGTAAACCACGTTTACAAATTTGGAATTTTAATAGAGCAATATTGAATGGCGCAATAATGGCGCAAATAAGACGAATATTCACCGTATGAAAGTACTATAGAATGTTGAACTGAACATGCTTCTCGTACGTGTACTATTTTATTAAATCTTCATACATACATAAAATACCTTTTCCAAAAATATTCTCTTTCCTTTCTTGCATTTGTACCAAAATCTAGAAAACAACTTAAAACACATATATAAAAGGGTGCAAAATGAACAATTTGATTGGTGGACACAAATGAAACAATAGTGTATATGCATGAAGTTTATATTATGATAAAATACAATCAGACTAATTTACACTTCAACTTAATTATTTACTAAATTCTCTCATGAGTAAAGATATCAAATTGGCAAACATATATACTATAAAAAATATATAGGCAACTTTTACATGCAATATTTTATACATTAAAATACTAGATGTTTCGTATGAAATTACCAAAATTGATGTTTACATCAGAGTTGTTTCTATATAAATTTTCAAATCAAATAGCCTACAATTAGGTTTTAAAAGGTTTACAAATGCCACTCCGACATTCAATAAACTGCCAATTTGAATGCATATGTTCTTTCTGTGGCACCTTAGATGAATTGAACGCTGATCTATTCTTGGACCGAAAATGTTTTGATATTTGGAACATATTATCCATATTGATAATGTTCATGACACACTGATGACAATATGGATATTTGATATGCTAAGGACAATATCTGTAGCATAACTGAACATTATAGAAAACCATTTTCGCTTGAACCTTTTTTCTGCAGTGATCCATGATAAGAATTTCCACACATGACTCATGATTAGGTCAGTAAGACTGTGTGGTAGCACAAATGAACTTGATATAAATGAACTAGCTCTCTCGTGGTGAGAATGTTCACAAACACGCTGATGATAGTCAACGTTTGATATGCTTTGCACAGTGTTATGGTAGCATAAATGAACTTGATAGAATAGATTTTTGTTCAGGACCATGATGAGAATGTTCACCAACATGCTGACGACAGTAGATTTTCTAAATATACTTTGCACAGTAATGGTAGCACAGTTGCACATGGTATATCGCAAATGACCATCTTCTTCATTCATTAATCAATCACTGAAAAGCATAAGCATCACCATTTTAAGTTTCTGAATGTTTTGTCCCAGTAAAATTGCATTCATCTTTAATGATAATTTTCATTTATATCATCAACAATCTTTTAGTAGAATCATTCCCAAACCAAAATCTCTGTGGTAGAATCGATGCTTCTTTTCCAATGCAAGAGTATGTCTTTGTTGTCAATTCAGAAAGTGTCAAGAAAGATAGTGTGCCTGGCTTGCTTAATATGTCAGTTATTGGTAAAAATTATATGGTATTGACATCATTGTATATTTAAATAATTTAAATGCGTATCATTGCACTTTCCAAAATTTGAAGAACACATTGAACATCTAATATTAAAAGCAGAGGTGGAAAAAGTTTTCTTCTTTCTGGGAACCTGGGTTTCAGACTCAAAATTAATCATTAATGAAGTCCAATGATCATTGATTGATTTTGACATTGAACTGATTGGAGTGTTGTTTCTTGATATTCAGTGTTGTTCAATCTGATATAGTGAATACAAAATGCATTACAATTACAATTACAATTACAAGTTTAGACTAGAGCATACTCTAGTTTTGTTATTACTCCTCAGTTAATTATGAACTTTATAAATTTCTGTTAAAAATTTTCTGTAAAAGTTCAGATCTAAAAATATCCGATACTTTTTCCAGGATCCGATACTTTTTCCACCTCTGATTAAAACATAATAAACCATTAAAATATACAAAACGTTACAAATTGATTATGATCTTTTCTTTTCATGATGAGTCATTGACATCTTTTAATGAACTATTCCTAAAAATAGACGAAATGGCAATAATTAACTAAGGGCAAACATTTGAGAAATAGAGAGAATGAGTCAATTTACTTACCTCTGCAATTATCATTAATTTTGGAAGCAAGAATATTTATACACTATTGCCTGTCAATCCCCCAACACATCTAAAATGTGCAGGTATTATTGACAATATACAAACACCATTAATTTCCTTTTGTCAATCCTCGAACACATCTAAAATGTGCAGGTATCATTGACATTGCATTCTCAACAATGCACACTTCCTCGAAACACAAATATTTGTGCCAGGACACGCCCAACCACTCAAAAATACAATGTTTATCACTGGCATATTTGAAATGAAATAGTAGTTTTTTAAGATATGACCAATATAGCTTAATAGTTATCATTTCTTTCTAGTCAACATCAAATCATTGAATTGTGTAAAAACTCTACAAAATTAAATCTATAAAAAACTTTAAAAATATAATTTGTCCTCAATCAGTGTGAACCAGTCATTAACATTGTATTAATAGGGTATACAGGCAAACCTCGAAAGCACCAGAGTTGTGCCCAGGTGAAATCTACTGGTGTTTGAATAACACAAGTTTTGAAAACTGTTTACGTATTACCTTCTCATGCATTCTTGCATTTCTCAACTTGCATAAATGGTGCATTCGGATCGTCACATAACTCTGAGAACAGCATTTAATCAAACTAAATATGTGGTTGTTCACTGCAGTAGAATCAAACATGTGTTGGTCTAACGTGCTAAAGACCCCACTTTCAACACAGATTTGCAGCACCGTCGTAGCAATCGCACTTGAAAGTCCAGCGCTATGCGGTAAACCACCTTCATTTGTATTCAGCATTCTGACAATACACTTCTCTGTTTCTTCACAGATCTTAATAAGTCCGCGTGATGGCAGCTTAAGACCTCCATTCGTTTTCCAAGTTACAAACAAATCTGGTATGCTCTCTTTCGTTGTTGTCAAAGCCGTTGTACATTGCGTACAGTGAATCTTTTTCATTACCATCTTCGCAACATACCCAGCAATATATGATATTGCAGCCTCTTTGTATTCCGATAGTTCTATCTCATTGGAAACATCACAGTAATCATGGTCAACAGTAGCTGGCTCTCTCAGCTCCAAGTCGTATCTCCTTGCAATCGCAACATCGGAAATTCCAGTAGGTAAGGCGTTAATTTCACATTGGTCTTGGACACTGTTCAATATTTCCGTGTCATCTTGAGCAACGCAGTTTCCGCGTCCTCCTTCAATGTTGTGTCTCATTAGCAGTTGCTTGTACGCTGCTACAAATTGGCGAGTTGTTGGATTATTATTCCACCCTGCACATGCTCGCACAGCTGAGAAAAATAATTCCAAGTGATCTTGGCTCATCCTGTACGTCAGAAGATACTTCAGTACTGGATTCTCGGCCATAACGAGATCGTCTGCCAATCCCAAAACAGCTTTGATGCAAACAAGGAAACCAAGAAATCCTGTTTTCCTTTTTGACTTGAGAATCGATTGGCCATCTGGACCCTTCAGATTTTGAATGTACTCACTTGCCTCGTCTAGAAACCTCTTCGTATACTGATAGTTTGATTTTCTGATCGGCGCTTTGTAATTCCTCGCCAGCGGGTTTCTAGAATTCAGAACATCAAAAACATGATCAAAAACACGAATAAACTTCACTGTTGGACCACACCCCTGAAATTGTGGCAATTTCAGCTTACCTTCACAATACTCTAAAGCATCTGCAACACTTGAACTGAGTGCCTGTGCTGCTAGGTTTACCTTCATTTTCTGCGGTTTCCATTTGATATGCGCAGACCGGAGTTTATTCGCAAGATGCAAACCTTCGGCTTCTTGTAACTCATGCAATTTCTCGATGAACTCCCACTGAATGGTGTTACCATCCTTATCCTTCAGGACTTTATAGTCCGACATTGTGTTTCTCACCAACTTTATCATATGACAAGCATCTAGAAAGACATAGATCTTGGCTTCGGGGTCACACGGATGCTGGAAGTACGCTTGTAAACTATCAGGTGACAGCTTAGCTCCAAGTATTTTCAACATCGCCTGGTGAGACGAGGGACCATCGCATGTAAAAGATACCACCTTCACCCCAACATCGTGCAATTTGGTTATACACTCTTTGGTCAAGTTGGCTTTCTCTTCTCCAGTAAGACCATTCACAAGAAAATATCCGCAGGGTATTTTCCAACTGGAGTTTGCACAGACTGCCATGAATACAAGAGCATCTGTTGCTTCGAGCAGCGAGTCATCTTCAATGCCTGTACCAAGGTCAACATAGCCACGCATCCTATTACCATCCCATTCGACATGTTTGCGTATAGACATCTCATCAAGCATTAGTGAGCAAACAACTTATTGACCATCTCTTTTTGCAGCTAGGACTTTGGCTTTCAGAGCTGTCAAGGCATCTTTCGTGAAACCTGGTTCACCATCCATAGAAGTGTACCATGACCGAATCACTGACACATGTGGCAACCCTAAATTAAAACTTTTCCGTACATAGTTATACGCTTTCGTAGAATAAAACTTCAACGTCAGGGCAAATGACCTGAGCTCGGGCGGATACGCCCCAGGATTTTTCTTTACCTTTTGCGATACTAACCTCTTCATAAGTTCCTTTGGAACTCCAGAAAAAGTGGTTTCTAGTATAGCAGCACAATCACTATTAACAAGATTATTTTTCTTCAATTCACTTACCACTGAAGCCAACGTGCTAACCTTCCTGTTTGCCCGTCTGGTTTTCTGTTGTGATAATTTACATCTCTTCTTGAGCTTTGTCAATTTGTCTACAAGATCATCTATTTGTTGTTTCAATCTACGAGGAGATTTATTTATATAATATGTATGATCATGTGCACTCTCTCTAGAAGAACTGGTCTTATGTACTCTTTTTGGAGTGCTTACCTCATTTAAAATCACCTCTTCATCCGAGTGTTTTCTCTTTCTTCCAAGTATACTTACACCGTTTTCACTAGTAACCACTTCAGTGACATCCTGTATACTTACACTGTCTTCACTAGTAACCACTTCAGTGACATCCTGTATACTTACACTGACTTTGTTATTAACCACTTCAGTGACATCCTGTATACTTACACTGTCTTCACTAGTAACCACTTCAGTGACCTTTTGCATACTTACACTGTCTTCGTTAGTAACCTCTTCAGTGACCTTTTGCAAACTTATTGTTTCATCATTTACTTTATCTTCACTCATTATTACTACTAAACAATTTTTCTCTTCTGGCATACCTTTCAACTGCTCTACCCCTTTAACGTCCAGATTCATGGCTTCCTCTTCTTTTAATCCCTAGACAAGGACAGGGACAAACCAATGAAAATTTTAAGATTTGACCCGACATATATTGTAGACTATATTACTAACACCATTATTATGGAATTCAGGGCCCCCTTTCTCCTTCTTTCAGGTTTTCCCTTATATACTGAAGCGTATGTTAATGTTTCCATATTAATTAACAACCTGAATATTCATACAAACTTAAATATTCAGGCTGTCCAAAATTGCGGTAACCAAACCTGGGTTACCGACGCGTTACCGCAAATGTTGTTTTGCGGTAACCGAATCTGGTTTCCCTAATGCCCTAGAATAAAAAATGTCAACGGTTAATATTTAAATTTGCTTTCCAACGCTTTCTTATATACATTTGCAAATATAATATGCTTTTCGTTTGTCAGGACCATAGTGCCGTTGCTCGAAAGGAAGAATCGAACAACGTTTACCGAATGGGAACAATCGCTTTCAATATCGAACAGTTCAATAATGTTTAAAGCGATTGTTTCAATTCGGTAAACGAGGCTAACTAAGTAAGAGCCGTTCAGACAAAGAAAGAGATTGCATCCAAAGAGCCTTTTCAATTTGTACTTGCTCTCTTTGGTACCAGTGAGTCCACTTTCTTTAGTATTATTGTATTGTATTGTACTATATAAAATATATTTTAAACAGTTTACACCATGGAATGAAAGAACCGAGGGAAGAAAGATCGACAAACAAGGGATGGGACAGAATTGGGGGATATGTCATGGATGCATAAATTCCCAGGGAATGGAACAGTGTTTCACTTTGTTGGCAATCATATTATAAATAATTAAATAACAAGTATATTGGCATTCACTAATAAAGTCGAAAGTGAAAGTCGGGGAGTTTCCACCTTTGTCAGGGAAAGTCTTGTCTGCCCCTCCCCCCCGCTATGCCTATGATATGTTTTCTGTGCATTTTGACTAATATTTTGGCAATAAAAAAATACGGAATTCCAAAAGTAAAATGGCCTTGATACCTTTATATACATCAAACTCCTTTCTCATTACAAGGAGGAATACCTCAGGAATCGAAGCTCGGAGTAACCTTATTCGTTGTAATGACAAACTGTTTGCTGAATGACTGGCCCTTGAGAATTAAGTTTGTTGATGACAGTTCGGCTTTAGAGATCATACAAAGAAATTCTATTAGCATATTAAATCATACGGTTATGGATGTTCATCATTTTGCTAAAAGTCACGACAGGAAACTCAACCCTGGAAAGTGCAAGGAAATGTTCATTAATCTTATACATGATCATAACATCCTTCTTAGACCAATTATTATGGGAAACAAAGAAATAGAACGAGTGCCAAGCTATAAATTATTAGGAGTATATCTGGACAAAGACTTAAATTGGAATACCCATATAGACTATATTTATAAAAAAGCATGTAAAAGACTCTATGCCTTACGAGTCCTGTGTAGAGCTGGTGTCTTTCCGTCAAGTATCATGAAGGTCTGCCTATCTACAGTTCGACCAATAGTAGAATATGCTGTCCCAGTGTGGCAATCGATATCAGAACAATTGTCCGACAAGATTAAATCAATCCAGAAAAGAGCACTGAAAATAATTTTTCCATCTGCTGAAACATATTCAGAAGCGCTACAATTAGCTGGAATCGAAAAATTATCTGATAGAAGGATTACTATATGCGAAAAATACATGGATAGAATGAAAATACCAAACCATCCATTGCATGCGCTATTACCAAAAGAGACAGAACAAAACTGTAAATACGTGCTAAGAGACAAAACTGAGAAAGTTCGAATGTATCCAAATTTTATTTTCTGTAGAACAAAGACTTTTTTACCTTTACAGTAAATACTATTGACATTCTTACTAGACTTCCATTTTTTAACATAATCATTTAAACTTCCTATTTTTAATATAAACATTGTTGTAACATAGATCTTATATAAGATAGATCATATTCTTAAATTAAATATTTGATAATTTTGTAAATAACTCGAAAATTAAGTACTTGTACTGCGATAGAGTCTTATTAAACATCATCAATCAATCAATTAGAGCCTGAGGGTTAAATTTTGTCTGGACCAAAATCTATTGAAGAATGTCATTATCCTTATAATTTAGTTTCCTTTTCTGCCCATTACCTGGTTAATTGAACCTTCCAATGTTCTCCTGGTTTCCCCCATCCCCTGACAATTAATTGGATTCTCTTGGTTTGCCTAACCCAAAGAGCCGCAGTGCGCCCAAATACACCCCACTTTGCTATTTTGCTCAATCTAACGCCAGACTATTTTGCTCTGTCTAACGCCAGACGATTTACTCGTCAATTAAGGAAATGGTATAATGCACACTAATGGATGCCAATATACTTATTGTTTAATTATCTATATGATTGCCAACAAAGTGAAACACAGTTCCATTCCCTGGGAATTTCTGCATCCATGACATATCCCCAATTCTGTCCCATCCCTTGTTAGTCGGGATTTACCTTTATTTACTTGATTGTCGATATTGTATAACTTTTGGTTTTATTATTTTATGTAAATTTTAGTATTCCACTGATGCCTTTTTAAACACAACAACAAATCTCCAGTCACATGACCTATATATATATAGGTCCTGCTATCCGGTGGATAAAGCCTGGTTAGATATTGTTACACACGGTTCGATCCCCCCATCCCCTGGTCTTGCCATTCCCCAATTCTACTGTTCTATAGATCTCTTAGTTCCTGTTTGTCCGCTTCATGTTTGCCCCACTCCCGGGTTTCCCCACTTCTTGGTTCCTCACTCTCTTATTTCCTGATTCCCAGATTTCCCGATTCCCGGATTTTCCAATTCCCGGATTCCCTATTTTAAAGATAGCCTAGTTCGGACGCATGGTATCGTTGGATAAAAACTTTTAAAATTAGAATAATGCCAGTCTTTAAAATACTCCTTAGGTTTAGCTAACATAATATGGATTCTGTTATACCATTTATTCCAGAAATGTGAATTAGATTCAATGAGTAAGTACACATAAAAACCTGAGAAGTGACACGATCATCCTTACCCAACTTTTACGGACCCCCTTCTGCCCCCCCCCCCTCCCTCTTGCCGGCCTTGCACACAGAGTTCAATATAATGGTCATTTTCCGAGCAAATTGCTGAGATGGCAGACCAATTGTTGTCTTGCTCGGACATTATGGCCGACCCTTATTAATTTCAATAATTCTATCTTGAGGTCTGTGAATAATTAGTGGCCGATCAAAAGGCAATCATGGCTGACTAACACATGGGCTTTCAGAATTATATTGCACATAATTAAGACACACGTCAATAAGTCTTCAATTATGCATGTTCACAACTGAGTCAATGCCTGACAACCCCCTAAAATGGATATGCTGAAACATGAGAGCTATATGAGAGAAGCATGGTTTGTGGACTTCTCATTTAGAACTGTCAAATATTATTTGAAGAACTCTTAAAAATAGACAGCAATGGATGGCTATGATGCCACTTTCCTTACACAATAGTAACTTCTAGTACAAAATTCTATATAATATATGGTAATGAATTGGTTAACCATTAGCTTACAATGCACCCAAGAATTAATACCAGAGAATTTTACTTGTCAGAGGTTAGGGTACTGCCAGTTAATGTGCATAACAAAACTAGCTGTCAGTGTCTCTTGTTGACCCATTAGCTGGCAACTGAGCCCAGATGCAACCAACTTTAGTATTTTACTCTGTTTAATGCCAGACAATTGTACTCATCAGTAGTAGGGTACTGCCAGTTAATGCATGGCTTAAAGATGGTGGATAACACTAACAGAGGTGCATACCTGAGCATTGGGAAATATTGTTGGGACAGCACCAGGCTTCAGAATCACTCTTTCTCTATGCTCCTTTATCATATCCAAGCTAAAATGCTCTGAACAAAGACGACTTCCTTTTGTTGGCACAAACTCAACTGGGGCATACTTGCTCACATTCTCGACCCATTTCACGTGAATCTCGGGGAATTTTTGGGCATCAGGAAAGCTGTAATGCATTTTATAGATAAAAATTTACAATATTATCAATTAAGTGTTTATCAATATAAAAGGACAGAAAATAAAACGAAAGTAGCTATATTATATATTGTTATTTAGTTATAATTGTTGTTGTCGTATAATATTCACAATATTTCAACAGTTTTCGTTTAAGTTGTGTTGTCAAAACCTGAAACTTCCTAAATATATTCCTTGAAAATTGTTATATATGCACAAAACCCTAGGCTATTGCTGGATATACATCCGGACATCCCGAAACTTTTTCATGACTGACTGACTGATACGTTATGCAAATTATTTCTCGGTTTGCACATCAAGCTGGGTCTTCAATTTATATAAAGGACTGCTGAAATGCAGAATAAAATACTACGTACAGCGTATAAATGATAAAAAACTGCCTCAGCAGCCAATTTAACGTTTACGAAACACAATATTAAAAAGATTTATGCATTCTTACCGGTGAGAGGAAATATTTTTCTTTGAAAAAGAATTGTGGCATCCATATGCGACGCAGAATGGCATTTTTTTATCGTTGTTGAAGACGACTGAAGTTGTTTGACAAAAAGTATAAAACAACTGGCAAGGCGGGAAACTTTTGAAAAAACAGGGGGGTGAAATTGTCCGTTTTAGATTAGGATCGCGGTTGGTCAGTGGTAATTACCATGGGCAAAAGGAACCAGTGGCGTCATTATGGCGTCAGAAAATGCCAAAATCCGCCATGTTTCTGGCTTCACTTTTTTTTGCCGAGCAGTTCCTCCAGTAATATAGTATAGCTCAGTGGTCTATACTAATTATAGCGAGAAACGCGTTTGCAAACCTGTTTTTTTCGCAAATACGAAACATTTCCAAAAGCTATACACTAACTTGCTGGTTCGATCTAGAAGGCGACATGCTTATGATTTAGAGCGAAAATTGTATAGACTATGCTTAAACATCGCCGAGTAAATACTACACGCTTAAATTACAATATTGTCAACAACTTATTCAATATGAATGTAGATAGATATATATATATATATATATATATATATATAGATAGATAGATAGATAGATAGATAGATAGATAGATAGATAGATAGATAGATAGTTTTGTTTGCGTTTACTAAATTTTGTTTATTTTTTGCATCACCTAAGATCTTGGTATATAAATATTTACGATGTTCACTAGAAAGGAATCTGTGCCTTCAGTAAACCCTTGGCATCGCCATGAAGACTGTAAGAAGGTAACAGACATTAAGGAACGTAATGGTAGATGCTTTAATTGTTTGAGAAAGGGACATTTAGCTAGGGATTGCAAATCTTCAGTTAAGTGTAGTGCATGTAAAGGCGAGCATCACAAAGCATTGTGTGGTGCCGAGAAAGAGGGGAATAGCTCCGTAGATAAAAGTAATGAAGTAGATAGTAATAATTTGCATGTTGTAACGGGTGCTAAGGTCGTCTTACAGAAGGTACAGGCGCAGGCACTTGGTAAAAGTAAGCGTAGAGTTCGCGTGTTGTTTGACACTGGCAGCCATAAGTCGTTTATCACTGCGCGTGCGGCTATACTTCGCTGAGATCACAAGCCCTCCGAAAAGAGTGGGTAGCGTTAAACATCTTTGGCCAAAAAGTAGTAGGCTCTAACCTTAGAGAGGTTGTGCATGTTGACTTAGCTCCTGTGGGGGAGGTAAAATGTTTAGTTTGGAAGCGATTGTTGTGCCTGAAATTTCACAGGTCCAAAACGAGCACTTGGAAATCGCACGTAATGATTACCCACATCTGGCGAATATATGGTTGTCAGAAGGAAGAGAGGTTAGAGATAGATATCCTAATAGGCACAGACTATTTGTGGCGCTTTCAGACAGGCAAAATTGTGCGCGGTAAGGTAGACGAGCCAGTGGCTTTGGATACAAATTTAGGATGGGTCGCGAGTGGTCCAATGAAACATAGCCCGACAGTGGATGGCACGCAAGACGTAGGTGTAAATTTTGTTGGTAAATATAGCTTACAAACTGACCAACTTGATGAAAACGTAAAACGAATGTGGGATTTGGAAACTTTAGGGATGGCAGTGTTTATCGTTGTAGTCATTTAGGACATGCCATTGAAAATAATCTACTCAGCATTGCAAAACCAAACAAGCTACCTAATTCGCAGAAAGTGTTGCCATATGTGTTTGTTGCAGACGATGCATTCGGTTTAAAAACACACATAATAAAGCCATTTCCCACTCAAAAGTTGCCACTTCAGGAGCGTGTATTTAATTACCGATTATCACGGGTACGGCGAGTTATTGAAAACACATTTGGAATAGCAGCCAGTAGGTATTCCGTAGACCAATAATTGCAAATGTGAAAAAGGTGATATTGGTAACAAAAGCTGTTGTTGCTCTCCATAGCTTCCTGGTGACCATTAACTCAACTGGAGGATATAAGTACTGTCCTAGGAACCACATCGACCACCAAGGACCCTTCAGGGTTTACAGCTGGAGAATGGAGACAAGATGCAAATACTGCTATGGGCCTACAGCCAATTTCCCAAACTTGTTCCAATAACTATTCTAATAATATACATGAAAATATTTCTCAATTCTGATTGGCTGAGAGCAGTGCAGTTTTGAGGAAATACAGTGCAGAAAAAAGGAAATATAGTGCAAATTTTTAAATTTTTTTTAATTTGCACAGTAATAATTTTTGACTAGAAAAAACCTCTTCCTGTTACATTTTTTTTCATGTTATTTACATAAAGTATTCCGATTGGAAAGATTCTCTTTGTGTTAAATTTTTTCATGTATATTATTAATAAGTAATAGCATGATTTCTCGTGCATTTGAAAAAACATGCACTCGTGAGTTTTTCAATGACCTCAATTTTGATAGTCTTTGAAAAACTCACTCGTGCATGTTTTTTCCAAATTGCACTCGAAACCATACTATTACCTATACAAAAAATGCAGCTTTAGTTAGACAGGGATACAAGGAATATTTTAATTCTAAGGGAGCAGTAGAGTGGCAATGGGATTTAGTAAATCGCACCGTCAATCATTATGATGCGTTTTTGGACAGATTTTAAGTAGCTGTGGTATTGCAAAACGAAACACTGGGTAAAAATTCTTGTCAGCCTGAAAATAGTTAAAGGTAATGTAAAGTCCATTATTATGTAAACAATGTGGTTTGTTTACATTTTGAGCACACTTTTTTCATTAAGGATTACATTCTCAGACTATGAGTTCGATTTTGGTAATCAGTTAACGATTAACAACGAGCATGTTAGAGTTGTCAATAAGGCAAAACTTTTTGGATATTACCATCTCAGATGAATTAACATGGAATGATCACATTCACGATATCTGTTCTAAAGCTAGTAAACGCTTATATTTCCTAAGAATCCTACAACGAGCGGGTTTTGATGATGTGGATTTAGTAAAAGTTTTTTGCTGTTACATTCGGCCAGTTTTGGAATATGCTTGCTAAGTATGGCATTCTTGTAGGGGAATATTTATGTGAACAGGTTGAATCAGTTCAAAAACGAGCCCTCCGTATTATATGCAAGAATTTGTCATATTCAGAAAACAGGAAGACTACTGCATTAATGACACTAAAGGATCGAAGAGAAACATTATGTCGTAAATATTTTAATCGGATAAACGTGCCAAGTAATCGCCTTTTTAATCTTTTACCATCTAGTAGTGAACATCAATATAATCTACGTAATGACCGTCTTCCGTCTATTAAAGCCAAAACTGAGCGTTTTAGAAATAGTTTCATTCCATACGCAATTAGAACATATTCGTAGTTTTAGATTAAAATTTTTAATAATTTTTATACTCTTCTTATAGCGTAATTGTAATTCAATCCTTGATTGCTAAACGTTTAATTATTATTAAAAATCGAAATATTAATACAACAATAGATTGCTGACCAACCGCACCTAAGTGCTCCTTGTTGACCCATACAGACGAGCAAAATTTGTACTTTGGCAATTTTTTCTATGACACTTGTTCAAAACCTAGTATGCTAGCTCTGGAATAAGTGTACTTGTCATAGAAAAAATTGGCAAAATTGCGCATAGAGACAAGCAAATAAAATTTGTCATAGAAAAACTTGTCATAGAAAATTTGTTCGTCTGTAACTCCCGGTCGCGTTTGACCACCAACTCTCATCGACTCTCATTCGGCACTTAAATAAAATAACTATAATCAGACTAGTGTTTTGCACTTTCTATAACAATTTGCTTAAGGGGGTCCTATACCAAATTTTTTACGGTTTTCAAAATATTTATGAAATTTTAGAAAACCAATAATTATATACTTTAAAGCCTTCTCAATAACCTCCATGGGTTTTTAGTTCATGAAAATTGCTTTAAATCGGAGAAAAAGAGCACATTCCTAAGTGATTATCTTGTAAATAAACTAAATATTTGACTTTAAAGCTGTTTTTCTCAAATTACCGAAAACGTGTAATTAACAATATTGCGCGCAGGATATCTTAAGAAGAATTAAAGCTATCTTGCTGAAATTTTCAGGGCTTACTCTATATAACCTGCTCTAGGAGACATAGTAAAATAATTACCCTATCTTCAATAATTTTGAAATTGTAATATCTTAAGTGAGGATAGTGATGTTCATTTTTAGTATTCATGGCGTAAAACATTTATTATAACACATATGCTAACAATTTTACTTCATCTCCTAGATAATGTCGTTAGTTAATAAATAAAAGTTATTCTATGTCTTTAACATTAATACTTTTTTAGTTATCATGCTTATAAAAGACCCCATATTTCACCATATGGGGTCTTTTATCTTGGTAACCATGGCAACCACTTCTTCCAACTATACCTTTTTTGGTCAGGGTATCTAGCCCAACAACATACTAAAAGAAGTGTTTCATATCATTAGATTAACAGTAAAAAAAAAATTTGGTAGAGGACCCCCTTAACAAAATAACACGCAAGGACTGTGTTTATAAGAAGAAAAGTTGTAAGAAGGAAATTTTAACACTTTGTTTGCGAACATTTTAGAATTATTCCCAAGGCACTGTTTCGTTATTTTTGTCTCGACTCTCATGCAACTCTTGTTCCAGTTTGACCGGGGCTGAGTGGGTGTAAATTTTGCGTAAGGGGGTTTGAATGTAGGCTAAGTCGGTGTAAAGCTAAACAAAGTCGGTTTAAATGGTGCGTTAATGTTTTACGTTGAGTCCTACCATAAAGATCGTCCGACAGCGTCCGCGAGCTTGTTTTCAATCGACAAACGATTCTATAGGTCTCTTTCATGATTTAAATACTACTATGCTCTTGTTTAGTTTCAGCTTGAAATAACCTTGCAAATTAAAGCTCTTTCTCTCCTAATGATAATCTATGCGAGAATGAGTCAAACTTAAGCCAAAATAAAACACTTTATTTTTTATCTATGAAAATAAAGCAATCTGATTGGCTAGCGAGCGTTTCAGACCGGTCCGGATTTTTGCATCCGGCCCGCTCTGAAACTCATCCGGCCCGCTCTGAAACTCATCCGGCCCGCTCTGGATTACGCGACAAAACACAGGAGTGAAACAATTTTAGATTAAAAAATCTACCCAAAAAGTTCAAAAAGCTAGCCTAACGATAGTTAGAGTACAAAAATGAATTGCATCAACTCTAAAGGCTTCATGCTAAGCACGATGCGCCGAGAAAACTAATAAATTTGTTTTAAATGCTCATGTATTAAAATTAATACATTTGTTTTAAATGATCATGTATTTCAGTATTTGTCCACATTAAAGTTAAAAAAATACAGTTTAAACAGATATCATAAAAGAAAAAACTTTTCTCCATACATAAAACTTAAAAACATGGACCAACTGTAGTGAAAACATGATTTTTCTGCCCATTTGTTCAAGTACTTTTCGAGTACATATTGTAAACAAAAAAACATTAAAGCCTTGGCCTTGGCAAACAAAGTTGAGGCTATATGTTTTTTTTTATCGTGAAACGACCAGAAAAAAATTACAGCATACCTTGTTCATTGTCCAGTTTTAGTAGAAAGCGTTGATCGAAGTCAAAACACATGCATTCACTGCATGATTCACTTTATAAGCTTTTTATGGGCAAAGCAAGTAAACACGAAGATATCCTTGTCGAAGGAACACTGAACACCAGAAAACCAGGCCAAAACATTTCATTCCTATGCTTTTCTGCTGCCATATTTAAAAAAATATCGCCGTATACATTTTTACAGAAACTATGCTTTTTGTGAGTTTCTTGCCAGTTTTCTTGAGTTTTCGTCTGCGTGTTTTCTTTCAACGTTCAAATGTTGACAGCTTCGCTTTGATTTCACAATTGCACTGATCTCAAATTATTTCGATACACTGGAATTTTCAATTTTAATAAATTCTTAAATTTTACATGTGATAAAAAATAAACACGTTGTTTATCGGCAGCGTCGGTCCGGATGAGAAAAACTGTGCCCTCGGTCTTGAAAACGTCCCTCGCTCTTCCGGATCTGGCCGTTTTCAAGACCTCGGGCACAGTTTTTCTCATCCGGACCTCGCAACCGGTAAATAACATATATAAATTGGTACAGCAAGCGTTATAAAATATAGTTGTTAATTTCTAGTATGTTAAGGAGACGTGTAGACTGTAGAATCGTCTTTATATTTAGTTGAAAACAAGCTTGTGGACGGTCACGGACGTTTGCAGACGTTCGCGGACGGTGTTTAGTAGGATCGGTAAGGACCGGACTCACTCACAACACCACCTGGGGTCTAAGTCGGGTTAAGTTGGCGTAAGCAGTCTAAACTGAGTCGTTGCAAGGTATGCTAAGTGGGTCTAATGCGGGATTATAGGTAGTCTAAAGTCGTTGTATGGTGGTCTAAATGGGTCACAGTCGACGTCGGGTTAAGTTGGCGTAAGGTGGTCTAAAGTCGTTGTAAGGTATGCTAAGTCTATAGCAGTGTAGTTTAAATGGGTGTAAATGTTAATGTTTTACGTTATACTGGTTTGTCGATCCAAAATATGATAATTATATACGGATCCAAAATATCCCTGGAAGACCAAATACCTACCTACCAAACAGCCGAATACAAAACTTCCGAATACGAAACAGCCAAATACGAAACAGCCAAATACGAAACAGCCGAATAAAAAACTGCCGAATACAAAACAGCCGAATACAAAACAGCCGAATACGAAACAGCCGAATACGAAACAGCCGAATACGAAACAGCCGAATACAAAACAGCCGAATACGAAACAGCCGAATACAAAACTGCCGAATACGAAACAGCCGAATAGGAAACAGCCGAAGACGAAATAGCCGAATACAAAACTGCCGAATACGAAACAGCCGAATAGGAAACAGCCGAACACGAAACAGCCGAATACAAAACTGCCGAATACGAAACAGCCGAATACAAAACTGCCTAATACGAAACAGCCGAATAGGAAACAGCCGAATACGAAACAGCCGAATACAAAACTGCCGAATACGAAACAGCCGAATAGGAAACAGCCGAAGACGAAATAGCCGAATAGGAAACAGCCGAATACGAAACAGCCGAATACAAAACTGCCGAATACGAAACAGCCGAATACAAAACTGCCGAATACGAAACAGCTGAATACAAAACTGCCGAATACGAAACAGCCGAATACGAAACAGCCGAAGACGAAACAGCCGAAGACGAAATAGCCGAATACGAAATTAAACAGCCGAATACTAGTTTACACATTGGGATATCAAGTTGCATCGCATCATGACATAATTGTATAATTCCATCAAATTGAATGGCATATTGAATTTTGGGGGTAATCACGCTTCATACTAAAACAGCCCTTATTTTCGAGCTGATCTTGATACCCGGTTCAAATTAGCCAAGATTTGACTACTCACAAAAGCAGGAAGTCTTTTGATTCAATGTAGCCGACGGCTTAATATAAGGCTGGTGATGACAAAAGTATATTAATATTTGTCTGCGAGTAGAAATAATGACCAATACGACCGAAACCCCATCTTTGTCAGGTGCGGAATGAGTATTGTCAGGTGCGGAATGAGCGAAGATTTTATAAACACGAGAAATTCTGAATATTTAAAAATATCTTTTGGGGCGAATTTTATTGCTTTTACTTTATATAAAAGGATAAGAAGAGATATATGAGCGAAAACAGTAAAATATAAGGTAAGTTTGTTATAATTGTTGATGTATTTCGTCATGGCATATTGGCATTGTCGCTCTAAAAACTGTTGCTTTATATAAATAGTCAGTCTCATTTAATTTCAGTTTAAGTATCCTATATTTTATGTTACAAAAAGCTACAAATTAAAAGGAAAGCGGAACCATTTTTACGAGATAATTGTATACTTTCAACCGCATGATTTCATTTCAAAAAGGAATTTATAGGTAAATGCAGTTTTGTTTTACGATCTTTACGAAACGTTCTATATTGAACGGACGGTTGAAAATAGATGACAGTGTTGTTATTATTATTATTTTATTATTATTTAAACATATTTACCCACGGTAGCCTTTCAGTTTCGTGTTTTTCAAAGGGCGGTGCCGTGTTACCATAGCTATCAAATACTTCCAAACTGGGCTGCTAGAGTATTAAGTCTTTATTTCTATTTAGTCGTGAGAATCGCGAAAGACAGACAGATTTACATAAAGCAAACAAAACACAAGAAAGATCCAGACTGTTTCACATCGGCGAGCATGACTTGGTCAGGACAATTGCGACCAAATTCAGCTCAGGTTTAAATTAATATATCTTTTCATTTTCGAAATATTGATGTTGGCTTGATATGTCAATCACACATATCTGAATGGGCAGTAATACTTCGAGGTTTTTATATTAAATTTTACGACAACTCATTATGCAGTGGGAGGTAGAAAATTGTGTAATTCACTTATCAAGCCAACCTCAATATTTCGAGACTGAAAAGAGATGTGGAAAAATGTTACAGAATGTTATAATTCCATTTTATAAGTTCCTTCTAATAAAAGCATATCGTAAAATTTGGTATTCGGTACTGATTTAAATTTGGAAGCAACTGTCGTGACCAAGTCGTGCTTCCCGATGTTAGACAGTCTGGTTCTTTCTCGATTTTCTGATAAAAGAAGAAAACGTAAAATTCGTTTCATATGCAATTCAATGATACCACTACGTAGTATTCTGGGGGTTACAGGTAGTCCGAGTTCAAGCTGCTTTAGTTAATATGCTTTCTTGAAGCGTGCATTTTCATATTATACTAGCATCATAAACAAATTACTTTCTATCAAAATTTAAAAAAAGATCATATTCAACATTGTGATTCGCTCATCATATACCATCAGTCCTCTACCGAGCCTTACACCACGAAGGTTTATTTACTTCAGGCAAATTGAAGGGGGACTTACTGGAGAAGGCGGCTTATTGGAGAGGGGGCCTTAATAGAGAGGGGGGTCTTAATAGAGTATAGTAGGGGCCTTAATAGAGAGGGGTCATAATGATTTACCAAACCCACCAATTACAGCACGTAGTAAACTAACGTGCACTATTTAGTTAAAAATGGCGTCCTATTTAACGGGTTAAAGAGATGATCTACTTGGTACTATTGTTTTATTATCTCTTATTTTTATTACCAACCACTGTAACAAAGGAACTGTTCCAATACATGCACTCACTAAATTAACTCGAATGGACGCAAATATAATTAGTCTATTTGAACATTAAAATCGACACGTGCGCTATTACGACATGTATTTTATCTCTATACTCATAAAATTTCATTATCATATAGATCTACCAATAACATTTTCTTGCTGTACCTGTCTAATATTCTTGCCCCTTGTCAGTGTAATTATGAACACAATAGCGCTCTAGCGAAACAAGTCCAAATTTTGGAACAGAATTAAGACTGAAAGTTTGTAAATCACACTCTGTTTGTAATAACACGTTCACTCTTATCTTTTTTTTTGCATTTGGAGTTTGTCAATACATCACAGTTTTTTGAGATTTCAGCCATGTTCTTCTAAATGTTCAGAGGTTTCATCGCATCGTTGAGTAAATGCATCATTGAGTAAATTTGTGTTTGTTCTTAAAGTTCGTCCACCATAACATTCGTCTATTACAACTCCAAGAGATTATTCTCTGCAACAATTTGTAAGTGGACAAGCACATATTTCGGCCTACCATGCCACAGCCGTATAGTTCATACTCGTTCAGATGGAATAATTCTTTACTTCACACGTGTCCACACAAATGCTTATGTCTTGCTTTGGTTTAAAGCTTGTTTTGGAACAGATAATTACAACTCAACTGAATAGTCACATAATGGCAATGTAATGGAAAAGAAATGAAAGAAATCGTGTCTGTGAGAGAAACAAAGTACGTGTACAGGGAAAAGGAAGATAAGAATCGACTGACACACTCACATACAACACACATTGGAGACAGGTAACAGAAGATACACATATTACAAAATATATAGTTTGAGAATAATAGCAATATATAGCAACATCTGAACCCCTATAAGAACAATTTTAATTTAATATACTCAAATTTTCAAATACAACCTGTATTTATAATTATTGTTGATAGAAGAATCAAAAGACATAGACACGGACTTTAAAACATAACATAACATAACATAACATAACATAACATAACATAACATAACATAACATAACATAATAATATTGACATACTCTGGAATATAAAAACAAAAAAACGACATACAAACATGACATGAAATATATTTTCGTAATATTTCTCATTTCTCTTTCTCTGTTTCAATTTACGCATTTAGCTATAACATTGCTCCTTTCAACATTCATGGGCCGTGAAATCACTACTTATCCATATTTGGTAAAATCTACACATTCATGCAACGGATCAAAAATGCAGATAAGGACTTCATTCATACATAATGAAAACTCACGTTCTTACAACGAAGAAAGGATCAGCTCTAAAAATTTCCGTTATGTATGGTAGACTATGTAAATATAAGAAATGACCGGTTCGTGCGAACTGTCAGTGACAAAATATCAATTTTCACAGAATATAAGTACACACGAAACCTTTGTGAGAGTGCATGGACGAAAGAGTTCCCACTTGTACTGCAAGTACTTTAATTTTTTCTGACGTATACATATAAAAACAAAATTTTGTCTTAGCCAATCATGATGCTAGTTACCAGTTTTCTCTCGGCTTCACTAGCGCATGCGTATAACTTAAAAAACCGTCCACAAGCACTTGAATCAGGCTACGTTTTCATTTGGATTCTTAAAATATTTGAAAATTATATCGCGATCATTGCCGTTGCGCCTTGATAGCGGTTTACCATCCATATAATTAGCTGGTATAAATACAAGTGAGTTTTGACGCGAAATGCTCCTTTTCATGTGTTTAAATAAGGCATATTAAAAATAATAGAGAAAAGTATGTCTATACATGGGTCTTGCTATATTAATAACAGAAAGTAGTAGTGTTGATGAGATTGTGGCTCTTCAGGAAAGGTACGATTTCGATGAGTTTCCTAAGCAAATTGCTTTTGAGCGAAAAGTCGGTATCTTAGGAATATACCTCCATTGGGGAGAGGAAAACGAGTCGCTCAACAAACACCGCAAAACCAAACCGCCAACGCTGACTGATGGGGAAAGAAAAACTGCCCCCCCATTAACAGCATGTTCATGAAAGGAAGGCAATAAAGTCCTTCCCTCATATACCACCGGAAGTGACGTCACAAAGGTGTCACAGGAGGGGTGACGTCATAAAGAATTGTGGCGCAACAATTGTGGCGCCACATGAATATTAATGAGTTGTGGCGCAACAAGATTTCCCGCCAAAAGGCATGCTAATAAGGTGTGAGTGTACATAGTAAAGTATAATGATTTGATGATGTGATTTGATGAATGCTATGAGTATTTCCCCAACGGAAGAGGAGGTGTTCGCGGCGAACGATTTAATTGTGGACGAAGCATCAGAGGTGAAAAACGTGTGTGATTTGATGAGTGCTATATTTTTCGAAGCTGTTGCCTGCGAAGTCGGAAAGCTTTGTAAAGAAAAGTGTTTAGGTTGTGAAGTGAATCACCCTAGTCAAAGAAGACACGAGTGTTTTATGTTATCGAAGGAAGAAGGATGATTAATGCATGGCTTGCAGGCTGTGGAGCGTGTGTTGGAGCGGGCTTTTACGAGTTTCAGCCTATTTTGAACTATCTTACGTATTGGAGCGAAGATCAGTGAGACAATAAAACACTTTTATAAGTTAACATATATGAAGTTACATTGTATGCATTTTAAAGTTATTGTAAATTTGATGATTTTTCACAGAGTGTGTTGTTTAAGTGACTTTTCAGTTTGAAAACATTAAGATAATGTACTAAACTGTTCTCGAAGTTTATTTTCGAAATAGTTCTGAAATGCTTTTTTGTGGTCTGTTTCATGGGATTTGAATTTCTCGTCTGTTCCTAATATAGCAGGTGTATTGAGGTGGAAAGCCAAAATCGGTTTGAGGTTTCCGTGTATATAAATCACATAGGGCATGTAGTAGCGGTTGAATGTGTTTATCCCGATATATGTACAGTAACGTTTTGACAAACTTAGGATCAGGATCTTCTTGCAAGATTTCGATAATGTTAGTGAATTCGTGCCAAACTAAGTGTTGGCTGTTGACTTATTTTATAGCAGCCACACCATAAATTTGCCATCCTTCCTGTTCGGTCATCATTAAACAGTCTTGTTGATTTACTTTAAAGCCGCAACAGAATTCGCGGCGTATGTTTTGAATTTCGCATGCTACGGCATTGGCATATATTATTTCCAGCAGGCGAAACACTTTGTTTGAACAGTTCATCGTCAAAGCTAGTGTACAACTGTATCCTTTTACCTTTGACAGTTTCAAAATATACTTTTGCAAAGCAGGATCAGATAATTTTTCTGAATGAACCCATGCATTCACTAAAAAATAATTTTTAAGAATGTTCCTAAAATATTAAGAACATTTATTATCACGTGCACTTCATGTGCGACAATGGTCTTAACCTTAATTTTTTACCATGGCATAGCCTTTACAGATGACCTTGGATTTTGGAAGCTCACCTTGATCCTGTGCAACTTTGGCGAAATTCGTAATATAAATAAGAGTTCCTTCGGGTCATCTTACGAGAAGTAAAATTCTGCAGGGATGGATAGGAGACATCAGTATAAGAGGCATAAGAGATACAGAGTAAGGAGTACGGAAGCTGACAACAGGATAAGAGAAGAACTCGACAGGCTCAGAGATTTTTATAACTATATGATTGAGAATAATTTCGAGCTCGTCATGTTATACGAGATGCAGAGAAGATACAGAGAAAATCCAGAAGACACAAATGACCTAGAAGACATTCTACGGGGAGTTTGGGCAAAAAGAAAAAAAAATTATACTAAAAATTCAAGTTACTATGGTTACCCCTTGCAATACTTCATGTTAATAAACAATTGTTCAGAGATGGACTTGGCAGTTAAAATTGCTGTAAAGTATGTATATTTTGATTGAGGCTGAGAAAAGATTGTTTTACGACTGGAATTGATCGCCCGTTCCTTGGAGTGGGGAAAGGAAAACGAGCAGTTGGGACTGCATTTTTTATTCTTGGACGCCTGAACAAAGACGACGGCTTTTACAGGACTGGCAAGACGATGAGCCTTTGTTTCAGCTTGGCCGTGGGGAGAAGAGATCTTTCGATGAAGTGAACGATGGCGCTGAGACAATTATGGCTAATGAGGTTAGTGAAAACGACTTTACCCTGACAGATGTCAAGCAAGTCCGTGTGAAAGGTATGGCCTACGTGTTCGATTTCCAACAAGAAATTTTGTCTTACTGTCGATCTGATGTGGATATCCTTCGTCGTTGCTGTCTTGAATTTCGCGAACTGTTTCGTGATGTTACAGATATCGACCCGTTTGAGAAATGTCTAACTATTGCTCGGCCTGCAATCTTGTGTTTCGAACGAATTTCCTCCAAGAAGATACCATCGCAGTCATTCCCCCTCACGGTTATCGTCCCAAAGACAAGCAATCCCTCTGCCAATTGGTCATCTCCTCTTATTATCTGACTTTTGACCATTTTCTCAAAAAAAATTGTTTTGTTACTTTGAGCCCCTTTGTACTTTAAGACTGCATGGTTTATTTTTCAAAAAAAGTATTAAACAAGGCGAAAAAAGCTCTCAAAGTTACCTTGTTTGAAAATGTACCCCATAGCAACGCCCTAGCAACGCATTTAGGTAAAAAATTCACTCAAAATTTCGTCAAAAAATCGCTTCAAACAAGTTCATTTATGTTTCTCTTTTTGGTGTATGGAATTTAGAGTCTTCTGACTTAGCTGCATTGTGATTGGTTGCTTTGGGGAGCCATTGCAACTCGATTTCTTTGTCTCTCTTGTGATCGATCGCATTTGCATTATCTGTGAAATCGTCTACAAAAATCTTAGTTTTTTTTACATTCCAAGTCGAAAAGTTGCTGTTCTAGTTTCCCAACGATTTCTTTTGTTATTTGGGTTGTAATTTGAAGTCAATAAATGGGAAATCCGCAGAACACAAGCAGAAAACGGGTTAGAAAGCCGCCTTCCAAAATGGAAAAGAAACTGGACCATCCGGAGCGAAAATTGGTGCCCAGACAGCAAATTTTGGGTGTTAATTCCGAAAATATAGACACTATAAGGGAAGGAACAGTATTTATGGATTTAGCAATCTTATTTGGTGTCTTTGATAAAATTCTGAAATGTCCTGACTGTGGGGATGAAATGAAGTCCCATGTTGACATGAGGAAAAAACAAGGATATGCTCATTATATTTCTTTACATTGTGTGGCATGCGACTGGAAGTATTGTTTTAATACTTCAAAGAAGCAAGGACAGTCCTATGAAGTAAATGTCCGAGCAGTCTTGGCCTTTAGAGAAATTGGTAAAGGACACAGCGCCATGACAACTTTCAGCAAAGTTCTGAACATGCCTGCTCCACCAAGACGTGCCAACTTCACAAAGATCCAAAATAAAAAGCTTTTACCTGTAGTGAAGCAGTGTGCCAATGATAGCATGGTGGACAATGCTATGCATGTCAAGGAAATTATTGAGAATGATGCTGGAGAATGTGGAATATCCATAGATGGCACATGGCAGAAGCGCGGTTATTCGTCTCACAATGGTGTCGTTACGGCAATTTCCCTCGACACAAAGAAGTGCCTTGATGTTGAAGTCCTGTCCGACAAGTGTCTCAAGTGGAGCAAAAAGCAGAATGATCCAAAGTATCAAGAATGGAAAGCCAACCACCAATGCAAGATCAACCATACGGGGAGTTCTGGCAGCATGGAGACAGCTGGTGCCTTAAGGATCTTTGAAAGATCATGCGCTACAAGGGGGCTGAAATACAAAAATATGCTTGGAGATGGTGATTCGTCCACTTATAGTGCTATTCTAGAAAGCAAACCCTATGGAGAGGACTGTATACCCAGCAAACTAGAATGTATCGGGCATGTCCAGAAGCGAGTCGGAAGCAGACTGCGGAGGCTAAAGAGTTCCAATAAAGGGAGAAAACTCTCAGATGGCAAAGGAATGTCTGGCAAAGGTCGCCTAACTACTGGAAAGATGGATGTCCTACAAAATTATTATCGTTTGGCAATAAGAGAAAACCTTGATAATGTTGAAGAAATGGCTAAGACTGTAAAGGCGTCTCTTCTCCACGTTGCCTCAACAGAAGAGAACCCGCAGCATCATCTTTGCCAGAAAGGAGAGGACAGTTGGTGTGGCTATCAAAGAGATTCCAAAACATACAAACATAAGAATGGTATTCCAAAGCCCATTGTTGAGTTGGTTGAGCCTATATTTGATGATTTGGTGTGACGGAGCGAGGATCGAGCTGTCGCCCCAAAAGAGCTCAGAGAAAGTTAAATCAAGAAGGAAATCACTGAGACACCTCAGGAAGACGTTTCTAGGTAATGCTGAGGACAAGGAAGGGGTAACCTATGAAGCAGGTAGCTTCTAAACCTTTATATTGCGAGAAGAACATGAACGAAAAATTTAAAATTGGATTTTCTCATTTTTGCAATTTGACATGTGTAAGTGATCTTTATGACACTGTAATCTTGTTACTATTTATTGTAGCGGGTTGATATATGGCATAATTACTAACTGTGACATCATCTATTATGTGACACTCTTCAATTTTCAATACTATTCATCCTTAACCCTATTTGTACCGGGGTTTTTTAGTAGCCAAGATACCGGGGGCGCGCTGATTAGGCGCACCCCATACAAATTCTTGCGGTTATTGGTCTTGATGTCCATTTTAATTTTTTAACTAAATTTTATCCTTGTTTTCCAAAAAAAACCCACTTTTGCACCACTTTGGGTCAAAAATGGCCACCTGCCGATTATTCCAAACTGGCCGCCATAAAAAATATGCAAATATTACTGTTTTTATGCTATAATTTTAAAATGGTGCATGAAAAGGCAAAAACATTTGGTACCTGATGTCTTTCTGAATGTTTAATTGATATGGCAGACTATTTACAATAAGAATATCTGGAAAACCCCCACAAAATACCTGTACAGCAATATTGTTCACCGTCTATTTCTGGCCACATTTCAGACATTTTTGTACAATGTGGTCCTGACAAGAAGGATTACCGCATGCCTGGCAGAGCGACTTCACACACTTTATGCTCTTCTTCTTCTCAGAATAGCCTTCCCCTGCAGCAGCCTGTTGACATAGGGTACACCTTCTTCTGCCTTCCCCAAATGCAGGCCCATTGTCCACGACCATTTGATCATTCTCGGCAATTGGCCCCATTATCAGTGTAATCTTGTTCTTTATGACTGCCGACAAACTGGTTTGGCTTCTTTGTGCAATGTGAGGTTTGACCAATTCCATAACCAAGTCAAATCCATACTCAAATGATTTTTGCTTCAGAGGACACACATTCCTATTCAAAGCAAATATAGTGGATGAGTTTACGCGGGCAGTGTCCAGCATGTAGGAAAATACCACCATGGTCCATTTCCTTGACTTGGCTTTAGATGTGTGAAATGCCATCTTTTGGTCGACAATATCAGTGCCACCTTTGGTAAAATCATACAATTTGTACAATGCCAATTTCTCACGCTTGTCGTCTTTAGTTGTACCCAGTATTTGCTTCAGAGTTGATAGCATTAGCACATTTTTCTCTCCACTTGCGGTTTTGACGACATAAGATGCTAATGATAGTGGACCATCTTTCTGCCAATAGACTTCTGTAGATAAGTCCTCCCTGGCTTTGAAATCCTTCATTTCAGCTGGAACACCTTTGCGGTTGATTTGTATCGTCCCAAGGCAGGTTATGTGCTTCTCATACAACCAGAGCGCAATTGATAGGGAGGTGTACAATCGGTCGAAAGATATGTTCCTTCCTGCCAATGGTATTGAATTAGCCAATAATGTGTCAATCATATATTTGACAATTGCTTCTGTACCTTGTACATAATACTCGCCACCATCCTCTTTCGGCTTACCACAGTAGGGAGACGCAATGAATGTGTACGGATACCTAGCAGCATTGATGGCTTTGAACAATAAACCATACTTAGCTGGTTTATTAGGGTTGTACTGCTTGAAGGAGATTTGATTCCTCATGGAGTAGAGGGTCTCATCTAATGAAAGATAATCTCCGGGTACCAGGCATGACATACATTCAAAATTGAACAATTCAAAAATATCCCGCATAGCAGCAAAGCGGTCTTGCTTCCATCGCTCGTCTCTTGTGCTTGCATCATCAAAGCAAAGATTTGCCCGAATAAATGTAAACCGATTTCTTGACATCGTTGCGCTGAATATAGGTGGGCCGTATTTGTTTGAGAATAATTTATCCACAGACAAAGTATTCAATTTGTACAGTCCTCTATAAATATACAAACCAATGAAAGCAAATAATTCTTCAATGTTGGTTTCTTTCATGTAGCAGTATTTACTGTTTTCAGCAATGAAGTTCTCTGGTAGTTTGGAAAGCAAGGCTTGAATTTTTCTGTTTGTAAGCAACACAATCTTTGTCATCATAGCATCCGTGAAAAATAGCTCAAATGCAGTGCGTGGAGTTGGTGTAATTCTTGCCTTTTGCAGAGTCCCTTGTGGTCCAGTTATGACATTTGCCCGATTGTTACGACCAACGTTTACAGATGGCGGATGATTTTGGAATGTACGAACAATGTTATGCTCTGGTTTGTTGTCTACCTTCACAACACTTTGGATAGATTTCAGCTCTGCTGGAATTTCATATTGATTATAGTTATCAATATTTACAGCTGCATCGATGCTATTCACTAAACGGTTCTTTGTTAGTTGTCGCCGTTGCAGCCGCTCAGCCCTGATGTCCTCATCAGGTCCAGGTGCTTCATCAATTTCATCATTGATTTCCACATCATTTTCACTGTCCTCTTCCAAGCTGTCCACTGTTTCCTCATCTGTAAATAAACATTGACAATGTGAATAATAGCATTGATAATATCAAAACGTTGTGATTCTGCATTGTACAACTGTAAATTGAAACAAATTCACAGTACTGACCTGTCTCCCCATTTATTTCATCCAAATCATTCTCATCATCATTCAAGTCATCATCACTGACATCATCATCAGCTTCAACAAACCTTAGGATATTCTCAATAGCAGATTCCCTTGAAATTCTAGCTCTTTTTGGAGGCATTAGATATCTCTTATCACACTTACAAATTGAAACAAAACTTGAAACCAACAATAATATTTAGCAGAAAAATTATAAACTTGTATACACGTGTTCTCTGACTTCTCTCTCCGAACTATATTATGTGTTAGACAAAGTATTGCATAGTGTGCAGTCAGTATTACCACTGACCAATGCTTTATGTTATCGTTTGCTCAGGTATCAATTTGTCTTCCATAAATCAGTGTTTTCAATTTGATAATTTCGTTCATTTGCGACGTTTATTTGTACATAAATGATGGCATAGTTGTGCATCAACAGTTATATACTTACAAGGAAACAAATTGGAGTCTCCAAGAGGCAGGGATGATCACACAAGGTACAACATAATACAGAATTAGCATATAATTTTCTATATTTTGTAAATTATCCAAAATATAATAACAATCTTGCATAAACTAGACTGAATACAACTTTGACTTTATCAAAGCTATATATTATATTTTTATTATGATATATTATTATATTTACAATAATAATATATTGTATGATGATATATTATCTAAAATAGTTAATTTTATTGTTTTTATCATGGTATATTGCACAAGTAAATTGCACAAGTAAACGGTGTTCCCCAGGGAACAAAATTAGGTCCCATCTTGTTTTTGGTAATGGTCAACGACTTAAAAACATTAGAGTCAGACCAATGGAAGTATGTAGACGATCTTACTATCTCCGAAGTCATCCCAAATCATGGCCAATCCAACATGCAATACGAACTGGACCATATTTCAACCTGGTCCGACCAAAATTTTATGAAACTCAATCCAAAAAAGTGCAAAGAATTGAGAGTTAATTTCCAACGTGATGTGCCTGATTTACCACAGCTTACCATCAATAGAATACCGCTCGAAACGATTAGTAGCCATAAATTGTTAGGTCTTCAAATCCAAGACGACTTAAAATGGAATGATCACGTAGATATTATTACGAAGAAAGCTGCAAGACGTTTATATATTATTCGTACTCTGAAGCGTAATGGAGTGCCTGAAGATGACCTAATAAGTATATATACATCTCTTATCCGCTCCATTTTGGAGTATGGCTGCGCTGTGTGGCATACATGCCTCCCTTCTTTTCTTGTTGAGAAGATCGAACGCATACAGAAGCGATTTTTCCGCATTATATTTCCACATTTATCCTACCGCGAAGGTTTAGCTCTTACTGGATGTCCAAGACTTGATGACAACCGTCAACGTTTGTGTTTGAAACTTTTTAATAAACTTAAAACCCAGTCAAGTTCGAAACTTTCCTACCTTATACCTCGTACGAGGTATGAATCGCATGGACGATCGGTGCGTAGTGGAAATAATTTGTCTTTATATAAATGTAGAACAGATAGATTCAAAAATAGTTTTTTTCCGACTATGACGGTGGTTTATAATCAGCAATAACTGAGATCCTTTAAAATTTTAACTATATATTATTGCATGCTATATTTTAACTAAGATTTTTTAATAGTTTTAACTACATACCAATTGAATGTAATATATCATTTTACACCCTGTAATATATAATGTAATTCACCTTACCGATGGTGCGAATTTATGTAATCTTTAATAAATTGAAATTGAAATTGAAGTACTAAATTGCCCCATTTCAACATTAAAAGTAGTCCCCTATCCGAATGATAATATTTGACTATTATAGGCAACCAACACCTTTTCCGACAGATGTCGCCAAACAATAACACATAGTCATTGAACAACAGCCGCATAGCTGAACTTCTTAGGCGGTGGCGGGCAATGATATGTAGGGGTGTGCTCAATCAGCGCGCCCCCGGTACAAATTACGGATAATTTACTAATCACCAGAGACAATACTAATGACACATTTGGAATAGCTGATGAACGAGTACCTGAAGCAGACCAGCATACTATTACGCATAATTTACCAGCTACCACAGTCAATAACACTATTGTAATAGTTGATGAATGCGTATCTGGAGCGCACCAGCATAATATTATTTATAACTTACCATCTACCATAGACAATGATACAATTGAAATTGCTGATGAACGCGTATCTGAAGCGGAACAGCATAACATTACGAATAATTTACCAACTACTATTACAGATAATAGTATCATTATAATAGCTGATGAATGTGTATCTGAAGTGGATAAGCATAACATTACGAATAACGTGCCAGCTACCACAGTAAATAACACCATTATAATGACTGATGAACGAGAATGGCTTGGTCACATCCTTTGATTGAAGCACCTGTATCTGAAGTGGATAAGCATAACATTACGAATAACGTGCCAGCTACCACAGTAAATAACACCATTATAATGACTGATGAACGAGAATGGCTTGGTCACCTCCCTTTGATTGAAGCACCTAATCCGGTTTCATCAAAAAATCTACTTTATGAAAGCACTTTCAACCACACTTTTCGAAGTAGATATAATCCAGAAGCACCGCATCAACAATTTCATAAGAATAAGTACAACAACCGGTGTATACGTAAAGGCCAGAACTTTAAGCGACCAGTTATCCATCGCAATAATCCAATTACGTCCCATTTTCGATGGTACCAGACCAATCATCATCCCCCACTACGATCCGAGAGACTAACACAAAGTTTAGAATGGGAAAAGTACTTAAACTTTGTCCATCAAATGACAATGCCCTATATGCATGGTCGACAAAAACTGACACAGTTTTTCTAACCGAAGGTTCTCCGACCATCTACCCGATCAAGGTGGTATCTGGTCGAATCCGTGAACAGATTACTGGTGCTAAACTGAGAAGTAATCCGCATAACCTGATCAACGTTACATTAGAAAACCCATTACAAGCCGCGCCACTACCTAATTTAATACATACTCAAGTTAGCAATTCCATGACAATGTCTAGCTCAGATATAGAAATCTCACCATCTCAAGGCCTGGTGTCTACCCTTCCCAAATTTTTTCTTTCCAATGTACGATCCATATCCAATAAAGTAGACGATCTTGATGTAGTCGTCCAAAGAAATGGCATAGATTTTGCGGGAATTACAGAGACATGGCTGAATCCTAGCATCCCGGATAGCAGTATAAATATCCATGATTTTAACCTGGTTAGAAAAGATCGCTCTGGTCAACGTGGAGTTTGTGCATTCGTAAAATCAAATATCCCATTCATGCCTCTTCCAGACCTATGTTGTCCGGATCACGAGAGTCTGTGGCTAAAACTTCGACCCTATCGACTTCCACGAGAATATTCCTGCATAGTTGTTGGTCTTGTATACCATCCACCACAGGCCGATAATAACGAACTGTATGACCACCTCATAACCTCATTGGACAAAATTTTAGCATCTTACCCAACAGCAGGTGTAATTGTTATGGGTGACTTTAACCAGTTCGACTCCAAACGCCTTTGTAGAAACACGTCACTTAAACAAATTGTAAAGAAACCTACCCGTGGGAATGCAACTTTAGATTTAATATTTACTAATATGAAACGTTGTTACAATGACCCGGAAATACTCCCTGCTATTGGACAATCGGATCACATGTCAGTCCTGTTACACCCGGTTAGTAACGATCAGCGCCCAAATACCATTACCAAAGTCTGGGTCAGAAAGCGGAAGCAATCAAATATGCAGGCATTTGGTCGATTTCTTTTGGATCTTAACTGGAATGTACTTTCGCAGCTACCCGATTGTCAAAAAATGTGTGACCTGTTTTATGACATTATTCTCATGGGTTTGGACACAATTTTTCCCCAAAAAGCTGTTAAACTTCACTGTAGAGACAAAGCGTGGATTACTCCTGAAATCAAACTCCTCATCTCCCAAAGACAAAAGGCCTTTGCCTTGGGAAATACAATTGAATACAACAAATTGCGAAATAAAGTAATTCACGTCGTGAAACAGGCAAAGTCTAAATACTTCGAGTCTCAAGTGAATCATTTAAAAAATTCAAAGCCAAGGAAATGGTGGAGTGCTATTAAAAACCTAGCTGGCTTTTCTTTAAAGCCTGCCTTCCATTCTGCAGAGGTGAATGGAACTATTTTGCAGGACGAGACTTAGCACTCGCTGTTAATAACGGGTTTTAGCCGCCACTAAATCGTTACCGCCGCTTTCAATTACTGATAAATTATCTGTGGAAGAACCTACCGTTTTGTACCCTATCTCCGTTGTTGATGTCGAATCGCGTTTAAAAGCAGTTAAATCGAATAAAGCTCCTGGTCCAGACTCTTTGCCAAATTGGATTCTCAATAACTTTTCAATGGAGATTTCAGAACCTGTGACAATGATTTTTAATGCCTCCATTAAACAAGCACAAGTTCCAACGCAGTGGAAAGATGCAAATGTCGTTCCCGTCCTAAGACATCCCCGGTCACGGATATATCTTCAGACCTGCGACCTATATCTCTGACCGCCACGCTCTCAAAAGTTCTTGAATCATTTCCATTTCAATGGATTATGGATACCATTAAGTCTCAGTTGGACCCAAAGCAATTTGGATCGTTAAAAGGCTCTTCTACGATAGACGCATTAATTAGCATGTTCCACTGTTGGTATTCTAACACAGACGGCAATGGCGAGACTGTTCGTGTTTTTCTGCTTGACTTTAGTAAAGCATTCGACAGAATCAATCACAAAATCCTGATAAAAAAGATGCAATTACTAAATATTGATAAATCCTTAATAAACTGGGTTATTGATTTCCTGATGCAAAGAAGACAGAGGGTGAAATTGGGTTCTTCGTTCTCTGATTGGTCCTTGGTAAATGGAGGCGTCCCGCAAGGTACAATCCTTGGCCCATTACTTTTTCTCATCATGGTCAACGATTTGGCTATTAACCACAAAGATAGATGGAAATATGTTGACGACACTAGTCTCTCAGAAACAATCGGTAAAGGTTGTCAAAGTAACCTGCAATCCGTTATTAATAATATCGATCAATGGTGCACGGAAAATGATATGATGCTTAATCGTTCTAAATGCAAAGAGCTAATTATCTCGTTCGCTAAGGACGTCCCTAATCTTCGACCATTGTTTATTAAAGATCACTGTATGTCCCCAGTTTTATCAGCAAAGGTTCTTGGTCTGTACTTTTCTTCTGATCTTAGTTGGAACTTACATGTTGAACACATAGTATACAAGGCATCAAAGAGACTTTTTTTTCTCCGAGTGCTTAAACGCAGCGGTCTTGGAGGGAGTTCTCTAATTCAAGTCTATACCACATGTATACGACCTGTGCTTGAATATGCATGCCAGGTTTGGAACTTAAACTCCCCTGACTACTTAAAGGAAGAAATCGAAAGAATTCAGAAGCGAGCCCTACGAATAATATGTCCTGACCTGTCATACCGCAAAGCCTTGGAAGTTTATGAAATATCCTTGCTCTCTCAAAGACGAAATAATTTATGTAAATCCTATTTTAAGAAACTTCTCAACCCGGAAAATAAGTTGAATGAACTCATCCCTAATAAACGCGAGGACTTACGTACTTACAATCTACGTAACGATCAGCATATTAACTTAATTAATTGTAAGACTACAAGATTTAGTAAAAGTTTTATTCCTTCTAGTATCGTATCATATAATGATTCATTTTAATTGTAATATAAATTTTAGTTTTAATATACCGTATATATTACTATATGTATTAGTTTTTATCATGTAATTTAAATGTCAACTCTGTACAATTCAGCTCTTAGCTGCCATTCAGATTTTGTAATAAAATTCAAAAATTCAATTCAAATAGGGTTAATGAATTATAGGCGAATTTCCTTCAAAGGTACCGGATTAAAAGTTGCAATAATTTAAAAATTCCAAAATTTTGCTCTAAATTTTTTTTAAAGATATTTCAAGAAAATTGAAGATTTTCACATAATAGATCACGTTCTAAACTTTTCAAAAATATATCATTCATTTTATTCTGATGACTGGTTCTTGAGATATCATGTTTACGACGCTAAGCAATTACGGGTTAATTAACGGCCGCCATATTGGACAATTAGTGTAATTAACGACTTTGTGAAAAATTTTTTGCATTGGTCATTTTCTGTCACCTGTCCCTTTCAGAAAATGATATTTTTGCATAAATCTACTTAAAAATGAAAAAAAAAATGTTTCAAGAGGAGATGACCACCTAATGGCTCTCGTATAAGGCTGAAAAGGAAGACCTCTAGATTCAAGGCCTTCGCGGTGGAATTTCGAAGATAAGTAATCGATTTAGCAAGGCAAACAAATGCCTATGTTCCTAATTACGATCCCACGTAAGAGACTTATTATGCGATGTATTTCGATGCAAATAATTTATATGGCTGGAGTATGTCGCAACCTCTTCCAACGGGTGAATTCGACTGGCTAACCGACCGAGAGATTGCAGAACTTGACATCACAGACGTTGCAGATGATAACGAGCAAGGTTACATAATTCTTAGAAGTGGACCTTCACTATCCCTTCACAATGATTAGAGATGTTGTCAACATACTGTCAGGAACTGTCAGAACGTTTGAATCTTCGTGGTGGCGCTGTGCCTAATTTAGTCCCGAATCTTCGAGACAAGACCAACTACGTGGTCCACTAACGCAACTTGAAGCAATACCTGGCACTTGGTATGAAGTTGACGAAGATCCATCGCGTTATAGCTACCTCCTCCACAGGCGCTTTATTAATTGGAGCGGGCTTGGAAAATTAGGGAAGGGACGCACGGGCGGCATAAAAATGTGCGTAAGGCGAAGGGAAGCGCCTGCTGACTAATGTTCTCAAGATGGCAGAAGCTATTCACTACTTATTTGACTATAATCGTCCGGAGAAAGAGTTTGTTAATGATTATTATGAACGTAGGCTCTTACAAAAGGCTAAGGAAGGTGGGAAAGTACTTTGTCCTAACTGTCACGTTTCTGATGGCAAAATAAATAGATTTGTTATACATATTTGTTGTTATTTTGCATATAATTTTCCTTTCAATTATACATATTCATAGTCAAATATGTACTCATACTACATACTGAATGACACATTAATGATGTCGACATCACTATCACTAAAGTCAATTGAACCCTTCGCATTTTTCGGTGTTGTCGCCCATCGACACTGAGGACAAAAACACTATGATTCAACGTTTCATATTTCGATTAATATGGATCATATTTCAGCAATAACTTTTAAAATATACCCATCTAAGATGGAAAACACGAAAATATATCGTTTTACGCTGTGATGGGCAATATTTCAGGCAGATTTTTTTTGGATTCCCGATTGTCGACATTTATGCCCGATTTTCGACCATTAATCGAAATCAGGCCCTTCGTCTTTCCCCTGAAGCAAAATATCACCCGCCCGCGGGAAAAAGGGCCTGCAGAGGAGGTAGGCGTTATAGTACCCCAACAAAGTCCATGGCTAAAGTCTTATATCGACTTTAATACCGAGAAACGAAAGCACGCAGCAAACGACTTTGAGAAAGATTTTTATAAACTGATGAACAACTCTGTATTCGGTAAAACTATGGAGAATTTGAGGAAACGGGTAAACGTCAAGCTCGTCAAAGGCTAAACTATCCAAATTAATAGCATCCCGATCCTTCGACTCCCTCCGCATATTTTCTGAGGATTTAGCAGCAGTGAATATGAAGAAAACAAAGCTCTACCTAAACCGTGCAATTTACGTGGGATTCGCCATTCTCGATCTCTCCAAAGTACTCATGTACCAGTTTCATTACGAGTACATGAAACCTAAGTATAACTGCAACGCGAAGTTGTTGTACACAGACATGGACAGCCTCTGTTATGAGCTCAAGGCTAACGACATTTATCAAGACATGCTGCAGGACATAGAACTTTTTGACACTTCTGAATAAGCACAAGACCATCCATTGTACAGTCTAACGAACAAGAAAGTCCTTGGCAAGATGAAGGATGAAACGCATGGCATCCCCATCCAAGAGTTCGTTGGTCTGAGGCCAAAGATGTATTCTATTCTCTATATCGAAAACGACAAGCAGGTGGAGAAGAAAACGGCCAAAGGGATAAAGAAGTCAGTAACGAAACGAAAGCTTCGACATGCAAGTTACAAGGAATGTTTGTTTGAGAAGAGACAGACAATGGCTAGCATGAATCAAATTCGAAGTGAAAGCCATGAAATATACTCGATTAAATTGAATAAAATATGTCTTAGTCCTTATGGACATTACAAAACGAAATCATAAGAACGTTTTACATATTTAAAACCAAGCGAATGAAAAAGGACTATCGTATTGTTTATAATAAACGTATTATTATTGTTGAATACAAAACACTTCCTTATGGATTTTAAATGTTGAATACCCATGTAAATGTTGTTAATACATATGGAAATAACGGTTGAAAGTTTTATACGTTTAAATACAAAGAACAGTTATATATGTTTAAAATACAGTTGAAATAAATCGTTTGAATGATCTAAGTGTATCTATTTTCGATTTTCAGTTGATGATAGTGATCCAGATTCACCCCTGTCTGTTCTTCCAACTGATTGATCTGTTTTGCATTCCAAGCTTCCATGTTTTGGTACCAAATGTCGTAGCAAATCCAAGATTGCCAAATTTTCCTCTTGTCTGTTCGAAAGCCAGTTGGTTATAACATCCCTCCAAGACATGTACTATGAACCATGGCGTGTGAGGGTGCCCCTAGTGAGCTCTTACATCTTAGCTTAAATACTTGTGATATAAAGCAGAATCTAACAGTCAGTAAGAAGGGAAAGCTTAAGTGGAAAGGCAGCTTTGGTGATCCACAATTTTTTTTTTAATCCGAGAGCTTGGAATACAAGCGAAGACGAAGTGGTCAACGCCTGGTGGCTATTGCAAAAAATTACCCATCAGATGGTATACAGACAGCTTCTCTCTCACGATTAATGGTGAGGATAGCAGTCGGCAAGTGGATAAATATCTGCGTTTATATCTGCGTTTGTCACGCTTATGTTATACTTGTTACTGTCTCCAAGAAACGCGCTTGTGCAACAAAAACTGGCAACGTTTTTGGTTCAGAAAAGCGTAGAGTATCCTAGCTCAGATATTGAAGCTGCGTTTAAACTCTGGTTCTTTTGCATTAAGTTCATTAGTACAAGAGCTCATTGGAGAACCAACGAGAAGACAAGACCAGCGATGTTCACGCCACAAGGAACTACTACTGAATACTTGAACTCTATCATTAAGTACATGAACATGGTAATCATTGCCGTGTTGTCACACGAATCTCAAAACTATACAAAGTATGGGTTCGTTGACATTAGTCAAGTGCTCTCAGAGTCATTTGATCAAAAATCAGTAGGTCAGAAGTCAATAGTACTTGACTATATGAACACTTTGTTGCAAATGGCGAAAAAGTTCATTAACTGTGGTGGAGATACGGCGATGCAACGGATAACTTTCATTGGGGCAAGTTGCGAGACTACCTTAATGGAAGATGAAAATTCGAATGCGTTGGCGGTAATCTATTATTACAACAAAGCATTGAAAGGTTCTGGTCAGCAAGTGCAACAATATGGAATTGGTCAAGTATGTGTATAGGTGTGGGTGTAGGTGTGCAGGTGTAGATGTACATGTGTAGGTATAAGTATAAGTGTATATGTGTAGGTAAATAGGTATGGGTATAGGTATATAGGTATATGTGTAGGAGTGTATATGTGTAGGAGTGTATATGTGTAGGAGTGTATATGTGTAGGAGTGTATATGTGTAGGAGTGTATATGTGTAGGAGTGTATATGTGTGGGGGGTAATTATAAGGACGTGCAGCTACGTTCAACTTACATTCACAAACTGCCGTTCGGTGTGCCAGCTGGAGTTGACGTCTTCCCTCTGTCAACCCTAGAAAATATCATCACAAACCTCTACGACAGTACGTGTAAAAACTCAAAGTCCTGCATCGCCTACAAAGGGGGACACCTCTGTGGCGTAGAAGCGTACAGGCTGATATTTACATGTGAACGCATAAAAAAGTTTTCCTTAGGGTTGCTAGATTTCCACAAGCTAGTAAATATTCATTAAAACACTTACATATTTCACCTAAAAGCTCCGGTTGTAAAATACTGCGCTAAGATCGACGGCTCTAATGCATTAAAAAACCAAAAAAATACACGGGCTATCATTTCTGTATTTCATTATGTTAAAAGGTAGTGAGCTGGTTTTGGGCTTTTGGCTTTGGGATAACTGGATTTGGAAAAAGGTTTATACATAAATTACGCAGACGTCCGACTGGCATTTTGACCAAAGATAACTCAAGAATTCTGATCCGTGTTAGACCGGCCAAACACTATAAATACGGGTGCAACAGTTCAATAAATCAATAAAATCATAGTACGAGATGGCTTTCCAATGTCGTGTTTGCCAAAAGGAATTTACAAAAAGAGCGAATTCATGAAGGCACAGGCGAATAAGGCACTCAGATGGCAAGACGTACAGGTGCGAAGCCTGCAGAAAATAATTCAATACCAAAAGGAATCTAAAAAGACACGTTGTTGTTGCTGGGTTAATTGGAGATAAATTTAGACAATTGGAGGCAGAATGGTATGCCTAATTCGTATAATGTCGATTATCGTAATTTAAGAATATGAATATATTAAGTGTAGAAGAACAATTGGCATATTTCGTGCCCACTGAAGAGATTTCGCCACCGTCAAAGCCTCGATGTGCACGTGAAAACAAATATTTGAACCTCTATTACTGCCTGGCAAAATCTAACCTCTGGTACAGAAATTTTAAGATCTGGTTAATGGTTATAATGAGATAATTGAATGGTTATAACAATATGAAAATAACATGGTCATATCCATATAATTAGCACTATAAATACAAGTGAGTTTTGATGCGAAATGCTGTTTTTGATGTGTTTAAATCAGGGATATTAAAAATAATAGAGAAAAGTATGTCTATGCATGGGTCATGCTATATTAATAACAGAATATAGTAATGTTGATGAGATTGTGGCTCTTGAGAAAAAGTACGATTTCGATGAGTTTCCTAAGCAAATTGCTTTTGAGCGAAAAGTCGATATCTTAGGAACATACCTCCATTGGGGAGAGGAAAACGAGTCGCTCAACAAACGCCGCAAAACCAAATCACCAACACAGCAACTCCCTGGAAACCTAAGGATTATGGAAGAAGGCCACAGCTTCCAAATTATCTGAAACCACCAGATGAGTATACCACCACCACCATCCAAAACCACACCGTCATTCATTCAACAACGACTGATGGGGAAAGAAAAACAGTTTCCCCCATTAACAGCATATTCATGAAAGGAAGGCAATAAGATCCTTCCTTCGTGAACACTCACACCAGAGAGCTTCCAAAAAGGACGACGACATTGCATTAAAAAACAAAACAAAAAACACGATGTATCATTTCCGTATTTCATTACGTTAAAAAGTAGTGAGCTAGTTTTGGGCTTTTGGGGTTTGGCATAACTGGTTTTGGAAAAAAGGTTTATACATAAATTACACAGACGTCCGACTGGTGTTTTGACCAATGATAACTCAAGAATGCGGATCCGTGTTAGGCCGGCCAAACACTATAAATAGGGTGCAACAGTTCAGTAAATCAATAAAATCATAATACAAGATGGCTTTCCAATGTAGTGTTTGCCAAAAGGAATTTACAAAAAGAGCTAATTTATGAAGGAACAGGCGAATAAGGCACTCGGATGGCAACACGTACAGGCGCGAAGCCTGCAGAAAAAAAGTCAATACCAAAAGGAATCTAAAAAGACACGTGGTTGTTGCTGGGTTAATTGGAGATAAATTTAGACAATTGGAGGCAGAAAGGTATGCCTAATTCGTATAATGTCAATTGGCATATTTTGTGCCCACTGAAGAGATTTCGCTACCGTCAAAGCCTCGATGTGCACGTGAAAACACATATTAGAACCTCTATTACTGCCTGGCAAAATCTAACCTCTGGTACAGAAATATTGAGATCTGGTTAATGGTTATAATGAGATAATTGAATGGTTATAACAATATGAAAATAACATGGTCATATCCATATAATAAGCACTATAAATACAAGTGAGTTTTGATGCGAAATGCTGTTTTTGATGTGTTTAAATCAGGCATATTAAAATAATAGAGAAAAGTATGTCTATGCATGGGTCATGCTATATTAATAACAGAATATAGTAATGTTGATGAGATTGTGGCTCTTGAGAAAAAGTACGATTTCGATGAGTTTCCTAAGCAAATTGCTTTTGAGCAAAAATGAGTCGCTCAACAAACGCCGTAAAACCAAATCACCAACACAGCAACTCCCTGGCAACCTAAGGATTTTCGAAGAAGGCCACAGCTTCCTAACCATCTGAAATCACCAGATGAGTATACCACCACCACCATCCAAAACCACACAGGCTGTAAGGGCGAGGGAAAATTACAGAAAACGGAAAGAAAAGCTTGCCAAGAATAAGGCGTTTTACGAATTTGTATTTGGCGAAGACGTAGAACTAATACTCAAGTGTGAGACCAATTTTCAACAAGTTCTGGGGAATCCCGAGGACCTGGCTTTCAAGGAAGCGATCCAGAATTTCAACACTTCTGTTCTCGATATTTCAACAGATATCCAAACCGGCTCTTCTAAGAGCCACCAAATTTACAAAAGAATACAAGTCGATTTCGATTTTAAATCCGAAATATATCCTCAGGCAACTATCATCAGGCAAAAGCTGTCTTCTCTATGACTACAGCTTTGTGGGAGATGGGTTTCTTCGTCTATGGGGAATACACTTGCAGTGTATTTGTGGGGTTGAAGTGTTCCAAATGGTCAACTTCATTGCCCATAGACTCAGATTATTTCATGGAAATATAATCAGTCGAATCGTAAGGACTGTCCAAGGGGATTATCACCCATTGGTTCAGGTAATGTCGGAGAGGGTCGCAACCTTGATGGCAGGGCTCTATCGGGGTTTTTACCCCTAGGGCATTTAGTCTCTCCTAGCGGGTCTCATGTATACACCCGCGGGATGAAAACATAAGGCTAGAATGAGTCTTTGGGTTGACCAGAGTATAAATATTGGTTCACTTCAGTCTTCACCCCGAACCCCTTCTCCCACAAATTTGGCGTGTGTTTAATTTAATTACCGGTGAATTTTAGTATATAATGTGCTTGGATCATTAAAGCCAATTTATAGATCACAATGTATAAATTTAAGTTAATGAGACAACACATTAACTTGAGGTTTGTTTTGCTATACAACAAGTGGAAAAAGCCTGTCAACACCCACTAAATTCACAACAAAATATCTCTGATCAAAGTTCAAAGTTGTCCGGATACGTGCAATACGAATGCAATTTGCTCAGCCAATCGAATGACTCTATTGCCAATCATATTTCAATGACCATATGTAAAGCGCGCTATATAACGTCAAGCGTGTCACTTTGCCGAATGTTTCAACTGAATAAACACGAAATTCTGCAAGAATAAAAATTTCCACCCACCCACCCTTCTATTTTACATGTTGGAGGAACTAATCTAATGGACGATATATTTATCTATCTCATTATATAGTTATTTTCATGCAGGGTAATCCAAGAGGAACAAACGATCAATTCTATCGTATCGCTGGAAATGTTCTTGCTGTGTCGTTATGCTGGATGTGGTCTTGCTTTAGTTATGCTGGATAATAAATCCAAGAGGAAAACACGAACAATTTTATTGCTGTGAATCAATGATCATGTTGTATATATCTAAACTTGTTGATGTTGAATAAAGCTTTGGTTCGGGGTTGAAGTGTTCCAAATGGTCAACTTCATTGCCCATAGACTCAGATTATTTCATGGAAATATAATCAGTCGAATCGTAAGGACTGTCCAAGGGATTATCACCCATTGGTTCAGGTAATGTCGGAGAGGGTCGCAACCTTGATGGCAGGGCTCTATCGGGGTTTTTACCCCTAGGGCATTTAGTCTCTCCTAGCGGGTCTCATGTATACACCCGCGGGATGAAAACATAAGGCTAGAATGAGTCTTTGGGTTGACCAGAGTATAAATATTGGTTCACTTCAGTCTTCACCCCGAACCCCTTCTCCCACAAATTTGGCGTGTGTTTAATTTAATTACCGGTGAATTTTAGTATATAATGTGCTTGGATCATTAACAATATGAAAATAACATGGTCATATCCATATAATTAGCACTATAAATACAAGTGAGTTTTGATGCGAAATGCTGTTTTTGATGTGTTTAAATCAGGCATATATTAAAAATAATAGAGAAAAGTATGTCTATGCATGGGTCATGCTATATTAATAACAGAATATAGTAATGTTGATGAGATTGTGGCTCTTGAGAAAAAGTACGATTTCGATGAGTTTCCTAAGCAAATTGCTTTTGAGCGAAAAGTCGATATCTTAGGAACATACCTCCATTGGGGAGAGGAAAACGAGTCGCTCAACAAACGCCGCAAAACCAAATCACCAACACAGCAACTCCCTGGAAACCTAAGGATTATCGAAGAAGGCCACAGCTTCCAAATTATCTGAAACCACCAGATGAGTATACCACCACCACCATCCAAAACCACACCGTCATTCATTCAACAACGACTGATGGGGAAAGAAAAACAGTTTCCCCCATTAACAGCATATTCATGAAAGGAAGGCAATAAGATCCTTCCTTCGTGAACACTCACACCAGAGAGCTTCCAAAAAGGACGACGACATTGCATTAAAAAACAAAACAAAAAACACGATGTATCATTTCCGTATTTCATTACGTTAAAAAGTAGTGAGCTAGTTTTGGGCTTTTGGGCTTTTGCATAACTGGTTTTGGAAAAAAGGTTTATACATAAATTACACAGACGTCCGACTGGTGTTTTGACCAATGATAACTCAAGAATGCGGATCCGTGTTAGGCCGGCCAAACACTATAAATAGGGTGCAACAGTTCAGTAAATCAATAAAATCATAATACAAGATGGCTTTCCAATGTAGTGTTTGCCAAAAGGAATTTACAAAAAGAGCTAATTTATGAAGGAACAGGCGAATAAGGCACTCGGATGGCAACACGTACAGGCGCGAAGCCTGCAGAAAAAAAGTCAATACCAAAAGGAATCTAAAAAGACACGTGGTTGTTGCTGGGTTAATTGGAGATAAATTTAGACAATTGGAGGCAGAAAGGTATGCCTAATTCGTATAATGTCAATTGGCATATTTTGTGCCCACTGAAGAGATTTCGCTACCGTCAAAGCCTCGATGTGCACGTGAAAACACATATTAGAACCTCTATTACTGCCTGGCAAAATCTAACCTCTGGTACAGAAATATTGAGATCTGGTTAATGGTTATAATGAGATAATTGAATGGTTATAACAATATGAAAATAACATGGTCATATCCATATAATAAGCACTATAAATACAAGTGAGTTTTGATGCGAAATGCTGTTTTTGATGTGTTTAAATCAGGCATATTAAAATAATAGAGAAAAGTATGTCTATGCATGGGTCATGCTATATTAATAACAGAATATAGTAATGTTGATGAGATTGTGGCTCTTGAGAAAAAGTACGATTTCGATGAGTTTCCTAAGCAAATTGCTTTTGAGCAAAAATGAGTCGCTCAACAAACGCCGTAAAACCAAATCACCAACACAGCAACTCCCTGGCAACCTAAGGATTTTCGAAGAAGGCCACAGCTTCCTAACCATCTGAAACCACCAGATGAGTATACCACCACCACCATCCAAAACCACACAGGCTGTAAGGGCGAGGGAAAATTACAGAAAACGGAAAGAAAAGCTTGCCAAGAATAAGGCGTTTTACGAATTTGTATTTGGCGAAGACGTAGAACTAATACTCAAGTTTGAGACCAATTTTCAACAAGTTCTGGGGAATCCCGAGGACCTGGCTTTCAAGGAAGCGATCCAGAATTTCAACACTTCTGTTCTCGATATTTGAACAGATATCCAAACCGGCTCTTCTAAGAGCCACCAAATTTACAAAAGAATACAAGTCGATTTCGATTTTAAACTAAATAAAATAATAAATTACATAAAAATCATACTCTTTTAAAGCGTCACGGCATATCATAGTCTAATCTCACGCGTGCCTTTTCTCAACGAAATACAAAACATCTCGCTCGAAGTAAGTTGAAAATGATCCACTTAATTCAGGAGTCTTTTTCTACCAATCCACCTACGTTTCGGTATACAGTTAAGCCGATTTTCCATTAACACATTATTTCGTACAAAGCGACTATTCGCTACTGTCCTTGAACTTTCGGCTGAAACCACCTTAGACAAAGGAAATAAGCCCCTGATTGAAAACCGTCTTTAAGGCGATAAGGGAGCAGTTTGAAAGTCACGAAAAGAGTCATCGCAAAGCATATTTAGAATATTTGAAGAATGAACTTTCAGATGAACAACCTTAATCATTGTACATGCAAGTAGCGAGTTGATTATAAGAGTAAATTATTTAAGCTGGCTTTCTTATTGGAAAGAAACATTTAAATACACCCTTTCCACAATTACATCATTTAGCCTGGAAGGCATCACCGCTGCAAATTTCGAAACCGTCGACGGTCGGGCACCTCCGAGATGGTCGGACACCTCATTTTTCTGCGCCCTCAAGTACTTGTGCTAGGCGGAAACTCTCCCGAAAACACTTTGATTCGCATCGATTCGCATTACTCCTAATATTCCACTAATGTACCTATAAGCCTACCAGTCCACGTGTTTAGAAGTCAAAATGGCTGAATATACTGGGGAAGCTTGCGATATTGACAATAGTGAAAAAACGTCACCGAAAGTTACAGGTTACCATGCTTTTTATCGAAGCGTTGCTGTAAGTATAAAAACCGTCTGTTAAATTCTAAATATTTGAATGTTTGAGCATTGCAAAACAATGATATAAGTAATGGCTGCGATGCCAATTTTTAAAGATTGTATTTATATTCAAGTCAAATTTATATAAAAAATGTTTAGGGTCTTATCAAAGAAAAACTACCAGAAGCAGATAATTATTAGTGTGATGAGCAAAACCGCATCTTCTATGTGGAAGAGATGTTCTCCATACGTACGATGGGTATTAAATTGCGGTATTGAAGCAAATAACTCGACTAACTTATATTATTATTTATTACCCTCGTTTTCTGAATATTGGCCTCAGGTTGGTTAGATGCTTTCAGACAAAAGCTTTCCAGTAAAACAAAGCAAGGATAAAATGACCCTATAATAGTATATGCCTGTATAATAGTATATGCCTGTATAATAGTATATGCCTATATGGTAGTTTATGCCTACAGTATACTTCGACAACAATTTAATTTCCTGATTATCCCCTTTGATGTGAAATCAGCACAACTGCACAAATTTGTCAATCTTCAAAAACACACTGACTTGCTTGATAGATGACAAGTTTATAGTACTACATTTGTCGGCTGGGTGGAAATTTGGGGTGAAATTTGGGTTGCTAAGTAAACATAATTATTTCGATCCTCTAATTCAAGCAAATATCAGTTCTTTTGGATATAAATTTGTCATGCAAATTTGCTGAAATTTAGGCTATAAGGGCTTTTGTGATTGCAAAACAATTTTTACAACTTGATTACAATCATTAACAAACTATCATTATATCATGTCTTTACAAAATTATTGTTGGTGGGGATAGTTTTCCCTCCCGTGGGCCACAGGGTGCAAGTTCATTGAGAACCATAGGCGTACAAGGTGGCGGAGGCAGCCCCCCCCAATTTTGACAGAAATGGTAAAGTTGGGCAATTTCTACTCAAGAGTTGGGCAATTTGGTTGTATGTTATGATGTCTTCTCACAGAATAAATTTTAATCTGAGTAATTTACAGGGGTTTTTATAATAAGTTAATTACAGTTATTAGTTAAAATTATAACTTTCCCTTTCATCTCGCTCCTTTAAGGCCATTTTCCATTACGGCCGCTTTGCCCGCGCGGGCGGAGCGACCATGTTTGAGCATGCGCGGTAGGCGTCTTGCATAGCAGTTCGCGGTTCGCTTTTTGCTCGCGGACACGCCATGAAAGTTGAAATGCTTTCTACTTTCCAAGCGAACTCGCGCATGCTCTCAACATTTTAAACAACATGGCGGCGTTTGAGGAGCGAAGTCAGATCAACGAGCAGGTTCAAAATGATAATTTGAGCGTTCTAGAAACGAGGAAGGATTTGACGAATATCTGGTCGAAGAAGTCAGAAAGTACAGAATATTGTGGGACACATCGGCACGGGGCTACAAAGATACCCCGAAGAAGAATATGGTATGGACAGAGATTTCGGGCCGTCTGAACCAAAATAGTACGTACATATAAATAGTATGTATAAAATATTGTATACAGTACATGTACTTCTGCTTGAATTATTAAGGCAGCTTTGTGTTTAAATATAAGTTTGCAAATCTGTTTTAATATTACTATTTCTTGCATGTATGTTTTCACTTGTTGTGACACAGTTTGTCTTGCAAACTTTATTTGCCCTGGATTTATCAATTTGGGCATCAAGGGCAAGGCATTTAAATGGATCCTGCTGAAGAAACATTAAAACAAATAACAGCCATGCACTAACTTCCAGAGTATTTTCATAAATGTCAAAACTCTTGGAGGTCTTGGAGTGCATTTCATACATTTTCTGAGACAAAGTTCTAAGCGACTGACTAACTCATCAGCGAAATATACAATTATTGAACAAAAAGTTGAGCAAAATATTGAGATTTATCACTGGAGGCAAATAGTTGATCTGTGAGTTACTGATAAATCACAATATTTTTCTTAACTTTGACATCTTCAGAGTGTCAGCTGAAACTGATCAACATTGGATGAATATTTCTTACATATTCTAGCTATGCAAGCACTTCCGACTTTATCTTTTGTCATAAGTTACTTATGTACTTTGCAAGTAGGGATATTTACTACCCTTTGTTATTTTGTAGGTGACTTGCTTAAACGCCGATGGAAAAACCTTCGAGATGGAATGATGAGATGCCTAAAGAAAATAAACGAGGGGCAGAAGTCTGGTGCAGGTGCATCTAAGACACCGACATGCAAGCTATTCAATCAGCTTCTATTTCTTCGAGACTTTATCTCAAACCGAGTAACAGATAGTAACATAAGTCTAGCACCGGTACCAGCAATTGATAACTGAGCATATAATTTGATATTTGAGAGTCCAGAGCATCAGCAACAATGCCAAGAACCATTGAAACCACGTGAAAAATTGAAGACATCTACACCCACAGAGAACACTGCAAAAAGAAGACTAGACCTAACTGATGATGCATGTAAGACAAAACCTTACAGTCGTTTAAATAAAAAATAAGATCGTCAGGAAAAGATAGACTTGCTGCTTGTAAATGCTCTATCTACATCTGAAGAACCACCAACAAGTCCTTTTGGTGTAAAATCCTCAGACCACCTATTTTGCGAAAGCATTGTTGAAATCTTGGACAAATTGCCAGCAAAGAAAAACAGGATGGCAAGGGTTGAAATTCAGCAAGTTTTAATGAAATATGAGTTTGATGATGATTCATGAACTTGATGAATGAGAAAACTATTTCTTTTACACATTGACTAAAGTTTAACAATGTTAAAATGTTTTATTGTATGCAAACCATACTGTACTTAACATTTTTACTGATTATTTATTTTTGTAATATTATTACAATTAACTGTTATTGTATTATATAGTTCAGAGAAAGTTCCTGAAAAAGGTTAATTGCTGAACAAAATTGCATGTATTTTATCAAATTAAACATTGCAATAGTTAAATACACTGTAGTACTGTTTTTTATTTCTTTTTAAGGGACTGGTCCCTAACCCATTTACCGGTAGTACCAGTAAATCACATGTTCATAGTCTTGTCATAGGCAACTCGTTTACTGTTCCAAGACTCTATCAAATCTATATGATGTTGATGTGACCAAAGCATCCTGCCAAGGTACAGATCCTGCACTTGAATTGAAGTAATCTCTAAAACTGTCTCTCACATTTTTGGCATCCAAAGAATAGTTGTTGGAACCTAGATTTCTGATATTCTGAATTCCAGAACTGGCATTTCCACTTCTCCACCCCCCATGTCGAACAGACCCATTGAATTCCAGATCTATATAATCAGGTGGGCAGTAAGGGTTTTCAGGGAAGGACATATCTGCCATCAAGTAATTGTGAAGTGCAATTATGGATTTGGTGGCTGCTACTGCTACTTCTACATCAGCTGTAATTGCTCTCCTAAATAGTCGGATTCGTGATGTTGCAATGCCAAATGCGTTTTCCACAATTCTTCGTGCCCTAGAAATTCGATAGTTTGCTATCATTTCAGGAAACTGTATGTCCGCTTTTGGGTATGGTTTGACCAGATATGTTTTTAATGGAAAAGCATCATCACCAACAATCACATATGGATAACATTTATTTGATTCGGGTAGAGATCTTGCATGGGGTAAGTTTAACTGGTTCTGTTCCATTGCTATACCAATGTTGCAACTGGAAAAGACACTCCCGTCACTCAGCCTTCCATAATCACCCACATCCACCATGGTAAATAGGTATCTAGCATCCACTACAGCCATTAAAACAATGCTGTGGAACTTTTTATAGTTAAAAAACATGGAACCCCCTCTTGGAGGGCACTGAATAATAACATGTTTCCCATCTATTGCTCCAACGCAGTTGGGAAAGTTCCATCTTGTTTCAAACTCCTGACTAATCTTTACCCATTCAGCAGCAGTTTTTGGGACCTTTAAAAAACCATTGGCACTTAAAACATCCCACAAGGCTGAACATGTCTCTTTAACTATCCGACCTACAGTAGTATCACTTAATCGGTAGCTTGCTGCAATAGTTGAGAAGGCATCGCCAGTCACCAAGTACCGTAATGTAACAGAAAGCCTCTCACCAGCACCAATAGTTTCCCTCGTGTAACTGAAGTGTGTTATTTTTGGGGCAACCAAGCCAAGTAATTCTTCAAACTTTGTTGGTGACATACGAAACAAGCGGAAAAAAAATGCACTATCAAAAAGCATCGCTTCTCGTACCAGAGTGTGGTATTCTCCTTTCGTTTTCCTTTCTTTGTAGATTTCTCGAATCCAGAATCTCTTTTTGTACTTGTTTCTTCTTTGTTTTCGCCTCAAGATAATCAACAAGAGGAGTCTTCTCCGGTTTATGGCCGCCATGTTGATTTTGTTTTTCCCGCGATTCCGCATTCAGACCAATGACAGTGGAGATTGGGCTAAGCGGGCGTACGGATGCGCATTTGACGATCGCTCCGCCCGCGCGGGGAAAGCGGCCGTAATGGAAAATGGCCTTTAGGCAAACCTGAAAGGCCTGCATTTTGTTTTTAACATCTTTTGTCCCCCGAGTGAAAATTCCTTAAAAAGGCACTGCATGATACTTTACCCTATGAAATGCAACTATAAAGAGCGTGTTGTTTGTTCTAAGATGTATTTGTTAGACATTTAATAATGTCAGGCAATTTCTGTCTTCATTGGGCAAAGTAGTGACTGCCCCCCCAATTTTTTTCCGCCCCTACGCCTATGCTGATAACCATGGGGATGCATGCTGCCAAGTCGAGAGAGGCATTTGTTTATCCAATTTTTCATTTCTGCAATTAATATTTGTATTATCTCTAAAAACTTCTTGAGTTTGAGTAGTGGTTTTTGTCTTTAAAGGACTGGAAAAAGAAAGGACAACTACTAAGGGAAGATATAGATTGTGGAATTGTATCATACAAGTGCAGAACATGTCAAAAGTTATTTCCAAGAGCAAAAGATGCTACAAACCATGAGAAAAATTGCAAAGAGTGCATGTGTATGGAATGCAGCAAGACCTTTCCCAATCAACTTGCATTAAAGAGACATTCTCTAGCCATTCATCAGGAAAGACACAAGTGTGGAATATGCAATAAATTGTTTGCAGCACAGTCTTCATTAAAAAGGCACTTGAACTTACATAGTGAAAATCAAGAGAAGAGCTTTGTATGTCAACATTGCAATGCCAAGTTCACAACAAAATTGTGATACTCAAGGTCATCCTTACACTCACTCTTTAACTGTCGCAGAAATTCCCGATAAGCTGCCCCTGGTAACAGACCATTGTTAAACATCTCCAAAATATTGTTTTTTACTGCTGTTGGTATGTCCTTAAAAGTTAAAGAATGTAATGATTGAATGGAATGGTTGTGATTCCACTCAATGCTGATTGTAGAATGAAAATCTGCTGAGTGTGCATTTTTGCCAATCTTGACAACAAGGGAAAATGGACAGTTCGTGTTCTTGGATCTTTTGCTTGGTTTCATTGCCAAAATATCTTCAGGGCACTTTGTGCCCTCATACCTCGTATTGTGTTGACATCTGAAGTACTTCGTCAAACTATACCTGGCTTTTATAGGATATAAGTACAGCGTACCTACAAGAAGTGTATTTACAGAATATTAATGCGTAGCTACTCAGGGGATCGAACGTCTCCGAAGACATATGTATACTGAGATGTGATTGATTTTCAGGTTATCCGTGAGTATAAACAGAGGACTGGATTATTTTGAATACGTAGCGGAACATTTTAAAAACTTCAGGCGAAATCATTAGGCGACTCTTAATTTTCTGAGGGATTTGAGCTTTTCTGATTACCAAGCCATTTTGAATTATCTTTCTTATTGGATCGTTGATCCCTAAGTTAAGACATTGTGCGTAATACATTTGTATGAGTTTTTACCATAATTAAACATTTATTAAGTATACTGTTCAGTTTTCGTTGTTTATTTGTGTAAAATGGTTGTACTTTGGGAAATAAATTGTTTCAAATGTTAATCCATGTGTTAATTTATGCATGTGTCCATAGCGGTGATGCAAATTTCGATACCGTCGACGGTCGGGCACCTCCGAGATGGTCGGACACCTCATTTTTCTGCGCCCTCAAGTACTTGTGCTCGGCGGAAACTCTCCCGAAAACACTTAAGATTCGCATTACGTCGCATTACTCCTTATTACTCCTAATATTCCACTAATGTGCCTAAGGCAGTACGGCTATTCTTTGTTTACACGTGCAAAATGGAGGATATTTTAGATTCTACTAGTTCCGATCTTAAAGCTGCTTTTTTCGGTCAGGAAAATACCAAAGAGCTGTTAAATGCAGTTGAAAACGTCATCCCAATTGAAAGTCAGAAGTATGAAGTAGTTAGCGTTAAAGGAAATGACGTTCGGTTCAAAGCAACGATCAAAACCAGTCTCAAAGACGAAGATGATATCGCTAATTTTGTAAAAAGTTACGAAATTAAAAACGCCGAGACGGTCACAATTGTGTTAATCGTTCATGATGATGGCTTGCAAAACCTATATCGTGGCTATAATGGACATGGATGGCTTCCTAGTGGGGAAAAGGTTTTACTGTAAAGAACTCGGGTTAATCAAAATCGGAAATACCGAAGCCAAATCCTACTTCTTTGACATTGGACTGTGTTGGGATGAACTTACCCTGAAAGATAAGAAGAGATGCAGTTTCATTCGGAAAAAGATACACAAACTTCCGTTTGGTGTACCGATTGGCACCAAAGCATTTCAAATTTCGAATTTGCAGACAATTGTAGAGAATTTCTACCGTGAAATACAGGTAGATTCAAGCTCTACAATTGCCTACAAAGGCGGACACTACGAAAGGGACTTGCTGGCAAGTCTCAGTATTCCTGCCGTAAATTTGGAGTGCTTTGGCTGTCCCAAAGCCGAAAAACTCTTCGACCAGCTGGTCTGGTTGGAAACCTGTGAGAACCATTTGGAAGCCAACGCTTATCAACATTGTGCCAAAGTGGAAGTTGAGGCCTTCTCGATGTGGCTGCAGCAACTTTAAAGACAAACACAAAACGGTTCTTCTAAGAACCAACACATTTACAAAATAATGCAAACGAAACATCGTTTATTTTTAAACATTTGCTCTGCATTTAAAACCGTGCAGTGAATTTTTCTTGGCCCAAAGTATGACAGCAAAACCACATTATCCATACATTGGTGTATGGAATTTAGAGTCTTCTGACTTAGCTGCATTGTGATTGGTTGCTTTGGGGAGCCATGACAACTCGATTTCTTTGTCTGTCTTGTGATCGATCGCATTTGCATTATCTGTGAAATCGTCTACAAAAATCTTAGTTTTTTTTTACATTCCAAGTCGAAAAGTTGCTGTTCTAGTTTCCCAACGATTTATTTTGTTATTTGGGTAGTAATTTGAAGTCAATAAATGGGAAATCCGCAGAACACAAGCAGAGCGAAAATTGGTGCTTCCGGAGCGAAAATTGGTGCCCAGACAGCAAATTTTGGTGTTAATTCCGAAAATATAGACACTATAAGGGAAGGAACAGTATTTATGGATTTAGCAATCTTATTTGGTGTCTTTGATAAAACTCTGAAATGTCCTGACTGTGGGGATGAAATGAAGTCCCATGTTGACATGAGGAAAAAACAAGGATATGCTCATTATATTTGGCCTTTAGAGAAATTGGTAAAGGACACAGTGCCATGACAACTTTCAGCAAAGTTCTGAACATGCCTGCTCCACCAAGACGTGCCAACTTCACAAAGATCCAAAATAAAAAGCTTTTACCTGTAGTGAAGCAGTGTGCCAATGATAGCATGGTGAACAATGCTATGCATGTCAAGGAAATTAATGCTGGAGAATGTGGAATATCCATAGATGGCACATGTCTCACAATGGTGTCGTTACGGCAATTTCCCTCGACACAAAGAAGTGCCTTGATGTTGAAGTCCTGTCCGACAAGTGCCAGCAGTGTCTCAAGTGTAGCAAAAAGCAGAATGATTCAAAGTATCAAGAATGGAAAGCCAATCACCAATGCAAGATCAACCATACGGGGGGTTCTGGCAGCATGGAGACAGCTGGTCTTTGAAAGATCATGCGCTACAAGGGGGCTGAAATACAAAAACATGCTTGGGGATGGTGATTCGTCCACTTGTAGTGCTATTATAGAAAGCAAACCCTATGGAGAGGACTGTATACCCAGCAAACTAGAATGTATCGGGCATGTCCAGAAGCGAGTCGGAAGCAGACTGCGGAGGCTAAAGAGTTCCAATAAAGGGAGAAAACTCTCAGATGGCAAAGGAATATCTGGCAAAGGTCGCCTAACTACTGGAAAGATGGATGTCCTACAAAATTATTATGGTTTGACAATAAGAGAAAACCTTGATAATGTTGAAGAAATGGCCAAGACTGTAAAGGCGTCTCTTCTCCACGTTGCTTCAACAGAAGAGAACCCGCAGCATCATCTTTGCCAGAAAGGAGAGGACAGTTGGTGTGGCTATCAAAGAGATTCCAAAACATACAAACATAAGAATGGTATTCCAAAGCCCATTGTTGAGTTGTTTGAGCCTATATTTGATGATTTGGCTAACCCTGCTTTGTAGAGAAGTGCACCCATGGCTTGACCCAGAATCCAAATGAATGTTTAAACGGAATCATCTGGGACAGATGTTCAAAGACTACATATGTAGAGCAGGAAACTGTAGCTCTTGCCACCTATTTAGCAGTCCCAAAGTTTAATGATGGGGACATTTCAAACCTTAAAATTTTAGAAGATTTGGGTATAACGCCTGGGTTCTTCACTTGTAAATGTGCCTAATACTGTGACGGAGCGAGGATCGAGCTGTCGCCCCAAAAGAGCTCAGAGAAAGTTAAATCAAGAAGGAAATCACTGAGACACCTCAGGAAGAAGTTTCTAGATAATGCTGAGGACAAGGAAGGGGTAACCTATGAAGCAGGTAGCTTCTAAACCTTTATATTGCGAGAACATGAACGAAAAATTTAAAATTGGATTTTCTCATTCTTGCAATTTGACATGTGTAAGTGATCTTTATGACACTGTAATCTTGTTACTATTTATTGTAGCGGGTTGATATTTGGCATAATTACTAACTGTGACATCATCTATTATGTGACACTCTTCAATGTTCAATACTATTCATCCTTAATGAATTATAGGCGAATTTCCTTCAAAGGTACCGGATTAAAAGTTGCAATAATTTAAAAATTCCAAAATTTGGCTCTAAATTTTTTTAAAAGATATTTCAAGAAAATTGAAGAGTTTCACATAATAGATCACGTTCTAAACTTTTCAAAAATATATCATTCATTTTATTCTGATGACTGGTTCTTGAGATATCATGTTTACGACGCTAAGCAATTACGGTTTAATTAGCGGCCGCCATATTGGACAATTAGTGTAATTAACGACTTTGTGAAAAAATTCTTGCATTGGTCATTTTCTGTCACCTGTCCCTTTCAGAAAATGATATTTTTGCATAAATAAACTTAAAAATGAAAAAAAAAATGTTTCAAATCCCACCTAATGGCTCTCGTATAAGGCTGAAAAGGAAGACCTCTAGATTCAAGGCCTTCGCGGTGGAATTTCGATGATAAGTAATCGATTTAGCAAGGCAAACAATGCCTATGTTCCTAATTACGATCCCACGTAAGAGACTTATTATGCGATGTATTTCGATGCAAATAATTTATGTGGCTGGAGTATGTCGCAACCTCTTCCAACGGGTGAATTCGACTGGCTAACCGACCGAGAGATTGCAGAACTTGACATCACAGACGTTGCAGATGATAACGAGCAAGGTTACATAATTCTTAGAAGTGGACCTTCACTATCCCTCCGAATTACACGATCTTCACAATGATTAGAGATGTTGTCAACATACTGTCAGGAACTGTCAGAACGTTTGAATCTTCGTGGTGGCGCTGTGCCTAATTTAGTCCCGAATCTTCGAGACAAGACCAACTACGTGGTCCACTAACGCAACTTGAAGCAATACCTGGCACTTGGTATGAAGTTGACGAAGATCCATCGTGTTATAGCTACCTCCTCCACAGGCGCTTTATTAACTGGAGCGGGCTTGGAAAATTAGGGACGCACGGGCGGCGTAAAAATGTGCGTATGGCGAAGGGAAGCACCTGCTGACTAATGTTCTCAAGATGGCAGAAGCTATTCACTACTTATTCACTACACACTAAAGTCAATCGAACCCTTCGCATTTTTTGGTGTTGTCGCCCATCGACACTGAGGACAAAAACACTATGATTCAACGTTTCATATTTCGATTAATATGGATCATATTTCAGCAATAACTTTTAAAATATACCCATCTAAGATGGAAAACACGAAAATATATCGTTTTACGCTGTGATGGGCAATATTTCAGGCAGATTTTTTTGGATTCCCGATTGTCGACATTTATGCCCGATTTTCGACCATTAATCGGCAGGCCCTTCGTCTTTCCCCTGAAGCAAAATATCACCCGCCCGCGGGAAAAAGGGCCTGCAGAGGAGGTAGGCGTTATAGTACTCCAACAAAGTCCATGGCTAAAGTCTTATATCTACTTTAATACCGAGAAACGAAAGCACGCAGCAAACGACTTTGAGAAAGATTTTTATAAACTGATGAACAACTCTGTATTCGGTAAAACTATGGAGAATTTGAGGAAATGGGTAAACGTCAAGCTCGTCAAAGGCTAAACTATCCAAATTAATAGCATCCCGATCCTTTGACTCCCTCCGCATATTTTCTGAGGATTTAGCAGCAGTGAATATGAAGAAAACAAAGCTCTACCTAAACCGTGCAATTTACGTGGGATTCGCCATTCTCGATCTCTCCAAAGTACTCATGTACCAGTTTCATTACGAGTACATGAAACCTAAGTATAACTGCAACGCGAAGTTGTTGTACACAGACATGGACAGCCTCTGTTATGAGCTCAAGGCTAACGACATTTATCAAGACATGCTGCAGGACATAGAACTTTTTGACACTTCTGAATAAGCACAAGACCATCCATTGTACAGTCTAACGAACAAGAAAGTCCTTGGCAAGATGAAGGATGAAACGCATGGCATCCCCATCCAAGAGTTCGTTGGTCTGAGGCCAAAGATGTATTCTATTCTCTATATCGAAAACGACAAGCAGGTGGAGAAGAAAACGGCCAAAGGGATAAAGAAGTCAGTAACGAAACGAAAGCTTCGACATGCAAGTTACAAGGAATGTTTGTTTGAGAAGAGACAGACAATGGCTAGCATGAATCAAATTCGAAGTGAAAGCCATGAAATATACTCGATTAAATTGAATAAAATTGTCTTAGTCCTTATGGACATTACAAAACGAAATCATAAGAACGTTTTACATATTTAAAACCAAGCGAATGAAAAAGGACTATCGTATTGTTTATAATAAACGTATTATTATTGTTGAATACAAAACACTTCCTTATGGATTTTAAATGTTGAATACCCATGTAAATGTTGTTAATACATATGGAAATAAGGTTGAAAGTTTTATACGTTTAAATACAAAGAACAGTTATATATGTTTAAAATACAGTTGAAATAAATCGTTTGAATGATCTAAGTGTATCTATTTTCGATTTTCAGTTTATGATAGTGATCCAGATTCACCCTATGAAGACATGTACTATGAACCATGGCGTGTGAGGGTGCCCCTAGTGAGCTCTTACATCTTAGCTTAAATACTTGTGATATAAAGCAGAATCTAACAGTCAGTAAGAAGGGAAAGCTTAAGTGGAGAAAAAGTTCATTAACTGTGGTGGAGATACGGCGATGCAACGGATAACTTTCAATGGGGCAAGTTGCGAGACTACCTTAATGGAGGATGAAAATTCGAATGCGTTGGCGGTAATCTATTATTACAACAAAGCATTGAAAGGTTCTGGTCAGCAAGTGCAACAATATGGAATTGGTCAAGTAAGTGTATAGGTGTGGGTGTAGGTGTAGATGTACATGTGTAGGTATAAGTATAAGTGTATATGGGTATGTTAATAGGTATTGGTATAGGTATAGGTGTAGGAGTGTATATGTGTAGGAGTGTATATGTGTGGGGGGTAATTATAAGAACGTGCAGCTACGTTCAACTTACATTCACAAACTGCCGTTCGGTGTGCCAGCTGGAGTTGACGTCTTCCCTCTGTCAACCCTAGAAAATATCATCACAAACCTCTACGACAGTACGTGTAAAAACTCAAAGTCCTGCATCGCCTACAAAGGGGGACACCTCTGTGGTGTAGAAGCGTACAGGCTGATATTTACATGTGAACGCATAAAAAAGTTTCCCTTAGGGTTGCTAGATTTCCACAAGCTAGTAAATATTCATTAAAACACTTACATATTTCACCTAAAAGCTCCGGTTGTAAAATACTGCGCTTGATACATCCTAAGATCGACGGCTCTAATGCATTAAAAAACCAAAAAAATACACGGGCTATCATTTATGTATTTCATTATGTTAAAAGCAAGTAAGCTGGTTTTGGGCTTTTGGCTTTGGGATAACTGGATTTGGAAAAAGGTTTATACATAAATTACGCAGACGTCCGACTGGCATTTTGACCAAAGATAACTCAAGAATTCTGATCCGTGTTAGACCGGCCAAACACTATAAATACGGGTGCAACAGTTCAATAAATCAATAAAATCATAGTACGAGATGGCTTTCCAATGTCGTGTTTGCCAAAAGGAATTTACAAAAAGAGCGAATTCATGAAGGCACAGGCGAATAAGGCACTCAGATGGCAAGACGTACAGGTGCGAAGCCTGCAGAAAAAAATTCAATACCAAAAGGAATCTAAAAAGACACGTTGTTGTTGCTGGGTTAATTGGAGATCAATTTAGACAATTGGAGGCAGAAAGGTATGCCTAATTCGTATAATGTCGACTATCGTAATTTAAGAATATGAATATATTAAGTGTAGAAGAACAATTGGCATATTTTGTGCCCACTGAAGAGATTTCGCCACCGTCAAAGCCTCGATGTGCACGTGAAAACAAATATTTGAACCTCTATTACTGCCTGGCAAAATCTAACCTCTGGTACAGAAATTTTAAGATCTGGTTAATGGTTATAATGAGATAATTGAATGGTTATAACAATATGAAAATAACATGGTCATATCCATATAATTAGCACTATAAATACAAGTGAGTTTTGATGCGAAATGCTGTTTTTGATGTGTTTAAATCAGGCATATTAAAAATAATAGAGAAAAGTATGTCTATGCATGGGTCATGCTATATTAATAACAGAATATAGTACTGTTGATGAGATTGTGGCTCTTGAGAAAAAGTACGATTTCCATGAGTTTCCTAAGCAAATTGCTTTTGAGCGAAAAGTCGATCTCTTAGGAACATACCTCCATTGGGGAGAGGAAAATGAGTCGCTCAACAAACGCCGTAAAACCAAATCAACAACACAGCAACTCCCTGCAAACCTAAGGATTTTCGAAGAAGGCCACAGCTTCCAAACTATCTGAAACCACCAGATGAGTATGCCACCACCACCATCCAAAACCACACCGTCATTCATTCAACAACGACTGATGGGGAAAGAAAAACAGTTTCCCCCATTAACAGCATATTCATGAAAGGAAGGCAATAAGATCCTTCCTTCGTGAACACTCACACCAGAGAGCTTCCAAAAACGACGACGACATTGCATTAAAAAACAAAACAAAAAACACGATGTATAATTTCCGTATTTCATTACGTAAAAAAGTAGTGAGCTAGTTTTGGGCTTTTGGGGTTTGGCATAACTGGTTTTGGAAAAAAGGTTTATACATAAATTACACAGACGTACGACTGGTGTTTTGACCAATGATAACTCAAGAATGCGGATCCGTGTTAGGCCGGCCAAACACTATAAATAGGGTGCAACAGTTCAGTAAATCAATAAGATCATAATACAAGATGGCTTTCCAATGTAGTGTTTGCCAAAAGGAATTTACAAAAAGAGCTAATTTATGAAGGAACAGGCGAATAAGGCACTCAGATGGCAAGACGTACAGGTGCGAAGCCTGCAGAAAAGAATCCAATACCAAAAGGAATCTAAAAAGAAACGTGGTTGTTGCTGGGTTAATTGGAGATAAATTTAGACAATTGGAGGCAGAAAGGTATGCCTAACTCGTATAATGTCAATTGGCATGTTTTGCGCCCACTGAAGAGATTTCGCTACCGTCAAAGCCTCGATGTGCACGTGAAAACACATATTAGAACCTCTATTACTGCCTGGCAAAATCTAACCTCTGGTACAGAAATTTTAAGATCTGGTTAATGGTTATAATGAGATAATTGAATGGTTATAACAATATGAAAATAACATGGTCATATCCATATAATTAGCACTATAAATACAAGTGAGTTTTGATGCGAAATGCTGTTTTTGATGTGTTTAAATCAGGCATATTAAAAATAATAGAGAAAAGTATGTCTATGCATGGGTCATGCTATATTAATAACAGAATATAGTAATGTTGATGAGATTGTGGCTCTTGAGAAAAAGTACGATTTCGATGAGTTTCTTAAGCAAATTGCTTTTGAGTGTAAAGTCGATATCTTAGGAACATACCTCCATTGGGGAGAGGAAAATGAGTCGCTCAACAAACGCCGTAAAACCAAATCAACAACACAGCAACTCCCTGGAAACCTAAGGATTTTCGAAGAAGGCCACAGCTTCCAAATTATCTGAAACCACCAGATGAGTATACCACCACCACCATCCAAAACCACACCGTCATTCATTCATTCATTCAACAATGACTGATGGGGAAAGAAAAACAGTTTCCCCCATTAACAGCATGTTCATGAAAGGAAGGCAATAAGATCCTTCCTTCGTGAACACTCACACCAGAGAGCTTCCAAAAAGGACGACGACATTGCATTAAAAAACAAAACAAAAAACACGATGTATAATTTCCGTATTTCATTACGTTAAAAAGTAGTGAGCTAGTTTTGGGCTTTTGGGGTTTGGCATAACTGGTTTTGGAAAAAAGGTTTATACATAAATTACACAGACGTCCGACTGGTGTTTTGACCAATGATAACTCAAGAATGCGGATCCGTGTGAGGCCGGCCAAACACTATAAATAGGGTGCAACAGTTCAGTAAATCAATAAGATCATAATACAACATGGCTTTCCAATGTAGTGTTTGCCAAAAGGAATTTACAAAAAGAGCTAATTTATGAAGGAACAGGCGAATAAGGCACTCAGATGGCAAGACGTACAGGTGCGAAGCCTGCAGAAAAGAATCCAATACCAAAAGGAATCTAAAAAGAAACGTGGTTGTTGCTGGGTTAATTGGAGATAAATTTAGACAATTGGAGGCAGAATGGTATGCCTAATTCGTATAATGTCGATTATCGTAATTTAAGAATACGAATATATTCAGTGTAGAACAATTGGCATATTTCGAGCCCACTGAAGAGATTTCGCCACCGTCAAAGTCTCGATGTGCACTAGAGAAAAGTATGTCTATGGATGGGTCGTGCTATATTAATAACAGAATGTAGTAGTGTTGATGAGATTGTGGCTCTTGAGGAAAAGTACGATTTCGATGAGTTTCCTAAGGAAATTGCTTTTGAGCGAAAAGTCGGTGTCTTAGGAACATACCTCCATTGTGGGGAGGAAAACGAGTCGCTCAACAAATGCCGCAAAACGAAATCACTCAGATGGCAAGACGTACGTGCGAAGCCTGCAGAAAAGAATCCAATACCAAAAGGAATCTAAAAAGACACGTGGTTGTTGCTGGGTTAATTGGAGATAAATTTAGACAATTGGAGGCAGAAAGGTATGCCTAATTCGTATAATGTCAATTGGCATATTTTGCGCCCACTGAAGAGATTTCGCTACCGTCAAAGCCTCGATGTGCACGTGAAAACAGATATTAGAACCTCTATTACTGCCTGGCAAAATCTAACCTCTGGTACAGAAATATTGAGATCTGGTTAATGGTTATAATGAGATAATTGAATGGTTATAACAATATGAAAATAACATGGTCATATCCATATAATTAGCACTATAAATACAAGTGAGTTTTGATGCGAAATGCTGTTTTTGATGTGTTTAAATCAGGCATATTACAAATAATAGAGAAAAGTATGTCTATGCATGGGTCATGCTATATTAATAACAGAATGTAGTAATGTTGATGAGATTGTGCCTCTTGAGAAAACGTACGATTTCGATGAGTTTCCTAAGCAAATTGCTTTTGAGCAAAAATGAGTCGCTCAACAAACGCCGTAAAACCAAATCACCAACACAGCAACTCCCTGGAAACCTAAGGATTTTCGAAGAAGGCCACAGCTTCCTAACCATCTGAAACCACCAGATGAGTATACCACCACCACCATCCAAAACCACACAGGCTGTAAGGGCGAGGGAAAATTACAGAAAACGGAAAGAAAAGCTTGCCAAGAATAAGGCGTTTTACGAATTTGTATTTGGCGAAGACGTAGAACTAATACTCAAGTTTGAGACCAATTTTCAACAAGTTCTGGGGAATCCCGAGGACCTGGCTTTCAAGGAAGCGATCCAGAATTTCAACACTTCTGTTCTCGATATTTGAACAGATATCCAAACCGGCTCTTCTAAGAGCCACCAAATTTACAAAAGAATACAAGTCGATTTCGATTTTAAACTAAATAAAATAATAAATTACATAAAAATCATACTCTTTTAAAGCGTCACGGCATATCATAGTCTAATCTCACGCGTGCCTTTTCTCAACGAAATACAAAACATCTCGCTCGAAGTAAGTTGAAAATGATCCACTTAATTCAGGAGTCTTTTTCTACCAATCCACCTACGTTTCGGTATACAGTTAAGCCGATTTTCCATTAACAAATTATTTCGTACAAAGCGACTATTCGCTACTGTCCTTGAACTTTCGGCTGAAACCACCTTAGACAAAGGAAATAAGCCCCTGATTGAAAACCGTCTTTAAAGCGACAAGAGAGCAGTTTGAAAGTCACGAAAAGAGTCATCGCAAAGCATATTTAGAATATTTGAAGAATGAACTTTCAGATGAACAACCTTAATCATTGTACATGCAAGTAGCGAGTTGATTATAAGAGTAAATTATTTAAGCTGGCTTTCTTATTGGAAAGAAACATTTAAATACACCCTTTCCACAATTACATCATTTAGCTGCAAATTTCGAAACCGTCGACGGTCGGGCACCTCCGAGATGGTCGGACACCTCCGAGATGGTCGGACACCTCCGAGATGGTCGGACACCTCCGAGATGGTCGGACACCTCCGAGATGGTCGGACACCTCCGAGATGGTCGGACACCTCATTTTTCTGCGCCCTCAAGTACTTGTGCTCGGCGGAAACTCTCCCGAAAACACTTTGATTCGTATTACTCCTAATATTCCACTAATGTACCTATAAGCCTACCAGTCCACGTGTTTAGAAGTCAAAATGGCTGAATATACTGGGGAAGCTTGCGATATTGACAATAGTGAAAAAACGTCATCGAAAGTTACAGGTTATCATGCTTTTTATCGAAGCGTTGCTGTAAGCATAAAAACCATCTATTAAATTCTAAATATTTGAATGTTTGAGCATTGCAAAACAATGATATAAGTAATGGCTGTGATGCCAATTTTTAAAGATTGTATTTATATTCAAGTAAAATTTATATAAAAAATGTTTAGGGTCTTATCAAAGAAAAACTACCAGAAGCAGATATTAGTGTGATGAGCAAAACCGCATCTTCTATGTGGAAGAGATGTTCTCCATACGTACGATAGGTATTAAATTGCGGTATTGAAGCAAATAACTCGACTAACTTATATTATTATTTATTACCCTCGTTTTCTGAATATTGGCCTCAAGTTGGTTAGATGCTTTCAGACAAAAGCTTTCCAGTAAAACAAAGCAAGGATAAAATGACCCTATAATAGTATATGCCTGTATAATAGTATATGCCTGTATAATAGTATATGCCTATATGGTAGTTTATGCCTATATGGTAGTTTATGCCTACAGTATACTTCGACAACAATTTAATTTCCTGATTATCCCCTTTGATGTGAAATCAACACAACTGCACAAATTTGTCAATCTTCATTGTCAACCCATTTCGACTTGCTTGATAGATGACAAGTTTATAGCACTACATTTGTCGGCTGGGTGGAAATTTGGGGTGAAATTTGGGTTGCTAAGTAAACATAATTATTTCGATCCTCTAATTCAAGCAAATATCAGTTCTTTTGGATATAAATTTGTCATGCAAATTTGCTGAAATTTAGGCTATAAGGGCTTTTGTGATTGCAAACAATTTTTACAACTTGATTACAATCATTAACAAACTATCATTATATCATGTCTTTACAAAATTATTGTTGGTGGGGATAGTTTTCCCTCCCGTGGGCCACAGGGTGCAAGTTCATTGAGAACCATAGGCGTACAAGGTGGCGGGGGCAGCCCCCCCCCCCATTTTGACAGAAATGGTAAAGTTGGGCAATTTCTACTCAAGAGTTGGGCAATTTGGTTGTATGTTATGATGTCTTGTCACAGAATAAATTTTAATCTGAGTAATTTACAGGGGTTTTTATAACAAGTTAATTACAGTTATTAGTTAAAATTATAACTTTCCCTTTCATCTCGCTCCTTTAGGCAAACCTGAAAGGCCTGCATTTTGTTTTTAACATCTTTTGTCCCCCGAGTGAAAATTCCTTAAAAAGGCACTGCATGATACTTTACCCTATGAAATGCAACTATAAAGAGCGTGTTGTTTCTTCTAAGATGTATTTGTTAGACATTTAATAATGTCAGGCAATTTCTGTCTTCATTGGGCAAAGTAGTGACTGCCCCCCCCCCAATTTTTTCCGCCCCTACGCCTATGCTGATAACCATGGGGATGCATGGTGCCAAGTCGAGAGAGGCATTTGTTTATCCGATTTTTCATTTCTGCAATTAATATTTGTATTATCTCTAAAAACTTCTTGAGTTTGAGTGGTGGTTTTTGTCTTTAAAGGACTGGAAAAAGAAAGGACAACTACTAAGGGAAGATATAGATTGTGGAATTGTATCATACAAGTGCAGAACATGTCAAAAGTTATTTCCAAGAGCAAAAGATGCTACATACCATGAGAAAAATTGCAAAGAGTGCATGTGTATGGAATGCAGCAAGACCTTTCCCAATCAACTTGCATTAAAGAGACATTCTCTAGCCATTCATCAGGAAAGACACAAGTGTGGAATATGCAATAAATTGTTTGCAGCACAGTCTTCATTAAAAAGGCACTTGAACTTACATAGTGAAAATCAAGAGAAGAGCTTTGTATATCAACATTGCAATGCCAAGTTCACAACAAAATTGTGATACTCAAGGTCATCCTTACACTCACTCTTTAACTGTCGCAGAAATTCCCGATAAGCTGCCCCTGGTAACAGACCATTGTTAAACATCTCCAAAATATTGTTTTTTACTGCTGTTGGTATGTCCTTAAAAGTTAAAGAATGTAATGATTGAATGGAATGGTTGTGATTCCACTCAATGCTGATTGTAGAATGAAAATCTGCTGAGTGTGCATTTTTGCCAATCTTGACAACAAGGGAAAATGGACAATTCGTGTTCTTGGATCTTTTGCTTGGTTTCATTGCCAAAATATCTTCAGGGCACTTTGTGCCCTCATACCTCGTATTGTGTTGACATCTGAAGTACTTCGTCAAACTATATTCGCCTCTTGTATTTGGAAATTTCTTTGTTTTTGAAATTCGAAGTGTCTCGGCGTTTTTAATTTCGTAACTTTTTACAAAATTAGCGATATCATCTTCGTCTTTGAGACTGGTTTTGATCGTTGCTTTGAACCGAACGTCATTTCCTTTAACGCTAACTACTTCATACTTCTGACTTTCAATTGGGATGACGTTTTCAACTGCATTTAACAGCTCTTTGGTATTTTCCTGGCCGAAAAAAGCAGCTTTAAGATCGGAAACAGTAGAATCTAAAATATCCTCCATTTTGCACGTGTAAACAAAGAAATAGCCGTACTGCCTTAGGCACATTAGTGGAATATTAGGAGTAATAAGGAGTAATGCGAATCAATGCGAATCTTAAGTGTTTTCGGGAGAGTTTCCGCCGAGCACAAGTACTTGAGGGCGCAGAAAAATGAGGTGTCCGACCATCTCGGAGGTGCCCGACCGTCGACGATTTCGAAATTTGCATCACCGCTATGGACACATGCATAAATTAACACATGAATTAACATTTGAAACAATTTATTTTCCAAAATACAGCCATTTTACACAAATAAACAACGAAAACTGAACAGTATACTTAATAAATGTTTAATTATGGTAAAAACTCACACAAATGTATTACGCACAATGTCTTAACTTAGGGATCAACAATCCAATAAGAAAGATAATTCAAAATGGCTTGGTAATCAGAAAAGCTCAAATCCCTCAGAAAATTAAGAGTCGCCTCATGATTTCGCCTGAAGTTTTTAAAATGTTCCGCTACGTATTCAAAATAATCCAGTTTCATCACACGAATAGCCTCAATAAACTCCTTCCAGAGTATTCCCCGTTCAATCACCCGTTCAATCACCCGCTCTACGGCCTCTAGCCCGTACAGTATCCAGCTATCTTCTTCCGATAACATTATACATTCATGTCTTCGTTGACTTGGATGATCCACCTCGCAACCACGACACTTTTCTTTGCAAAGCTCTCCAACCTCGCAAGCAACAGCCTCTGCAAATATCGCATTCATCAAATGACATAAGTTTTTCACTTCTGACGATGCAACTTCGTCCACGTTTAAACTGCTTGCCCAGAATAATTGTTCGTTTGCTTGGAAAAAACTCATGACTAACGTTCAGACCGGAAAAGCTATTAAGTTGTAAAAACTATGTCCTCTGTTTATACTCACGGATAACCTGAAAATCAATCACATCTCAGTATACATATGTCTTCGGAGACGTTCGATCCCCTGAGTAGCTACGCATTAATATTCTGTAAATACACTTCTTGTAGGTACGCTGTACATATTTGTACGCACACCCACATACGCACGCCCTTACTTATATCCTATAAAAGCCAGGTCACAATTGTGTTAATCGTTCATGATGATGGCTTGCAAAACCGATATCGTGGCTATAATGGACATGGATGGCTTCCTAGTGGGGAAAAGGTTTTACTGTAAAGAACTCGGGTTAATCAAAATCGGAAATACCAAAGCCAAATCCTACTTCTTTGACATTGGACTGCGTTGGGATGAACTTACCCTGAAAGATAAGAAGAGATGCAGTTTCATTCGGAAAAAGATACACAAACTTCCGTTTGGTGTACCGATTGGCACTCAGAGGAGGTTGGACAGCTGTCACGTGAATTTCTCGACCAATGAAATCGCGCTATTTTTCCATCGTGTTTGTCAAAATTCTTGGTCGTGTAATTTGCGTTGCACGCAGAAACACTTGAAAAATACATATTAATATTTTAAAAAATCTATAAAAAAGCAAGCGTGACTTTCATATTATATAAGGACTTGCGATATCTGCGAAAACCTTTGAGGTAAGTGTCATTTTTAAACTTATTTTGAGCATCAAAGTTTGTCGTGTCTTCGTTACGTGATGACTCAAGGCCGCGTCTGTTTACAACTTTCAAAATAAAATATCTAGAATTCCCATGGTTCGATTTTTCTATTTTTTGCAAAAAAGATAAATGTATAACTAAAAATCTGCTGGAGGGGTCCCAGAGGTCCCCCGGCAGTTTTCGAGATATTCGACATTGAAGTGACCATACTCATTTCAACTTTTGCGAAAATGGCACCTTATTGCGCCTGATGACATTGCCCCACCAAAGCTTGTTTTTCCCAATAATCTTGAAACTTCTTTAATATAAAGAGCGTTATTCTTTAGAGTAAGCGTTAAAGTACTTTTGAATGAATTTTAGGAGATTTAGGAGTTATTTGCGTGTTGTTTAGAGATTTTATATCTGGGCTAATGTCTGGCTCTGTGCCTCTGTCTGCAATTTTGTTGTCTGACGGCCCACTCGACTCGCAAATATCGAATATTTTGTCATTGTTATTCAATTTTTTTACTGGAATGCATCCATGCTATTTCAATAACTATTGATCTACCTATGTGAGCAGTATTTTGTATGGTATTAAATAAACGTTATTTTGATCTTTTATGTACTCTAGGCTGTACGTCGTCATATTGTATTAATCCGATGCCATTTTTGTCAAGTGTCAACAATCTTTGAAGTTGAACATCTCGAATTTCCACAATTCACGCAGTGATTGCCCTCGTATTTTTCTGAAGAAGTGGACTTTACTGTTTAAAATAAGTGCGGAGTTTTAGAAGAAAATTTGTTGTTTCTTTACAAATTTGTATTTTGGTTTGAATTCTATCATTGTATTGTTAATTTGCCTTCTTGGTGGATATTTGCTTTCTTTAATATTTCTTCATATATGTAGAGCATGAGCGGAGATATTATTATATTTTATGCATGTTCTATGTATTTTCAATAAAAATGGAAGTGTATATTACTGTAAAGTTTATTTGTCTACATTTCACCAGTAATTTCTGTTGCAAAAGATCAATCTTTAGTTAACTGTCTGTACTACACTCCTCACTAGTTGCACTATGTACATTACAAGTGCTTGGATCAGGCAGTGCCAATGGGTCAGCTTATAAAATCATTTACTTAAGTATATAAAATGCAATACGTGCAACACTGAACAAAGTGTCCACAAATACATATAGAATTTTCAACACAACATTTATATTGACCACAAGACCAGTTGATCACACGCAGCCTTTGAGATTTCTGCACAAATAAATCCATTAAACGGACTCAAAGAGCCTTGTTATACATCGATACCAACACTAAACACATCCACAATGATGGCATTGAGTCTCTGGATCAATAGCGTCCATTTTCGCAGAATTTGCTATGGCCAGAGATGTTGACTTCACGGCAGTCAACGCATAAATGAGGCCGCACGTGGAAACATACGCTCATTACCCATGATGCTTTGCGGCCTGCTGTCCAACCTCCTCTGATTGGCACCAAAGCATTTCAAATTTCGAACTTGCAGACAATTGTAGAGAATTTCTACCGTGAAATACAGGTAGATTCAAGCTCTACAATTGCCTAAAAAGGCGGACACTACGAAAGGGACTTGCTGGCAAGTCTCAGTATTCCTGCCGTAAATTTGCTTTGGCTGTGCTTTGGCTGTCCCAAAGCCGAAAAACTCTTCGACCAGCTGGTCTGGTTGGAAACCTGTGAGAACCATTTGGAAGCCAACGCTTATCAACATTGTGCCAAAGTGGAAGTTGAGGCCTTCTCGATGTAGCTGCAGCAACTTTAAAGACAAACACAAAACGGTTCTTCTAAGAACCAACACATTTACAAAAGAATGCAAACGAAACATCGTTTATTTTTAAACATTTGCTCTGCATTTAAAACCATGCAGTGAATTTTGTTTTGGCCCAAAGTATGACAGCAAAACCACATTATCCATACAGCCCTTGTACATACACATCATTATTCCACATTATTATTTATCATGCATAACTAATCTCAGTGTACATACAATGCGTAAATACGCTCATTCTTATTCATCGTGCATTTACTCAGGAACACTATGAATACTAATTACATCCGTACCTGGATGGGGGGGGGGTACCCTACTCACAGCCTCCGAACCACCAGATGAGTATACCACCACCACCATCCAAAACCACACCGTCATTCATCCAACAACGACTGGTGGGGAAGGAAAAACAGTTCCCCCCCTTAACAGCATGTTCATGAAAGGAAGGCAATAAGATCCTTCCTTCGTGAACACTCACACCAGAGAGCTTCCAAAAAGGACGACGACATTGCATTTAAAAAACAAAACAAAAAACACGATGTATAATTTCCGTATTTCATTACGTTAAAAAGTAGTGAGCTAGTTTTGGGCTTTTGGCATAACTGGTTTTGGAAAAAAGGTTTATACATAAATTACACAGACGTCCGACTGGTGTTTTGACCAATGATAACTCAAGAAAGCGGATCCGTGTTAGGCCGGCCAAACACTATAAATAGGGTGCAACAGTTCAATAAATCAATAAGATCATAATACAAGATGGCTTTCCAATGTAGTGTTTGCCAAAAGGAATTTACAAAAAGAGCTAATTTATGAAGGAACAGGCGAATAAGGCACTCAGATGGCAAGACGTACAGGTGCGAAGCCTGCAGAAAAGAATCCAATAGCAAAAGGAATCTAAAAAGACACGTGGTTGTTGCTGGGTTAATTGGAGATAAATTTTAGACAATTGGAGGCAGAATGGTATGCCTGATTCGTATAATGTCGATTATCGTAATTTAAGAATACGAATATATTCAATGTAGAAGAACAATTGGCATATTTCGAGCCCACTGAAGAGATTTCGCCACCGTCAAAGTTTCGATGTACACTAGAGAAAAGTATGTCCATGCATGGGTCGTGCTATATTAATAACAGAATGTAGTAGTGTTGATGGGATTGTGGCTCTTGAGGAAAAGTACGATTTCGATGAGTTTCCTAAGGAAATTGCTTTTGAGCGAAAAGTCGGTATCTTAGGAACATACCTCCATTGGGGAGAGGAAAACGAGTCGCTCAACAAACGCCGCAAAACGAAATCACCAACACAGCAACTCCCCTGAAAACCTCAGGATTTCCGAAAATAGCCACAGCCTCCGAACCACCAGATGAGTATACCACCACCACCATCCAAAACCACACCGTCATTCATCCAACAACGACTGGTGGGGAAGGAAAAACAGTTCCCCCCATTAACAGCATGTTCATGAAAGGAAGGCAATAAGATCCTTCCTTCGTGAACACTCACACCAGAGAGCTTCCAAAAAGGACGACGACATTGCATTAAAAAACAAAACAAAAAACACGATGTATAATTTCCGTATTTCATTACGTTAAAAAGTACTGAGCTAGTTTTGGGCTTTTGGGGTTTGGCATAACTGGTTTTGGAAAAAAGGTTTATACATAAATTACACAGACGTCCGACTGGTGTTTTGACCAATGATAACTCAAGAATTCGGATCCGTGTTAGGCCGGCCAAACACTATAAATAGGGTGCAACATTTCAATAAATCAATAAGATCATAATACAAGATGGCTTTCCAATGTAGTATTTGCCAAAAGGAATTTACAAAAAGAGCGAACTTATGAAGGCACAGGCGAATAAGGCACTCAGATGGCAAGACGTACAGGTGCGAAGCCTGCAGAAAAAAATTCAATACCAAAAGGAATCTAAAAAGACACGTGGTTGTTGCTGGGTTAATTGGAGATAAATTTAGACAATTGGAGGCAGAAAGGTATGCCCAATTCGTATAATGTCGATTATCGTAATTTAAGAATATGAATATAATAAGTGTAGAAGAACAATTGGCATATTTGGTGCCCAATGAAGAGATTTCGCCAGGGTCAAAGTCTCGTTGTGCACGTGAAAACACATATTTTGGGGTAAAGAACCTTTTTTCCTGCCTGGCAAAATCTAACCTCTGGTACAGAAATATTGAGAACTGGTTAATGGTTATGAGATAATTGAATGGTTATAACGATATGAAAATAACATGGTCATACCCATAAAAGTATTATGGCGGTCAGACGTGACAATTATGGCGGTCAGACGTGGTGATATATTGTTTGCTGTTTTAGTGATATTTGGCACACTCCTGTTGTTTGCCGATCGTCTAAAACTTAGTGAGAAGAATACTAGTGGATTTGATGTTGTATTCCCTGTTTTTTTGTCTTCGAACAGACTTTTTTTCAGGGGATTTCGATATACAAATCGTGTCAAATTTCCTGTAGTGAAATGGCTGAAGCATGGTCACGTTGTCATATGCTTAGTTGAGGTGTGGAGACGTTCATCCTCAACCTGGTCCTTGTATTTCTGCTGCTATTAAACCCGCTCAAGCTTTAAAAACATGTGTAAAGTTGGCGAAGACCTCAAACTCTTCGAAGCAATGTCTGACTAATGAGAAAGGCGTGCATCGCAGTATGGCTAGGACGAGTGCATTAAAAGCCCAAACGTATCACAGTGTGGCAATGCCGAGTGCATTACAAGGTCAAACATCTTACGGAGCGATTCCTGTTAGAATTACGCGTCGAGTATCAAAGCGGAGTATCTCCAAGGGTGATTCAACTGTTGAAAGAAACAACTTTATCAGAATTGCTACCTCTCCATCATGCGTGACTAATACTATACAGGGTGTCTCAAAAAAAACCAAAATCATTGAAATAACGTATTGTTCGAATTTCAATGCCGTAACACAAAGGATTTTGACAGGGTGATTAATTTGTTTTAAAAAATTAAAATATCTTTGTAAAGTGAACGTTTGTTTGCTCATGGGAATTTAAAAATGCTTCGTAAATTGTAAAAGAAATTACGGATTAACAAAAATGAGAACATTACAAATTATTCCTGTCATCACTTCGAGAGAAATGGTTCAACTAACCCCCGAACAAAGAGTTTTTGTCGTGTTAAATTATACGAGAACACAAAGTACGACACAAGTGCGAAACGCTTTTCGAGAAAGGTTCCCAAATCGCAATCCACCTGCGGCAAGCACAATTTTGGAAAACGTAAGGAAATACGACAACTCCGGAACCAGTCTAAACCTCAATAAAGGCAATTCCGGCAGAAGAAGAACTACTCGAACTGCAGAAAACATTGACGCTGTTAGGGATCTACTGCAGGAAAACCCTCACATGAGTGCTCGTCGCAACCCTATTCAAATTTCTCGTGCAAGCTTTAACCGCATAACAAGGCAGGACATAAAATGGCACCCATATCGAATGCATGTACGACACGAATTGTTGCCAGCCGACTTTGCCCGTCGATTACGCTTTTCCGTTTGGCTTAACGAACGCTGCCGCCGAGAAAATTTCTTGGATAGTTTCCTTATCGGAGACGAAGCATCATTTGTAATGAATGGCGAAGTCAACACCCAAAACGTACGACAGTATGCGCCTAAAGGACACCCGCCTGCGTTTAATTTTGAAAGGAGCCATTCTCGTGTGCATCTGACGGTCTGGGCAGCGCTTTGTGGTAACGGAATGATTTTTGGGCCTTACTTTTTCGAACAGAATGTAAACGGAATCGCCTATCTCCGAATGTTCAATGAATTTGTCTTCCCGCAACTAGCTGAACGTTTTAATAATCAGCATTGGGAGGGAATGTTTCGGGGTCTATGGTGGGCTCAAGACGGCGCGCCTGCACATCGCCTGATCGCAGTCAGAGATCGGCTGAATGCTGTGTTTGGGAACAACCGTGTCATTGCGCTGGGTCATAATGTTGAATGGCCACCTCGGTCACCGGACTTGACACCATGCGACTTCTTTTTGTGGGGGTATATTAAAGATAAGGTATTCTCAAGTCCACCGCGCGATATTGACGAGTTGCGCCAAAAAATCATCCGAGAATTTAACGCTTTGCGAGAGCAGCCTGCCTTCGTTACACGGGCAGTTCGAGATATGCACAGGCGAACAATGCTTTGTGTTGCAAGAGAAGGGGGACACGTCGAAGGTCACGGCGCTTGATGATTTTGTAAATAATTGTTAATGTGTAAATAATTGCGCTTGGAAAAACTGTAAATACTATCTTAACTGTAAATAATATAAATTTGTTTGCTTATAAGTACATATTGATTAACAGCCACTAAAAGGGCTAGCATAATTTCTTGCATAAGATTTGATTCCAGTTTTAATATGCATTCGTGGGTTTAGTACTTTATGCCTGACATAACAAGTTTACGCTGAGTATTACCATTCATTATAGCAGTTATGTCAATCTTTTATGCACTCGTGGGATTAACTTAGTGCTAGGGCATTGAAATTCGAACAATACGTCAATTTCAATGGTTTTGGGTTTTTTTGAGACACCCTGTACAGGGTGTCCCCAAAAAAGTGACACTATAGAAATTATCCTATTGTTATAATTTGAATGCCTGAGCACTATGCTAAACCCACAAGTGCATAAACTTCTGCTTCTGGAATTTAAAAGAACCCCTATTACCATAAAAATAAAATTACATGTAAATCATACGATCAGTTGGAGTAACAATAATGGTTCAATTGACACAATTTACCCTAATACCGAATGTAACCGCAGTGCAAAACGCATTTAGAATCCGATTTCCAGATCGGAATCCACCTGTCAGAAATACGATTTTAAAAAACGTTAGAAAATATCAGAACACAGGAAGAAGCCTTAACCGTAACAAGTCCAACTCAGGAAGGCCAAGAACTGCTCGAAACGAAGCGAACATTGCCGCTGTAAGAGAACTGTTAGAAGAAACCCCGCGAGGTGTGAGCGTTCGTCGTAATGTTGTTGCAGTTTCGAAATCAAGCTTCAACAGGATTACAAGACTGGACATACGATGGCATTCTTACCGAATGCACGTGCGGCACGAGCTACTTCCAAATGACTTACCACGTCGACTACGCGCTATTCAAATTGGTTTAACGAACGCTGTTGAAACCAAACATTTTTGCAAAGCATTATTATCGGAGATGAAGTAGGATTTGCCTTGAATGGAGAGGTTAACTCTCATAATGTGCGCGAGTATGCACCGAAAGGAAATCCACCGGCATTTAACTTCGAAAGGACAAACTCTCGTGCCAAACTCACCATCTGGGCGGCACTCTGCGGTAATGGTGTGATTTTGGGGCCTAACGTAAACGGCGTGGCATATCTACGAATGCTGAACGAGCTTGCTTTTCCGCAACTTGCCATTCACTTTAACAATCAATTTTGGGAGGGATTATTTCGAGGTCTTTGGTGGGCACAAGACGGCGCTCCAGCACATCGCCTCGTTGAAGTCAGGAATCGCCTTAACGAAGTATTCGGAGAGAATCGTGTTATTGCGCTGAAACGTAATGTGGAATGACCACCTCGCTCACCGGATTTAACCCCGTGTGATTTTTTTCTGTGGGGGTATCTCAAGAATAGAGTGTTTACCACTCCACCCCAGAACATCGATGTGCTACGCCAGCCGATAATCGATGAATTCGACGCTTTACTGCAGCAGCCTGAAATGATTCGAAATGCGATGCGCGGAATGCACATGCAGGCGAACCATTTTCTGTGTCGCAAGAAATGGGGGACACGTTGAAGGGCACGGACCATATCTTGAACATTTAGTCAATTGCTACGTGTAATTGCTACGAGTGCAATTGCTTGACTCGAGCGTTAAAGTATTTGGACGACGCGAACACGTTTTAAATACTCAAATATAAATACAATTTAATTAAATTCCCAGGTGTATAATCACGCGCGTTTAAGAGCGTTTAAGAACAATAGGATCATTTCTGAAGCGACACCCTGTACATCGACTTTTGAGACACCCTGTACATCGATTGGACTGTTTATGCAAGAATTTCGTTCACTCCTTGAAATGTATGCAATTAGACGCGGTTCGCTGATAATCGCCGGTGGTTTCAATATTCATGTAAATGACAAGTCTGATTCGACGGCGAAAGATTTTATTAGCCTTATTGAATCGTTCAATCTACAACAATGCGTACAACAATGCGTACAACAATGCGTACAACAATGCGTACAACAATGCGTACAACAATGCGTACAACAATGCGTACAACAATGCGTACAACAATGCGTACAACAATGCGTACAACAATGCGTACAACAATGCGTACAACAATGCGTACAACAATGCGTACAACAATGCGTACAACAGGCGACTCATTCTGCTGGTCATACATTAGACCTTATACTATCTTGTTGTGATGAAAGTGTTGTGCATGGTACTTTGTTGCGGAACTGCGTGTGCGTCTCGCGTGTGAAAACCGGCCATACCGGTTTTTAGGGAAAGTACTTGTTGTTGTTGTTGTGATAGGTTTTGAGAGAGGATATATATGCGAAAACGGGTTTTAAATCGACGTTTTGTGACCAATATCTGATTGCTTTTGTTATTATTTTGGCTTATATAAACACCTTATTTTACTTCTGTTATCGCTTGGTTTTGTGATTAATTTCGTGGTTTGTTTTGGGATAATTCACGTTATAAAACGGCAGCGGGTTAACAATGACATTAAACGATCTCAAATATTTAACCATGATATAAGCTGCATCAATGAAATGACTAACATATATAATTCCGAATTATCCCGAACCGTTGACCATCATGCACCGCTCATTATCAGAAATATAATCATTCGTCCAGCTGCACCATGGTATAATGAAGAAATCAGAAGTAAAAAAACGTATAAGGAAATTGTAAAGGATTTGGCGCACTACAAAACAACCATCGGACCGCCTAAAATACAGGAGGCAATGTCGTCGTGTTGCTGAATTGCTGACGGAAAGTAGAACCCGTTATTACTCTCAAATTATTCATGATAATGAAGGTGACCAACGAAAATTATTTAAAACAGTTGGTAAGCTATTGCATCGCACTCCTGAGCCTCAGTATCCACAGAAGTTTTACTAAACAAATTCTTGGCATTTTTTGAGGATAAAATTCTCAAAATACACATAGATTTTAGCAAATCCCATCAGTTTGGCCAAAATAATTTCCCTGACACACCACTATCATCTTGCAAATTCGAACAGTTTAAATAAGTTAAATTAGAAGATTTAAATCCTATTACGCAACAACTTGCAAAAAATCATGCAACCTTGACCCTATTCCAGCTCAACTATTGACAAAGTTACTTCATGTGTTGAATCCTGTTATACTTCGAATTGTTAACACATCCTACAGTCAGAACAATTGGCATATTTCATGCCCACTAAAGAGATTTCACCACCGTCAAAGTCTCGATGTGCGTGAAAACACATAATGAACCTCTATTACTGCCTGGCAAAAAAATATAACCTCTGGTACAGAAATATTGAGAACTGGTTAATGGTTATAATGAGATAAGAACTAGTTAATGTCTCAAAACCCACGACAAGAACTAGTTCATGTTTCAAAACGTTTCAATTGAACTCATCTCTATATGTTATAGTATATATCCATATAGCACATTATCACATAATTTATTATTGTGCCTTTATCAGGGCGATAGGAGGGTGACATAAAAACGATATGTCACTGACATCGTTTCTTGTCACTGATATCGCTCTTTGTTCTTACTATATTTACCGCTTTCCGGTCGTTGTCAAAAGAAAGATGGCTGACTCAAGGTTCGTGTCAGTCGATGTTGACTGTTTTCGTTTGTATTTTATATGTTAATAAATATTGAAAATTGTTAACATTTAAATGATTCTATTTTTAATAATTGTTGCATTGGGGCAATGATTGATATTCTAAAATTCAGGACGAGGCGATATAAGTTTTATCGCTTTCAGGACGATATCATAAATATCCTCGTTTGCTGCGCTCACTCGTGACATGACATTTATGGTACCTGATCTGCCTTGAACCTCATACGATAACCTATACAACATATACATTGCAGGTGAAAAGCTGTGTCTGTCATTGATCAAACCACTGGTTGCTGGTGAAAATCCAGCAGATATTGATGAGGACAATCAACCGACTGAAATTGAATTAGATGTAGTTCTAATATAAATGAGCAAGATAGTGCCGATATTTTTAAGGAATTCTGGGGAACGAGTTGTTCCAGGAAGAAGTCCAAAAATGGGAAATGGGATATGTGCACGCATCAGTTCTTTGTAACGCGTGTGAGTCCCATTGAGAATAGAGCCAACACAAAGAGAAAGATATGTAGCAGAAGGAGGAATGTGTCTATCGTTCATGAGTAGAATGTTGAACAATGCGAATGGAACGACACCTGCAGGGAAAATTCACCTTTTGCGCCAATTTTTAACAATGAAATTAACATTGCTTTCCATGTGTCCAACAAGGTTACATGTGATACTTGTGAGGCAATGTATACTTGCAACCGAAAAAGAGAAACTATGAAGAACATGTAAGAGAAGCGAAACAAAAGATAAAAGTGATGAAGGTCGAAAGGATGGCAATAAATTCACTGTTACTTTCCATTTCAAAATGTATTTGCATTACAGTACCTACCACTGAAGTTTCAAACTTCTTTTACAAGCGGAAGCTCGCCGCTCTGAAAATACGAGAGCGTTTCGGGCAATATATTGAATATCATTATAATATAATTTGTTACTACTAATCCACACGACACATATAAGCATAGCAGGTACAGTAAATTTGCATTGCAGTATAGCGTGTTTTAAATATGCTTTCCTTACAACAAAGGAAAGGAAGTACTTCTTCCCAGGAATCAAAATGAAGGTTTAACATGCAGTTGTACTGCATATTAACAGTATTTTCACCGGTTTCTATGTCAACATAATTCAGCTGTAAATTTACAATCGGGAAGTTTCTCATGAATGCCCCCAAAGCTGCTGGTCTCCCCGGAAATATAAGCAATCATTTCGTGTAATTTCGAAAATGGAATAAAGAGGAATGGTACATGTACAAAATGACCTTTTGGAGTACATTATACTCTTGTTGTTCATGAAAATTAGTGGAATAACTGCTATTCCGCAAGCAGTTACATGTCTCCCGACAGTCAAAAATTAGAATTTAAAATTTTCCTGCGTGCTTTCCCAGCAAGTCTATATTTGCACCAAATTATACGTGTGTTGATTTTTTAGGTTAAAAGAGTTTTTACTAATGTCTAAACAGGATTGCTTTTTTATGGTTACTACTGTAATTTCTAATTGAAACTAAGTATGGATAAAATATTGCAATTGAATAACTTTCAATACGTTTGCTTGCAATTCCGAGTAAGACACCCCAAAGGAGTGTTCTCCCACCCCAAGGGGAGGGGACTCTTCAATGACATATTACGTTTGAATGCGAAAATGCTGTGAAGCAATTTAAATGCAAGTACAATAAGCTAGGATTTCCTTATTACCAAATATTTTTTAGCGATTACAATAAATTGGAAACAAATGGACACTGTATAGTTCGCAGGATTTTCTATTTCTTTGCATTTGGCATAATCAAAAGACTGTTGCTAGGCGCAATAACACTTCAGTTAAAACGAGCAATGTTACAGCAAGACTGCGTACTATATACTATGATATTTAAGAGATAGAAAACGCAAGACAAATACAAAACACAAGACAAATACCAGATGGGACAGTACAGGACATGTATAAATATCTCGAACGTGCGGTGCCAGTGTGGGTAGAGTATAGCAAATACGGCGGTTGACTGTTGTGTAAAACTACCTGAAGTTAGTCTAACTTCCAGACAAAGGGCCTTCACTCGAAACGTCGAAGTTCTCATTGTATTTTTCAGGTAATTTTACACAACAGTCAACGGCCGTATATACTGTATAGTCTATAGTACTATGATATTTAAGATATACAAAATACAAGACAAATACCAGATGGGACAGTACAGGACATGACATGAGGAAATGTTACAAGCCAACTAAACAAACAAAATCAAATGAAAGAGAGGACAAAGCAAATATGAACGTTTGTGCTATGGGAAAGTGAAATAGCTAGCCGATAAACAATCAACGGCACGATAACTGACACGATAATTTGAACATTGCCAAGTGAACTATATCAGTATAGAGGAGCAAAAATCTGTTACCTCAAAGTTGCTCAAACTTGAATATCAAGTTACCAATCCCAAACTTATACATGTAGCTTTACAGCATCCCAACGTGGATTTATTGAAGCGATCAATGATTCAGATTTGATTCAGATTGTATTCCAGGACGGAGAAAAATAGAAATCCTTATTTCATCGTAGTTCCATCACGAACTAAATTCTGAAAGAATATCACAACTTTAATAGATGATATTTCCAACGTGATACAGTGTAAATGTCGTTTATAGGGTCTAGTAGCATTTTTACAGTACTGCAGTAAAATATTACATTTCATTTTTTTAGGTAAACAATAACAAAACCCACAAGCATATATAAATTTATTTAGCTAATTTGGCTCACCTGTATATGTGTATAAACCTATTGAAGGTCTTGCATAGCCATGCCTGCATGAAGATTATACTGATTGTATTGCATTATTTCTGGAAAAATAAATTAATATAGTCAGGTACTAGAGTGAAAATATCTCGAACGTGTGGTGACAGTGTGGGTAGTAGAGGGTTAGTCACTAACTTCCAGACGAAGGGCCTTCGCTTGAAACGTCAAAGTTCTTATTGTATTTTTCAGATAGTTTAGTCAACCGCCATATAGGTACTACAGTACATACTGGAATCTTGAAAATACATACTTCCCTATGGCTATAGTAGGTTATACGAAACTACAATATAGTAATCATTTAGTGCAATATGTTATTCAAGGATCTAACTACGTGAAAAAATATAGAAAGAAGCTCTTATTTTGTGCGAAAATTCAGATCCTTAGATTCTTCAAGCAAGCTCATGAATATTGTTTATCACTACCTAGACTGAAACCCAACAATCAAGAATCAAGATGTAAACATCGTATATTTGTTCTTCAAGAGTACGACAACATAAACGAACAAGTACTGTATACCTGGGGCTATTAAAACAGACGATTATTCAGGATAGAGGCATGTGTTGATACAGTAGTTATTAGTTCTACAATACTGTACATAGTGTTGTATTTTATGACTTTTATTCGGACTAACAACTATCCATAACTATAACTATAACAGTCCGCCATTTATATACGCATCTAAAACGTTCGTGTCCGTGGGGGGTCTGGAACTTAGTGATGACATCACTACACATAGATATAGCAATTCTACTAATCGCAATAAAGTCAAACCAATTTCTATTTTGAGTTAGGTTTACAAAATTGTAAATCCAACGCATAATTGTACAAATATGTGCCCACAAAGCCTCATAATCTATTTCCACGTTGTTGAAATTTTAGAATCAAATTTTTCGAATTGATTTCATGAATCTTTGAAATCCACTTCTATGTGTATTCTTCCCTGAACTCGTGAAATAAGGCAAATAATGACAGAATTCTAACGACTCACAATAACATTTAGAATTCATACTGTAGCTATGTACAGCACTAAACATAACAGTTTGGTTAATTAACCCATTAACTGGCAGTACCCTACCACTGACTAGTAAAATTGTCTGGTGTTTGAAAGAGTAAAATACTAAACTGGGGCGCATTGCCAGCTAATGGTTATGGAAGTATGGAACACTTTCTTTGAGATTCATTTTTGAATTTTCACAGTAACAGATTTGCAACCGTTTTTGCTAAAGTACTTTCTGAGGCCATGGAACATTACTGTATACAGCAATGTTCATTGCTCTTAAGTTGCAAGTCTATTGCGACTCTTGTTTGCATCAATGAAAGATCATGATTGTATATGTTTTTTTCAACACAAATGGCTTTTGCAATGGATTTAATATACTAGAAATAATCTAGTGTAATGTACTATGCGAGTGAAACGAGTGTGCCGCATTTCAAATATTTTGGCCCACTCACGAGTGGTTGGCATGTTACTCCAGGACATGACTGTTCTATTTAGTTGTAGTAACCGCATTTACTGTTACATACTCTTATCGAGTTAATATATTGTCAAAACCCACAGATTTACCTGATCGCAGACACCATGTTTGACGTCAAACACTTAACTGTAGTAGTGTATCAGTTCCTCACCTGTTTTTTCCAATCTCTGCCTTTCATTTTTCCAGGAGATATCAAGTTCCACTATTCACAAGTTTATCCAGACCCACAGACGCTCTTTCATCAAGACTAATATAGTACAAAAACTGTTCTAGTACATTAAGAAGTACTGTACAGACCGTCAGACCCTACCTCCTCCACGGGCATTTCATTAATTGGAGCGGGCGGGGAAAATTAGGGAGTGCATGCAAGGGAGGAATGCAAGATACATGCAAAATGTACAGTATCTAGCAAGCTATACATGTTAAAACATCTGATTACTGTATGTCATTGTGGACAGAAAAGCTAGACAAACGTTTCAATATTACTACGGCCTGTTGTAAACAACACTGTGAGCAGAGGTTTTTTATCGGTACGGCCGAGGGGAGAAAAGAAACCTCTGCCAACTTCCTCGACTCTCTTTGATGTACCGGTCATTCTAAGTTTTGGATGAATAAAACTAGTTATAACCGGTTTTCCAATTCAGATTGTGTTTGTTAGTTATTATACTGGTATTTCTATACCTATATAGGGGTAAATGTGAAGATTCTTCTCAGCATCTCATTCAATGGGAATTATTTAGTTGATGGTGTTTGAGGATGGAATATTCGAACAAAAATTTATATACATTTATTTTTTAGACCTGGCTACTGGTCTAAAAATGTATATAAATTTTCGTTCGATTAGGTCTAAAAATGTATATAAATTTTAATTTCAATATTCCATCCTCAAACACCATCAAGTATTATTCCCATCGAACAAGATGCCGAGAAGAATCTTAGTATTTACCGATATACCATATACTGAAGTATGAAGTTTAAATTAAATATTTGACACATTTAGAAAACTGGAACTGTAAGCAGAGCAAACGGATGCTCATTAACAATTGAGCATGCTCAACAAAAAAAGTCGAGGAAATTGGCAGACGTTTCTCTTCTCCCCTCAGCCGTACCGATAAGAAACCTCTGCTCAAGTTGTGATGCATTACATCAATTTGACAATATCAAAACTTTACCCTATGATGTCACTAGCAACAGTCTAGACAAGAATACTAAAATAAAGCACTACACATTATGCCAAAATCATACAAAAACCAAAACCATTTAGCCAGGTAGGTTTAGCTGAGGTATTGTTGGATATGTATATGTGGTAACATTGATTCAATAATATGTGTGGCACTTAGCTAATAAGTCAAGATGAAATTTGAAAATGACCTATTTGCTAAGGCTGGTGGAAGTAAGGTATCTTACCATAAACCTGAAACATATATTCCCGAGCCAATGGCGCAAACCTCCGTTCCGGGCGTTAGGCCGGGGCGGAGGGTACTAATTCTGTGTGGCTATTTACACCTGTGAAAAGGAGAGCTAGCTGATTTCAAAGTTCATCAAGTATCGTAGGTGCATGGCTATGGTTCAAGGTTGGTGGGTGGTCATCTCGGCATTTCCAGAAGCAAGAAGCCTTTTTCCTACATTTTGCGTGGCAGATTTTGTGACAAAAAGCTTAGTATAATGTTGGGAGCTGTCATTGTTTAGCTGTGGCAAGGAGTTGTTGCATGCATGTATTTCTAGTTTTCCATTATTCATTATTTTCTTCAATGAATTATACATGTGTGTTGAATTGTAGTTGCCATTCAAATTTCCATGTATTTTGTCAATGAAACAGAAGGGTCAATCATCTTAATGAGAAATCTTCACAGACAAAAGCAAAAAATGTGAATGAAAAAAATGAAAATGAAAAATTTCACAAGGTGCAAAATGCAGGCGGGTTTAATACATAGATATAGGAGACATAGATTGCTGACTCAAGGTCACAGCACACACCGACATCACATATTTAAGCCGTCAGCTCGTAATACACAAGTTTGTCACCCTGAATCCACTTTATTTTGTTTAGAAATTATCCAGGAATAACTCTTTCAACATTTGATTAGACATCATTGCTCCAAAGGGCAAAAATATTGCAAAACGTCAATCTGTGAGCTCACTGAAACCAGCCAAATGTTTGTTATGCCAAAGAAAAACCGTCCACAACACTTCTGTATCAAATACACTCCATAGTAATGTGAAATTAATGCTGTTATTATCTAGCAAATGCTCCCATTAAGCTTCATTCATCGAGTCACTCGAGGCACCATCACACAAAATGGCTGCTCAACCGGGCAAATTTTGTTTGAATTTTGCGCATTTGTCAATATAGTGACGTAGACGGCCGGCCAAGTCATCGTATCTTGCAACTTGATGGCAATTTTATGTTAGAAGCTGGCAACAACCATATTCATACTCAGATAGATGTAAGAAACAAGGTTTGAGGTGTTGCCAAGTCGAAATCTTATATTTTGAATGAAAAAATATGATATTTCTAAGCCACCTTCCCGCGAAATCGCGGTAGTTTAACTTCAAACGATTACCGACAATTCTGCTGCTATGAGACAGACTTCTTTGCTCTGATTGGCTATCGGAATTGTTCCTAAATTGGTCAGCCAATGGGCGAACGTCGAAAAGTCCTGACGCTTCCGGTTTTTGCAACATACGAGGTAAACAACATCAAAGTACAAGAAAGAAATATGCTATTTATACGATTTTAATGATATTTAGGTAAGATTTTTCGTGTTAATGCGATCAATATTATCTATACTGATACAGCCCCCGTTTCTCCAACATTTGCTTAATTACTAAGTATCGTGCCAAAATGTTTTGTATTTTGTCCGGTGCTGAATTGTGTCGAGCTAAAATATTTTAAATATTTTATACTGTATCCAATCTTTGTTGAATTTTGTTCAGTCAATGTTTGAAACCATACTCTCACATTGTATATCAGTCTACCAATGGAAGTGTATTTAACGATTTACCTGATTGTCTAACGAACTACAGTAGGACTCGCGTCTGTTTTGATTGTTGTATATTTCATTTGCATATATGTTTGCACTGACCTATATCAAGGCTAGCCTGTATTATTCAATGTCTATCGCTGTAGCCTGTAATTATAAACACAAACGCATTTGACTAAAATGACTTTATTTTATTCATTAAGAAACTATTCTATATATATTTTTATATTTTAGTGATAACTGTTAGAAACATATTCGGCTTTTGAATGGAACTAACAATAAAAATGTACTTTGCAATTTGTCAAGTTCTAAATAATGTTCGTGAACAAACTCAAGCACGGAAATTTTTAAAGTTCTGACTTCTAGAATGGCTTACGAGACCTGTTATCATTGGGAATGATATGTTATTTTTAATAAATATCGAACACAGGAATTTGATATCAGTCCGACACAAACAGCTGCAACTTGGCACTTGCTGCTACGCTAAACCAAAGGCTAAAGAATTGAACTGAACAGTGCGGTAAAATCTTGTTGAAATTATAAGAATACTCTCTGATAGTATTCAATAAGTCGAGAAATGAGATAGTATAGATTGAATAAAATAGTCATACTTTTTCCGGTCAGACAGTACAATATTTTGTGCACTATATTATTGTACTGGCTGTATTAAAACTATATTTGACTTCACACGACATAGCCATAGGCAGCGGCGATAATCAAGCAAATGCGGGCAAAGGGTCTAAATCAGTATAACTAAGCAAAGAACAATTGGGTATAGATAATATTGATCGCATTAACACGAAAAATCTTTAAAATAGCATAAATAGCATATTTCTTTCTTGTACTTTGAATATCTTTGATGTTGTTTACCTCGTATGTTGCAAAAACCGGAAGCGTCAGGACTTTTCGACGTTCGCCCATTGGCTGACCAATTTAGGAACAATTCCGATAGCCAATCAGAGCAAAGAAGTCTGTCTCATAGCAGCAGAATTGTCGGTAATCGTTTGAAGTTAAACTACCGCGATTTCGCGGGAAGGAGGCTTAGAAATATCATATTTTTTCACTCAAAATTTAAGATTTCGACTTGGCAACACCTCAAACCTTATTCCCTACATCTACCTGAGTATGAATATGGTTCTTGCCAGCTTCTAACATAAAATTGCCATCAAAATCTTTTAGGAGCATATTTTGAACTCTTGGCCGGCCGACTAACGTATTTAATACGCATCAGCAACCATGTCTCCTATATCTATGGTTTAATATGGTAAGCTGATACCTTACTTCCATCGGCCTAATTTAGATATAAAATTATATATGTCCACCTAACCTTATAAATTAAGGATCACTCTTTATCTACTAGAACAGATATTAGGACACTTTGGAACTACTTACCATAGGAAGGTTGTCACGAATAGCATTGATTTAGCAGATTTACTACGGCAAATGACTGTATGAAAGAGTGAACTGCTCAGGATTCATTGTATGATTATGATACGCATTCGGCCGATTTTCTCTTCGCTTTTTCACGTAATTATCCATCGATATCGTTCTTCCTGAATATAGAAAGCTTTCGTCTTGGTATATATTTAAACATTTGGTTTTAAGACAGCTAAAAGACGTCGAATTCACATAGATTTGGCCATTTTTTTCAATACATGATGTGTCTGTCACGTTCAGTGCTTCCATCTTCCAAAATGATTATATCCTTTATTCTTCCTGATTTTGTTCGAAATTTCCTTCAAAAAGGTATTAAAATTTCCTTCAAATTTCCTTCAAAAAGTTCGGTGAAATTTAGTTGAATATTTCTCCAAATAGAACAAAATAGGCTCTTTTGAGCAAAATATTCACCTAGGTTTTCAATTTTATAACTCTAACGGTCTAATACCCCTACCTCCTCCACAGGCGCTTTATTAATTGGAGCGGGCTTGGAAAATTAGGGAAGGGACGCACGGGCGGCATAAAAAATGCGGGTAAGGCGAAGAGAAGCGCCTGCTGACTAATATTCTCAAGATGGCAGAAGCTATTCACCACTTATTTGACTATAATCGTCCGGAGAAAGAGTTTGTTAATGATTCTTATGAACGTAGGCTCTTACAAAAGGCTAAGGAGGGTGGGAAAGTACTTTGCCCTAACTGTCACGCTTCTGATGGCAAAATAAATTAGCATATATTCTTTTAGATTTGTTATACATATTTGTTATTATTTTGCATATAATTTTCCTTTCAAGTTATACATATTCGTAGTCAAATACATACTCATACTACATACTGAATGACACATTAATGATGTCGACATCACTATCACTGAAGTCAATTGAACCCTTCGCATTTTGAGGTCATTTTTCGGTGTTGTCGCCCATCGAGACTGAGGACAAAAACACTTTGATTCAACGTTTCATATTTCGATTAATATGGATCATATTTCAGCAATAACTTTTAAAATATACCCATCTAAGTTGGAAAACACGAAAATATATCGTTTTACGCTGTGATGGGCAATATTTCAGGCAGATTTTTTTGGATTCCCGATTGTCGACATTTATGCCTGATTTTCGACCATTACTTGGCAGGCCCAGAGGAGGAATGATGGTCTTCCCGAAATGCAACGCGCGCCGGGGCAGTTTATCTTATATACTCAATTTCTCGGCCTGCTCCGTCATTGTTCGATTGTTGCTCGCTGCGTTCACAGCTCAGAGATTAAAAGTAAAATATTAAAAAATGGCGAGTTTCCGCAGTATTACTGGGATGAAAGCTTCTGAATTAGATGGACATGAACTTCTTTATGTTCATTGTGTGTCGAAAAACCCTGTGAATATGATCACAGATGGATTACCGTGCGTTCAACTAGAATGCTGCGAGGTTCATATAAGTTTTATGGATAGTTTGGACATTCGACGAACAGCATCAGTTGTTAAAGGCATAAAAGTCGAAGAAATGTTCGCTCATTGTAGTAGCCCTGCATTGATAGAAGTGCATACTAGTTGCGTTTTCAAGGTGAGATGATTTAAACGCATGCTTTTAATACTGTATATACATAATTTTGATTGAAATACATTTTGTATATTTCCAAAAAATAGAAACTTTAAAAACAGATAAGAAATACATTCAATGTGTTTACAGTACATAAATATCTTTGAATAAGAAATAATTTACTCAGTAAAAATATAGTGAAAATTGATTATAATATATAAATATATTTGATATAATTCAGGGCATAAAATATATTTTTTATTTGTTTTTATATTAATATTAAACACGTCATTGTTAGACTGATATTTAAGTCCTTTACCTTGACTTTGTTGTTATGTTCCTACTCAATGTGTTTCTTACTTCCATGTGTAGTTCCATGACCCCATTGAAATCAGGGATGGATGTGGCTGGCTATGTAATATTGTCATGTTGTGGGAGTTTGATATTTTACCATCACCAACATCCCAAGCAGTCCCTCCAGGTGACCTGGATATTTACAGAACGAAGACCTGTCTAGTGGTGCTAGGGTTGGTGAAACTGAGGCAGTGAATGTAAATGAAGTTGAGGAAATTCAACAATTGACAGAAATTTTGGATGTGGAAAATACTGCCTTTGGTGATGAGGACAATAGTTCGGATGTTATATCTATGTATTCTGAAAAGTTTGTTGTTGTTGGATCTTGGCAAGAGAACTGATACCAAGCGGCGCTCACAAGGTGCATGCGTGGAGAAGGTCATCAAACCTAGAGTTGACATTCAAAGCGGAACATGAACCAGACTCACAATGTTTGAGACACAAATGCATTGAAATTTTTAGTGTTTCACAATGACAACTGGCATATAATTGGCTATTATATTATGTGGTGGTGCTGAGGTGGTGGTGCTGAGGGTGGTGGTGGTGCCAAGGGTGGTGGTGGTGCCGAGGGTGGTGGGAGTGCTGAGGGTGGTGGTGGTGCCAAGGGTGGTAGTGATGGGGGTGCCGAGGGTGGTGGTGGCCTCTTATCAATCACTAGTTCTTCTAAACTGTCAGATAATGTCAAACCAAAATGGATTTCAGCATCTTCCAATGTTGCAAACTTTTTCCTGTACACAACAGTTACTCATGATCGCAGACGGCAATCTATATAAAAGGCATGAAAACAAGAATGAAGTAACATCATATCTATGATTGAATAATATTTAAAAAACATCCTTGATCTTACTCTTTTTATACTAAGGGCTTTCAAAATAAGCCGGCAGCCGCTGGGTTACTTTGAGCTTTACCGCTGGGTTACTATGAGCTTTACCGCTGGCAACTGTGACCTGTTGGTCAAATTTTAGAACAATTTCAATATATTGAACTAATTCTGAAATCCCTGTATATTTATATTAATGAATTAGACATCTAACAGTAGCATTAACTTACTTGATAAGAGAATGTTAGAAGAAGTACCACATTTAATATGTTTGGCACCATCGTCCCAGAAACTGTTCTTTTTACCAAATGCTGGCCACTCTCCAACAGACATTTTTCCATATTTTGGATCTGTTTTGGCAATCACTATGAACTCAACAAATGAAATTTTACTGGGGACTTCTTTGTAGGAGTAAGTTTCCTCTTTCTGGATATCTTTCTACTAGGAAACTACAAATAAAACCGATTCTACATTCAATTATTAAATACGAAATAGCTTTCAGTTAAACAACAGTTGACACACTGTATTTACATTTATCTGTATATATACAGCAAGTGCTATAAATGAAACCTTTGTATAATTTTTACCTTTGGTGACATTCCAGGACTCTGAAACAAAGCTCGACTGGATGATGAATTCTCCGTACGTGCAACTCTTCGTGACTTGTTCACAGGTTTTCCCGGCGTATCTCCTTTTAATAGAAATATATGCCCTCTTGGCAATATCATTTTCCTCATCAACAATGTCAATAATATTATAAAATCGCTGTCGTCAGATTCCATTTTTTCCCGAATTCTAGAATAAAATAGAAAAATACAGTCAGTACAGTTAAATATATATTGCAGGTATTTAGGAGAATCAAAATATATAGCAACATATAAGCGTATGTTTCTAAATACAATATAAAATAGTGCATCATACACAAGATTCCCTCGCGCAATAATGATCACAACGCGGTCTATTCCCGCCATCTGCGTTAGAATACAGCAAAAATATCCCATTTTCAAACCGCGATTACTCCTCGATTTAGTGGAGCTATTTAAGGTTTTAAAGTACCAATATAAAGAACAAAGCTTGCTGAATATGATGACGTGATTTTTTCCCCGTTTCTGTTTAAAAAAGCTAATTAGCTCCAGCATTGTTTCAAGGTCACTTTTGTGGGGTGTCCTCTGACCCGGAACAAGCATAAATACAATGCGTAATTAACATAACTAAAAAGAAATATCTATACCAAACAAGTCAAAAATAACTAAATTAGATACCTAAACAAAACAATTATTAAAACATACCTTCCAAAAAATCAGATCTTTAGGGATAAAAATCGCAATATATTTCAACAATTTTTAACCTAACTTTGTTTCAAAATCGCAAATGTGAATATTAATGAGATCATTGAGATGCAATGCATTTCGGGAAGACCCTCATTCCTCCTCTGTGGCAGGCCCTTCGTCTACTCTTTCCCCTGAAGCAAAATATCACCCGCCCGCGGGAAAAAGGGCCTGAGGAGGAGGTAGCTAATACCCGGTCTAATGTTTGTCAAGAGCATTCGATTTGACAAGTATTAATAGTCGGGTCAGCCAATCATGTTCAACTAGCGGCTCGTTGATTGGCTGAGCGAATTGAAACCTTGAGAACACATGCGGCCCAATCTTGGGTAGAGTTGTTTAGTATACTATAAGTTTGTTTAATAGTAAAAATATGTAATAAAATGTGTATCTTTTAAATAAAATGTAATTAGTGGTTTTTGCTCTCCTTTTAATCCTTTTTTGTTGAGCTATTAATTCATCGCGACTTTTCGCTTGATGACTGCGGTCGCTACGAATACATAATAGGGTTAGAATTGGTTAGAAGGCCAACGATTCTCAGCCCCAACCAGTCCAGTCCAGCACGCTCGCGCTAAGCATCCTGGATGCCCATATATTATGGCACTCGTCTGCATACCGCTGAAGGCACTGATCTCAAATATCTGAACAGTCCAGCATATAAGCAACAATAATCAGCAACGATAATCTCTGTCTCTCTGACGAAAACTCTTCATTGTATCTTCAAAATAATATTCTTCACTATATTCCCAAAATAATTCATTAATCTTTGTTTGTATGACTACAGAGTTCCATGTGTTTTTCACCATTGTATTTGAATCTGGCGTACGAGGCCACAACTCAACTGAAACAAAGTCCTTTCAACTCAATCATATATGTCGAAAGCCAGATAGACTTTTATAACTTTTAATTTGTTTAATATCGCTACGGGTGAAAATACTCTCTTGGCAATTGAAAATATACAGGAGGATCTTCAAAAATACATGTTCCTTGATACGACGCAAAACATATTAAAAATACAACGTTTGCGATCGGTCGAATTACTTGACGAGCTGCCCGGCGTGTCAATAACATTACAAGTATTCTTGAAACCAAGAAAAATCAACGCGAAAATATCATTGTCTACCGAATTTATAGATTTTTAGTTAAACAAGAATAATTTTCTTGTTTCAAGAATAGTCAAAATATTATTCTACGACGCAAGAATATCATTCTTGAAATAAGAAAGAAAGCCTTCCGGATTAATATATTGCCTGGATTAATTTTCTTATTTTAAGAAATGTTTTCTTAAAACAAGACCTTTTTTTCTTATAATTTTTCTTGACAAGAAATAATTTCTCAAAATAAGAAAAATATTCTAAAAATAGGAATTTTATCGGCTAGGCTAGATTTTGATTTTTTGCAATGTAGGTACTTGATGTAATCTGTCACTGAAAAGCCCCAACGGGGAGTGAGCTGAATAATGTATGTATGTATTATATGTATGTATTGTATGTATTAAGTGACGATTTAAACAAGTTTATACACTTAATGTTCCGTATTTCCGCAGGTAGACTGTTCCACAGTTTAGGTGCGGCTGCTCTAAATGACCTGTCTCCCAACGTGGCCAAAAATTTACCTTTAGGTCGCATAAGTTCTATGCTGGCTTGTGAGCGTAGGCAATATCTGGTTGATTGCTTGATAGTAATAAGTTCAGTAATATACTGCGGAGAAAAGCCGTAAATAGCTTTAAAATTCAATTCAATAGTAATATCTTAAAATTGACACGTTGCTTAACTGGTAGCCAGTGTAGCGATGCTAATAGAGGCGTAATGTGACAAAACGTGCTCTCCTCAAATGTTAGGCGCGCTGCCGCATTTTGAATCCGCTGGAGTTTCTTTAGCTGGTATGATGGTATGCCATGCCCCTCCCCACATGAAATTCTTACAAATCTGTGTTATTGGTGGGCCCCTGCATTTAGTAATATTTCTTGGCAGAGGGTAGGACGTTGTCACAATTTTTTTTTCGTTTTCACAGCCCTGGCCACTGTAGGATTATATATTTGTAGAAAAATATAATGCAACAGCCTTGCAGTTGCCTTTGGGATGGATGAAGAAAATATAATGCAACAGCCTTGCAGTTGCCTTTGGGTTGGCTGAAGAAAAATAGAATGCAAAAGCCTGGGGGTTGCCTGGGGGCTGGATGGAGAGAAAATAGGCAAAATCTTCGTGGTTGCTCACGGGCTGGATGGAGAAAAATATATATTAATGCAAAAGCCCAGAAGTCGCCTGCGGCCGCTGCATGGGCAATGCTGGAATTGACTGATAAAATAATTTTTCATGCTACTTAAATGCATACAAGCAACCCACAACATAATATTAAAAATGATATGAATTAAAGGTATGTGGAATTTCAACTTTTTTGCTTTAAGGAGAAACTGTAGTTTATAGAACGATATTTTGGTTGGTTTCTATACAACCAAATTGTGAAATATATAGGTCGCTGCTTGCTAGAATAATACATTATACTGTGCAAGGAAGCAGTTTTCTTAACAAAGTGGGTGTATATTATCGTTTTGCCTGCCATTTGTGCACTATGTGAACTGTGAAATACTCGAGGAAATACTGAAATAATTCGTCTCTTACCTGTACTGGCTTCAAATATCGTCCTCGGCCACATTTCTCGAGGTTTTAATATTTTTTGTTGTCTTTTACCGACTGGAATAACGTGTACGGCTTCTCCATCTTTGAACAAATTGTCAAGAGTTGAACAAATATATGGAAAAGTCGGAATCTGTAAATTGTTATAAAAAACTAAAATATTTTTACCAAAACCAGGGAGGGGGGGGGGGGGGAAAGTTTTAGCGGGCTTAAAATGAGTCCTGATCAGTAGTAATTACCATGAGCAAATAGAACCAGTAGCGTCATTATCGCGTCAGAGAATGCCAAAATCCCCCAAGTTTTTGGCTTCACTTTTCTGCCTGACATATATTAGCGTCGGTCCTCCAAGGTATCATACAGATCAGTGGTCAATTCAAGAAATGGCTTGGTTGATGGCATACTGTAATAGTTCTGAGGCTGCTGGTGTGCCATAGTTAAGTCTGACATAACGATGTAGTCCTTTGTGCATGGGTACGAAAAGTAGTAATGTACCGAGATTCAGGTACTAGGAGAATTTGGTGGTAACCTTGGCGAATATCAAGTTTTGAAAATACTTTTGCACCATTTAGCTTGTGAATAAGTTCATCCGCTGAAGGCATCGGATGGGGCTCTTTCATTAATTATTGCTGTATTGGGTAAACGCATGTCGACCCATATTCTTATCTCTTCTGGGTTTTTCGGTTTTGGTGTGATAACTAGGGGTGAGACCCATGGAGTTGGGCCAATACTTGTTTTGTTAAGCTATCTAGTTCTTGGTTTACTTTCTACCGGATGTGAAATGGTATACGCCTTTCTGGTTGTGCGACCGGCTTTATTTGGGGGTCTATGTGTAGTTTCAGTTCAAAGTTTTTCAGGCAACCAATTCTACCGAATAAATCCTGATACTCGTTAGTCAGATTTTTAATGAATGCACCATTGTCGGATTGAGCTAGCAGCTTTGGCTTGTATCCCAGGTGTGAATGTATTTTGGTTTTTAGCGGTTGTGCGGTTGTCATCTTTTTCTTTGATTCAATGATTTCTTCGAATACTCCGACCATAGGAAGCGGCGATTGTGAAGCATAGGCATAAATTCCTGCTTTCGAAAAAACTTAATTGGGTAGGGTTCTGTTCACATAAGTTTTTAAACGTCGTCTCGTTAATAATATTTACAGACGCCCCTGTGTCGATGAGTGCTCGAAAATTCATTCGATTGATCTTAAATTTGGCAGTCGGCTGGCTTTGGACGTAGTTGCTGAGCCTGTTTTCACCGTGTAGATAAATTCGTTTTCAGATGAGGAGTTGCTATCGTCGCGGTGTCTCTGCTTTTGACGGTATTTATAATTGATGAAGTGTTGTTTTGACTACTACTCTTGCAAACTTTTGGAAAATGATCATTTTGTGACAAAGAGAGCATTCTTTCCCCTGAGCTAGTGAACCGCAATAATAGCATTTACGTTCGATGTTTCACGATGGCCGTACGGCTGTTGTCGTTGTCGTTGTCGTTGTCGTTGTCGTTGTCGTTGTCGTTGTCGTTGTCGTTGTCGTTGTCGTTGTCGTTGTCGTTGTCGTTGTCGTTGTCGTTGTCGCAAGGCACTAAGAGTAAGCGTCGAATCACGAAGCGCTTTTCTTCTAAGACGCGTACAAATACAGCTTTGTATTATTTGGGTTTTCATTTCTCGATCCGCATCGAGGAACAAACTGTGTCATAGATGGAAGGTCTACTCTTGCAGCCATCGTGAAAACTATTTAAAATCCTCGTCGCCAAATGTAGTACCTTAGCTTGTGTACAATTTATACTTTTTATTCGTAATAAACGTTCAAAATATCAAATTCCTACTTTCATTATTCTACATACCAAACCCCATGTCGCTAAGTGTCAATCACTGTCCGCACCCAAAGGTTCTGGCATATATGATAACGTCATCATCACAAATGACACAGCAAAAGCTACATGTATGTGTTTAACGTTATGAATATTAATACAAAATGCATTTCCACCTGCTTCTACTTGCTCGTTTTTGAAGACTATATTATTTAACCGCCGTATAATACATTTTGTAACATGTTTCTGTGAGTATATGTAAATGAATAAAATATTGCAACAAATTCTATTCAAAATCCGGTACCAGCAGTATTAAAACTATAAGACGAAACAAACTCGGAAAAACAACATCTTGAGAAATCCGCGCACGGATTAAAACAAAACTGTATAAGAGATGAATTTGTGATATATTTCATTTCCATTTTAGACTTTGTTTTGTCTTATAAATTATATTCATCTAGTCATGCGCGTGTGCCTGTAAACAGATGCTTACACATAGACAGAACTGAAAGCTGTAGGCTACGTTTATTCATGGGGTTATTCAATGAATAAGTTCAATGTAGCTAAATGAATTTAAACTTTTCGTGGGTAAACATGCACAACGCGTGACTAGAAAACTGCTTTTGCACGAGCGTGCATCATTTGCAATTTTGGAATGACCTGACGTACTTGAAAACTCTTTTCTGTTAAAGTTCAGATCTAAGCCAAAGCAGCTTAATCTAGAATATTATAACGTTTAAATATTATAACGATAAATATTATAACGTTTCATTAATTGTGAACGAAATAGACATTCATTTTAACGGAAGCCTATATAGATATTTTAGTATTGGGGTTTTAAATTATTCAGATAAAATTAAAGCAATTAACGTTACGTTACAATTTAACTATGGTAAAGAGAAAGTTAAATATACGAACGAATAAATTGAAAGACACGGTACATATTAAAATTACCTCTCCAATGTCCACAAACACAGGATGAAGGCTTCACAGGTCAAAATGCCAATGTCGTTACATTTACTATATTGTAGACGTTTTAATAGTTCTTCACTCTCAGACCTCAACGTTTTAGCGCCAGGCACGTATAAACCCAAAATCCCCTGACATTCTTTGACTTGAGTTGCACTTAAGTTACCACATGTGACATGCATCGCCTACGTTAAGTATTAACATAACAGCTGTTAGTCAAAAAACTGAATTCAGGAATAGTCTATAGCTACTTGACATGGTATTTGGCCAAAAAATGAACATTTATATAAGTCTATAGAAGCAGACTTTCTACAAACCTTCCAAACAAGGTACATAAGGAATTTTGCCAATTAAGATGTCTAATATTAAGATGTCTAATATTAATTACATCTAAAAATTTAATGCTCAGTTAAGGAAAAATGCAAGTATATTGTTATAATTATATTTGTAAACTAGAATTAATAACATATAATGGCTTATAATTTATTGGCTATAAGTTTGCGTGTAAAGGATCGTAGAGAACATTTTTCTCCGATATCTACGTTTGTCCGGTTTCTACCGGGTCCAATATTCTATTCAGTCCAAAATTGTGCAAATTTACTTAAGTTTTCGAGCGATTTGCACGAAGTAAATAATACCATACACTTGCTAAAAACACTTCTTATATATGCAAAAGCCGAGTGTGGCTAATAGCCATTAACTGACCCCAAAACAGCATGTGACAACTAACACAGTCAAAATTAACTGATATGCACAAAATATGCTGTCTTTTGGTTGAAGACAATAGGTGTCCTCGATTATTCGACAAGACCAATATCGACAGCATGCCTGTCCTCGATTCATCGACAACACATTATGATGACAGAATGTATTGGGAATACAGTATTTTTTTAGTCAAATTCTAATAATATACAGAATGATCTGTGTCTTCGATTTTTCGACAGAATTGACAGAATTTAACATGAATACAGTACTTCTGTAGTCAAATAGAGCATGATTTCTGCCACCTAATTGGATAATTTTCAACACAAATTTCAGGTAAGTATTTATGTATTCCTTATGAGAGAGCACATTGGGATGCATTGCTGTTCAATGTGTCAATGTTGCTACAGTACAATACTGTACATGTAAGATTAGAAGATTAAATATCTAGTAAATAATCTTCAGACAGCAAAAATGAGAAGAGGAAAGCTCTCATTGTCATTGATTTAGGAACAGTTAAATTATGAAGGCTACTGTAATACATAAAATACTATATCACAATTACTCCTTGAAGTGCTTACGCCATACAAATTCCAATCCATAAAAACATTAGGTATATATATAGGCTACAGAATGTGGGACAAATACAGGTCAAATTATTCATTGTTTGGCAGTGATCTGACGCAAGGACTTCTAAGGTCAATTGATTAAACTTTGACTAACAACTGTAATGGATTTCTCATTACTTGGACTGCCCTATTCAATTGTTATACTCTCTCTTATGGGAAGGATCAATATGACGTCTCTGACAAAACGGTATTGTTTTTAGAGTACGATAGTTATAGCGCACAGGCATAAGCGTTTCTTATGAAAACTGGAAGAGCACTGTAAACTCAACACATCCACAATTTATTTACAATGATTGTTGCATGATACTAATTGTTGCATAATGCTTATGCTAGGTTTTTAAATGGTCTAGAATAAAAGATAAGTTAAATGATGTTCCGGTTTCATTATTTTTCTAATTATTTCAAAAAGCATGACTGTTTAAATAACATCACCCATAAACAGTTTACTATAGTGTTCATGTTCATGTTCATGCTTGTTTCAAGTATGCCATAGTCTTTCTTTGTAGAGGATAAAAAATGCTTTCCAGACCTCCTCATCACCTGACATTCACGAGAAATGTTTTCAATTCATTCTCTTGCAATTTTCAGTGCTCCACAAATTCTTGACACAAAACTCTCTGCAACATTGGGACCCAATTTGCGCATGGCTTCCTTCAAGTAATTGTTGTCATGCTCAAAGTCCAGATCGAATGCAACATTTTTGCCAGGGGAACCATGATGATTGACACTTCGGTTCCACTTTTGTAAGTATGCTTGTAGTGGTGATAATAGTGCATTCCGCTGGAATTGTAAATACAATGCTTCAAGAGCATATTTGACACTACTGCTCCCATCAGCGTAAAAATGGAGCAACAAAAACTTCTAACAGTGAACAATTCTCTCCCCATCAGCTTCTGAAATTGCATCACGGAAGTTTGCATATAGTAATCCATGATTCAGTAGGTTACATTGGTAATTTAATACGTCATCCGTACGTTCTCTTGGAATAAGGTTAGCCTCTCCCACTGTAACTGCATTGTGACACTGGACTTCATGCTTCTTCATCACTTTTCCAAACTGCCTAACAAAATCAATATTATAAGAATCCTAACCAATTGAGCACCAGCGCTTTCCCCTTGATGAGTAAAACGGTCTGGCAAAAGACAGAGTAAACAATAAAGTAGGGCGCTCTAGGGCGTAATATGACTTAATGGGTTAACGAAGTACTGTAGGCATGTGTATCAAGTAGTCAAGTGGATTGGGCTTTCAATATAGATGACCACTCTGTATAACAATTTAAATATAATATTGTAGATTTTTTGAACTATGCAACTATAATTCTATTTACATGTTTTTGAAAAATACCATTAATCTTGATCCCTCAAAACAATCTTAAAACAACGAGGAAACATAATTGTTTGACCACAGACTTAAATATCCTGACATATTATAAAAGTTGAAGCATTGGCATATAAATCTGGACATGAGATATTTTAATTACTTGAATGTTTTCTTGCAAGGGGAATCTACAAGCACATCGACCATCAGGTTGACAAAGACTTTCTGCGATCTTCTTCTCTTCCATAACCTGGTGAAATTTGGCAAGGATATCATCAGATGACTGTTTGTGAATGATGAGCTGACCAACAACTGAAGAAGCCAATTTTCTTAAATATTTTTTCTTCGAGTGTTTGTCTGTGCCTATAATTGGATCAAAATGGTATTTGAATTTTACAGGATGACCATTAATATATTCCATTCCTAAATTAGTCAGTGCGGTAGCAGTCACTCTTGCTTGCATTGCCAATATAAAGATCTGCTTGTTCTGTGCATCAGCATGCTTTGTGTCAGCAGATAAATTTCTTCTATTTATGAGGTTTCTATCTGCAAACAATGTGCATTTGTCATCAGCTGGGCGTGTACAGTAAAGTCTTTCATAAATAAACTAAAAAAATAAATTGAAAACATTTATTTAATAATCATATGCTATGGTATGGTAGGGTATAGTGTGGTATGGTATGCCAAGTGTTGTATGATATCTATCTATCTATCTATCTATCTATCTATACGGTATTGTATAGTCTGGTCTGGTATAGTGAAGAAAATAATTAACACTAAGAACTTTTATGTCAGTATGCCAGTCAGCGATTTCAGCATGGAGTCCCTCAAGACGATTGAAACCGTTAGAGACAGGCAGAAGACTGTTTACTGCCTTTCAATTGTGAGTTGGTCTCCAACAACTCCTGATTCATGGTAAATGGTTTTGGATTCATCAGAAGCGCTAGGAATGCGATCATGCAAAATTTCTAAAACTTTGTGAATACCATCTGCAGTGTTTTCATCTTCAAAAATAATGTCCATGCATTCCTAAGATAAATAAAGATATATAGGATAATGATATCATTATTTTCACACAATAAAATATAATGCAAGTTAATACAGCTTTGCACATTACATGTAGAATCTGGATATAATATATTAATCAAGTAATGGAACTCCATACAAAACGCAACTCATAACCTGTTTTACTCTACAAAGATCAGTTATTTTTACTAACTCAAAGATAAAAATATTTTTACTACATTTACATTATAATCCATTGAATGGCAGCACTCTTCCCTTGACGAGTAAAGTCGTCGGGCATTACACAGGGTAAAATGAAAAAGTAGTGTGCCTCAGGGCGCATTGCCAATTAAAGGATTAATAAAAGTGAAATGTTGCAATTACAAACACATCATACTTGGCTAATTCCATAGTGTCTTGGTCTGTTTAATGGCAGATGATTTACAGATCATTAACAACTATTAAGATTTACCTTATTAGATTTGATTGCAGGTGGAATATGCTGTGTAACGATGTCACTGCAGAAAGACATATATGGAATGTTGTCCACATCGAAATTAATTTGAAATATACAGCTTAAATAGATTGTGTAGTGTATTTGTGCACACTTTTTTTCGGAATAATTATAGTTTAATACCCATTTGCTGAAACTATCAACTGGTAAAGGATTATAGTATATTTTAGAATTCAGATTTCACACTATATGCATAGACATGTATTTGTCAGATTAGTTTTAGATCGGCTAAGTAGACCAACATCATTCAATTTGCTATCAGATATTATTTATATGTGTAATCATTACACTAGGGGGTATCCCCCCCCCCCAATAGTTTCAGAAAGCATTTGAATGATAGCTGAATATTAACTGTGTACCAAAGATGAACATATAGGATATAAATTCTGCTATACATCGCATGAAATTTAAAGCAAAAAAGTTAAAGAACTAAGATTTTCAGGAACAAAAGGTGGCTATATGTTGGCAACCTAAATTCTCCTCACCGCCAACATTTCGTGAAGTGTCCGCCGCTGCACGCCACGTGTGATTAATGCTATGGCTTATTATAACATTATTTTTCAAACAGTTTTTTACTAAACTGACTGTAAGGCCAACAAAGGGATGTTTTAACATAACTTTATAATGAGTTTTAACAAACTGAGACACTTTCGCGTCATTTAACATAGTATCATTATTGAATAACTGTACGATCTTATTCATGCTTTGTGCTCGTGCTCTATGGCTAAGGTAAAATATGCAATACTGTCCACACACATCTGACCAAGCACTTTGCAGTTTACGAGTGTTAAATTCCCATTCATGAGAGTCTAAAAAATATCCAAACGAATTCCTGTAGTAATCTGGTGGGTGCCCATAACTGTCGAAAAATTCTCCTTTCTCTTCCGATGGAAAGTAAAAGGCCACCCAATGCGTTCCTTGTTCACTGCTAGGATCGGTGTTCGCGACAAATCCACACGGATATTTGTCGATCGTCTGAGGTAGCTTATCACTAGGAAACGCGCCGCAAAACTTTTTGCTTTTTACAGGGTCTTGTTTTAGTGCACGAGTTATCTGTAATGTATTAATCTATCCAGAGTAATCGTAAACGACGTTTCTCTCAGCATCAATTTGTATCAGGTTTTCAAATTCCCCGTAACAGACGAGAGTCACAGCTGCTGCCGGTGCGACTGAGAACTTGATGTCAACTGCTAGATTTCCCCGTTGAACAGCATTAAAATGAGGTGACGACCCACACATATCTGGAGTCAGTTGTTGAAAGTTGTACGGATTCTTCTTGTATGCGCCATTAAACGCTGCGCTACCGACCAATCTAAACGATTTCGGTACAAGTCCATTAAAGATGTTATATTTATTCAGAGAGGGATTTCCTGCGGGAACAATGAAACTCTTGCACTCCACGCGACGAATAGGATAGATAGCCGGTCCTTTTTTCAATGCAATTTCATGAGCCACGGAAATGCTTGGACTAACTTTCACCTTACGTATCTTGAGATAGGCATCGATTAGTTTTACTCTGTAATCAACATCGTCCGCAGACACCATCAGACAAAACTCTTTAATACTGCGATTCAGAATAACTTTCAAGTCAACAAAACTTAGTAGGAGACGTTCAGTGAAAAATACGTCGCTGAATATAGGTCCGGTCATTTCAATAGTTCCACTTGTCTTGCTGAATGCATATCTTGCTTCAAGACCAGGGTTGGCATTGGCAGCTGCAAATGTTGGGTCTGCAACGTTAATTTTCCCTGCCGTGTCTTTATAAAATATAGAGCTGGTAATTTGTGACTCTTTCCCTGAGGGCCCATAGTTTAGGAGGGTTTCCAGTGTACGCGTAAGTTCCAGTGGCTTGTGTCACCTTCTTTTCTTTCAAAAACACGTCGACTTGTTTGAACAGACTGTGTAGGAAATTGTTCACAACTCCGACCTTTTCGTCTGCGTCAAGATTTGCACCGTCTGCTTTAGTCACTTTTGCTCTCACCACAAGAATAGTTTTTTTTATGAATCGACATAATCTTCAGTGCTTGGTGACAGGAACGTGATTGGACCACCGTCTGATACATTGGAAACAGGTTGATAATCTATCCAATGTCCTTTTTCCAAACAGATCGAGTTCACTTTTTGTGCATTCTTGTGATTTGGAATGTACGAGATACATGTTTATCCGAATATGTCAGGAGCTGTTTTCCGCTTCTTGGTCTGACTGCTTATGGTAATAGATGTTGATACCTTTCTCTTTTTAGCTGTTTGCTTTGTACGTTTTCCACTTCCTGTTTGAGCATAAGTTTGAAATCGATTAACGGCTTTTCCCTTTGCGACGTTTACAGCTTCTTTCCCTCTGATTTTTACTGCTTCTTTTAGATTTCTTCCAGAAGCAACGTCCCCTAGCACATTAGCTCCAGCATTCAAAGCAATTTTACCAATAGCTTTTGCTCCACTTTTTACCATAGGCATGACTGCTCTTGCAACGCTACGAAACAGGCCGCCGAGTCCATAGCCCATTTGTCCATGACCTACTTGCCATGAACTGCCTCTGAAGACAGGCATCCCACGTCCTTGCTGTTGATCAAGATAGTAACGTACGTATGGATTCATCTTTAAGTGAAATAAGTATGCTGTCTGAAGTGCAGTGTTGTCACCACCTTCCCGTGTTCAAATGGCACAGGATCCCCTGTGTCGTTCCTTAAAATAATTTCCATGTTTTCGAATGATTTGGTTTGGACAGGTACGTATTGTATGTTTGGGAAAGTTTAGTAATGACGTTACCAGACTTTCCCTCAACAGGAACGCTTCTGAGTAATTGGGCGCTCGTATCTCCAACGATCTGTGGTTGAACAATATCACAATAAACGTAGATGGTCGTCATCTCAAACAAGTCTGCCACGTAAGGACTTTCGGTCGTCTTTTTTAATATTTTTACGTCTCCTCCAAACCCCAAGATAATCGACATTTTTTCATATTAGGCTAGGTCGTATGGAGTTTTCAATTGAACTGTGACTTTGCCGGTGCGAGCATTGAACGTTAACTTAATGTTGTCGTTAACATCTTTTGCCAGGGCTTTATTGATGGCTTTGATAAGATCTTGCATTGCCTCGTAGTAACCGTAATCAACAACTGTCGTCAAAAAATATCCGCTTCTGTCCGCGTGATAGATATGACTGCCGGCTCCCCTTGCTAAAGTATACCACGAGTTAGGGTAAGAGATGGAATACAAAACCAACTTCCCAATCGCGATTCAAATTAATGGTTTGTGGTACACGATAACTAGTCGTTTTGTTATCGGGAAAGACATCCAGGATGCATTACTAGGAAGCGTGAGATAAAAATATGTTCCACTCATTGTCACTACTAAAGTATGAATAAAAGACACACAGCACAGACGCTGGTTTAAATCTTATTATATTTATTTCAGAAGCAGGTACCCACGAATTAAACTGTTCGGGTACCCTAACCATTTTACAAGATATTGTACATTTTTGCCTCTACCACGTTTCTTCAAAACCTTTTTCAACTTCGTATACGTCATGTTGCTTGATAACCTTTTGCAACTCTTTATCGTAAAACGTTCCTTTCAGTTCCTCGCCATCATAATCTTTCAACTTATACACGGGAGGATCACGAGGCACTTGTTTGCTTACGGTAAATATTTTTTTTGAGAAGTTTGGCAAGTAATCATTTTCAAATTTACGTTTTATTTTACTAATTCTAACTTGATCACCAATCTTAAACTTATACTTTACATTTTTCCCAGCATTATGATCACCGTACAAAGTGTGCCACACTTTCTTTTCGTTTTCAACACTAACATCCGCCGGCTTTGCTTTAATACTGCGATGAACACTATGATTGTAAGAATACACTAAATCAGGCAGCATGTCAATGTATGTCATTGTTTTCTTCGCTGTAAAGTATCGCCACATCTTCGTCTTCAGAGTACGGATCAAACGTTCCACGATAGAGGCTTTCGTTTCGTTGTACGTGTTGTACAGTTCTATGTCTTCTTTTATCAACGCTCCAAAATGTTTGTTTAAAAACTCTGTTCCTTGATACGTCATGATCTTTTCAGGTTTACGTCCAGAAGATAAAATGATTCTGAAAGCGTCAACCAGTGAAGGACCTGTTTTATTTTTCAGAGGAACTACCCAAGCATACTTTGAAAACACGTCGATCAATACAAACGAGCAGATAACGATACCCATTCTTAAACTTTTGCATGGACTGCATATCCGTTAAATCCATCTGCCATTGCTGGTCGATGCCACCCACGATCACTCGGTTTCTTTTAAAATTGAGACGAATAGGTTTATGTAAAGTGTATGCTCAACCATTCTTTAATTTTCTTACGACTTATATCAAATTTCCTCTCCTTTTTCACATCATTGTACAAACGATCCACTCCACCATATCCTCCTGAACGTTTTGGATCGTAATAGACATCATCCATCATCATCCATGTTCACGCACTGCTGTCTTGCATGTAATAAATGAACATCCCAAATTATCAACTGTTTTATTCTTCGACATTTTGAATACTGTTAGTGTGTTCGACATTTTGAATACTGTTAATGTGTTCGTCATTTGTCAAAGCATCGTTTGTAATTTTTGATAGTTTTACTGTTGTACCCCATCTGCAAATGTCCCTCAAGAATGAGATCAATGCTACCAACAGTTATACCTATTCTAAACATTTTCTGTTTGTTATGATTTTTATTAATCTTTGGATTTTTGCTACCAGAGTGACCCATGTTTAAACTGTGGCTTCTACTTTACTCTGAAGATACCAGACTTGTACGGGTGGTATAAAACACCTCAACTTACGATAAACTGTCAAACATTCTCTGATAGTCGTCAAGTAAAGAGCTAATCATGTATCGTTCGTCTAAACATTTCGACATTGACAATAAAGAATTAGTTCTTCATCATCGTCAGAAACGTATTGAAAAGAAACTGTTGAAAAGTTACGCTGCAGAAATCGCGTCAATTATATCTCGCTTTGTTGTTGAAAACTGCAATGGTTGCATCATTGATCATCCGTCTCAAACACAACATCAGTGCCTCATGATGGAAAAGGATGAGCAGTTACGCTTGTACTTTGACCATGCTTTGGAAAAGATTTCGGAAGGAAATGTCATGGAGATTTTTACCAAAAGTTTGAGCGATATTAGGCCTAGAGTGAATGGTCTTGAAATGCTCAAGTATACGTGTGATGATTGGAGAACTGTCTTTTGTGCAGATCAGAGACGGGTGCTAAAACAAGAGACCTTTAAGTTATTGTAGACGTACATGTGTTTCAACAGAAAAGTGGAAATGTAACAATCATGATTGTATAAAGTAACACGGTTTTAAAATGTGTCTTCAGTTTGCAATATGCCTGGGAAGAGTAAACACTGTGCGCTCTCTCGTAAGAGATCGTCAAAGAGAAACGTCTTTGGTTCGTTACGCGCTAAATCAGTTAGGACACACGCTCGAAAAATAACCATTTTGGGCCATAGGAGAAGCATAAAAAATGTTACGCGTCAGAATAAAACCACATTACACAGAATGGTGGACTCCTTACGTAAACGAACAGACAACTATTCTACGATGTTCAAACGATCCAAAGTGGTGATTAAAAAAGCATGAAAGAAATGTAAGAGAATCGAAAAATAACTTCTTATACTAAAACACTAAATGAACATTGTAAACCTGTGTAATTAAAATAAAAATCAGGAACAATAATTACTTTCTGCTGTTATTTCTTTCTCTGAAAAATTGGTTGTATACAAGGTTATAAACATTTATCTAAAATCAAGTGGAAGCATTCAAATGTAGCAATCTTTACCAATACCCTATAAAAACACTGCGTCAAGTCTGATTTTGATCACAATTGGATCGACAGCGTCATAGCAAAGTGCAACATGACTATCGACATACTGTTCATGGCTAAGAATCAACTTGTGCTTCGTGTCAATATGTGTGCACGTGCTTCTAGTTTTGAGAATAAAATCTTAAATGATTTGACAAATGAAGAGTTTGAGAAAGGGTCTCCCGTTTATGGTGACGACGAAGATATATTATATATACGTGTAGGTTTAGGTCTACGAAACGCAAAGAGTGCTCGACAACATATGTGACCTTCCATGGGAAAACATACCTTAACGATATTTCGTTGAAACGGCCAAAAAAACGGAGAACGAACGGATAGAGAACGTTTTGTTATAACGTTTCAACGAATCTCAAAAACGTTTTGACGATTTGAGTAAAAAATCTGAACTAATAAAGTCGAGGATTTGAACGGATAAAAAAACGTTCTATCAGAAGTCGTTGAACGAATTAAATTATTGAACGTTCTTAACGAATTTCGCCATAACGCATAGATTAAGGATAGCTGTCAACAGAATAGAATAATGTGGCAAACAAGTAACCTCTATCGGCGCACAAAAGTACTCAAGTGATATAAATATTATACAAATTTAACTAAACATTCTGATAAATTACGCTATGAGTATTGTTCGAAAATTCGAAGGTATAGTACAGCAGTTATGTTAATTACATGAAGTTGTACAGTATGAATTATTGTGCAGTATTCTTTAAATTTGACATATATTGAGATATTCAATAACTATTCTGGAAGATGTTTCAAATCTCTGGTGCGGAAACCACGCTGCCAAAACAAGGCAAGGCAAAGGCTATGATTTAGACAGTTGAACTTTGGATATGCTATATTCTATAGTATGCATGTCTGGCTATTCTCCTTAAGCAGCTTAAATCTCGCGCCAATTGATTTAATTTCCTGCCTGAAATAATTATTATGAAGAAAAAATTGTCAACAGATCAAAGCAAAATCTATTGCGCGTTAAAGAGTATAGACTAGGGTACCTGCAAGGTAGGGAATGCTGCGGGACTGTTATTATTCTTTAGCTTCTTGAAACAAACATGCAAACAAATATGCAACACAAATTATATTCAGTAGACGGTAATTATTGGCATTGACCCAGTGGCCCGCTGTCAGTAGATGCATACCCTAGCATAGTTTGCAGGATGAGACAAGCTAAATATATCACGAAACATGAAAGACATCAAATTTTGTAACATCTATTTCAAAATATCAATATTTTCCATGTATTGTTCTACCACATGGAATTCCCACATGAAACCCATGTTTACTGCGATGAGTAATTGGACACTGCCACGCAAGGAAATTTGCATATTTTTGTAGTGTATAAAAGCGTTAAGCTATATATACATGTGCGCAAAATAATTTTGCATTTGGAAATGCGAGTCACCTATATGTAAAGCACAACTCATTTCAACTCATTGCCATTCGAATATTTGTCTTAGTGCGCGCACAACTGAGACCCTTCATGTCTGTTCTGACAATAATATGTGAAGGCCCGCGGCTAGACAAAAATGTTAAGTGAAGTCCATTGTAAAATAGGAATAAAAACATATTAGTGTCTTTTTGAATTGAAAGAAATCTATATAATATACCTTTCATCATCTTTTTTACAAGTGTCCTTCCCTACGTTACACACTGTAATTTGTTGCGCCGAAAACTATACTTATTTCAATATAATACTAATAGGTTTCATGACGGTTGATACTGTTTTGTTGAGATATAATGCAGTTTATTTTACTTACCCCCCGTCACAACACGATTTCAGCCATATTTTGCCATTATATTTATAGTTCACTAAAGTATAATCCAACTAAGTTTCGTCAGGTTTTGAAGTTGTGCAGTGTATTTATCTTCGATATTCTAGAAGTGGTGTTTTCGCTTCCCTTCTCGATTTATCACACTTTTTCGTCTTCAAATTTATTTAGATCACAGTATCCAAAAATACTCGATTGTACAAAGGTTGCAATCCAAAATTGAACGCAGAACTTCCAACCCGTTTGAGTTTACTACCCCAAACGTTTTATAAACATGAATAAAAAATATAATGTTCAAAGTAATTTGAAAGTCAATCGCAATCTGCACGAAAACACCGCGTGGGCTAGATGACAGTGGGGTGGAAAATTCTCACGAATGCTTGAAACTATAATTGGATTTGATTAACATTTTGTAAGGCATGTATTGTATTTTCTGGTTTTCTATGCCTCAAATTATAGTTTTAATTATCCAACCCCCCTGTCATCTAGCACACGCGGTGTTTCCGTGTAGATTGCGTGTGACTTTCAAATTACTTTGAACATTAATTTTTTTTATGTTTATAATACGTTTGGGGTAGTAAACTCAAATGCAGGTGTATGAAGTGATGTGATGTATAATTAGCAGTTGACCTGGGATGGTGTATGGTCATTTTCTTGCAAAATCTTAGACCTAGACACATTTCACTCTCCCATGACCACCCCTAAAAGTAACCATTCTAAACACTATAAGCACCTCAGAAAGCCTGTAGCTTTGATGGTTTAGGAGATAGAGCTATGTCGTAATCAGGTCCTAGACTAGTGATAATGATGAATTTTTTCAAATATTATGTCGACAGATGTCGTTAGCACATATGCAAAACGCAATGTGTAAACATCCATCTCTTTTTTCTGAAAATATTTCCTGTTAGTCGCCACTTCAAAATATTTTGAATATCAAACTTCTAGCTCGTAAAAGCACGCACGAGACATCTCAGAAATTTTGTTTTCTTAGTTGGGACGACACAATAGTCACTTGTAGGCTATGTTAAATGCACACGTCCGTGCACTCATTTTAAAATTGAGAAATAACGCGAATGAAAAGATTGTAAAAGGTCTTAGTATTCTATTTAGCATATCAAATTGTTTCAAGCGACGCTTTTAATCTATGCTGTGGTTGATTTAAGTAATGTTGCTACGTTGTATCGTGGGAACGTCATATTTTCAAGTAAAATAACGTTGTAAATATATAATACGATAACTTATATAATATCTCCATTACTTACGCAATTATATAATGTCGATGATATGAAATATCTGAAATATATATAAAATGTATATATCGGATACATTTAACAAATTGACATGTACTTTAAAACTCGTCAAAAGATAGAAACAGCAGGGCTTAATATATAGTCCAAGAATTCACACGGTTATTAGAAAAATGAATGCGGACAGGCAAAAATATTTAATTCAGACTCAGAAAGAGCTGCGAACCTTTCTTCACCGTTTTTGCTCCATTATGTCATTTGGCATGCTCTACACTGAAAATCTGGCAGTGTTGTGACAACACCAAATAAGTGTACACGTACACTGATTAGGTGTAAATTGAAATTCTACACCGTTTAAGTGTAATATTGCCTTTTCGCAGTGTAGTTAGACACCACCGCAGTGTACAATAACACTGCTTCGGTGTAAAGTAGGAAAATATCTTGCTGACACTTATTTTGGTGTAAACTTACATTAAATGGTGTATGCGAGTTAACACATGTACACTGTGAGAGTGTATATACACACCTGTTTAGTGTAAAATATGGCAACACTCGTTAAGTGTAAAGTTACACTTCGCCTAGTGTATCATTACACCAACGATAAGTTAAAATACACCACTGTGGTGTAAAGTCCAAACTGCCATGAAAACACTAGTTATGGTGTACATTTACCTTGGAACAGTGTAATTTTACATAGTCTTTAAATTTTTACTAATTTACGCCTTAATATACTTGAATGTTTGATGTAAAATTTGTTAACACTCATTCAGTGCAAAGTTACACATAACCTAGTGTATCCTTACACCTATATGGTGTTATCGTTTATCTTGTTGTAGTGTAATTTTACCCAGGTATATGGCGTATTAGTTTAAGCTTTGAATGTAAAAATTAAACCCTTCATTGTAAAATAGCCTGCATCGGAGACACACTACAAGCATCTACCAAGAATGTTGGTAAATTAATACTTGTTTGGCTGAAATTGTATCCATTGAGAGGCCTTCTCAAGAGTCTTAATAATAAGGTGAAATTGTCAATACGAATGTGGGAAAACCTGGTAACTAGGCGGTAACCTGGTAACTAGCAAAGTGAACCTTGCTCCCAAATAACACACTAATATCAAACCTCTATTAACCTGCAGAGCTTCCGCAGTGACGAGCAAAATTGTCTGGCGTTAGACAAGTAGAAAAATAAGAAGGGTGCACCAGGGCACATTGCAGCTCAATGGGTTAACTAGAGACATTGTCAGATTGTGTCGCTATGTAAATCATGCAGGTTGGCCATTTAATAGAATTAATTTATATAAAATATCATTTGGTACTGCCAGTGTTGTAAAAATTACCAAAAAAAAGTAGTGAGTAAAAATTACAATTACTTCACCGAAAAAGTAATTATTACAGATTACTAATTACTTTCTTTCAAAAGTAGCCAATTACTAATTACTTGTTAAAAAGTAATTAATTACTAATTACTTTCAGATTACTTTTTATTTAGAAGATAATATTTTTATTTAACCGGTTCATCCATATTCATGTTGCTTTCGCACTGCTAGACAATAATACAATGTCATGAAGTATTTACCATGTTCTATGATCGCTGATCAGTAACACCGCAGACCTCTTCGAGTAAAAACAATTGAAGCGAAATTCAAGCGAATAAAACGATTTTCAAACACTGAAACAGACTATATTACACATGGACGAAATCGTCTAAATGCGGAATTTGTAAGGTTGGAAAATAAGAAGAAGTACACAGAAGTAACGCAAAATTACTTTTGAAAAATGTTACTCGTTACCTTCAAAAAGTAATTAATTACGTTACAAAATTACTTTCGTACAGAAAGTAACAAATTACCGAAAAATTACTCAAAAAGTAATTAGTAATTAGTAACGCGTTACTTTAGTAACGAGTATTTACAACACTGGGTACTGCTCATAGGTGGCAGTGACCGCTTAATAGAGGAATATATTAATAGAGGAATATAGTAAAATTCCTATAGGAATTTTCTATGGGAATTCCTATAGGAATGTAATAGTACAGTGTGTCTCAAAAAAACCCTGAACCCTTTCAAATTCAAATTAGCCATAACCTATTGTAGTAATTTGACAGCTCTAATTGCTTTGAATTAATGGTGCGCACATGGGAAATTAACTTATACTCATGGGAAATTAATTACGCGCCATTAATTCGAAGCAATTAGAGCTGTCAAATTACTACAATAGGTTATGGCTAATTTGAATTTGAAGGGGTTCAGGTTTTATACACACTGTATATTAATGATTGAAATAACATAGAAAATCCTATAGGAATTCAAATTCCTATGAGAATTCCTATAGGAATTCCTTAGGGGGAAATGTACTTCCTATATCAAAAGGGGGGTTCATCATTGGTACCAAACTGATAATAGAATAATATACGTTTATTCCCTTTTTCGAGAAGATAAAACTATTTTAAAATTGCCAAATCAGCAATGTCAGTAAGAGATCGTGCATGCTCTGGGCACTGGTGCCTAGTTTAAGTTCTCGAACGCACAGCATTCTGGGTTGGAATTTTCCCGATTTATTATTGTAAGAAGAAGAAATCCTTCCCCTCAAAGTGCAGAATGATATTCAAGAACTCACAGGTAAGATTTATTTTATGTTTAATTTGTTATTTACGTTTTTTAATTGTAAAATATCGGCAGTGATGTTTTGTGTATATTGTCACTGTGAAATTCCGTTAAATATTTGAATTAGCCGCGTTATATTTGCATATAAAACCAACGATCTATCGCTTCTTAACACCAAAAGAAAGATTAAAACATCAATTTGAATTGATCTCTAGGAATTCCATACCAAATTGCGTAGTAAAGTAATGTATTTTGGCAATTGTTTATAAACCTTATAAATAAATGGGCAAATGGCACTGACATCAAGTAAATTATTGGTCATGCTATAACAGCTATATACTGACTCAGATTAAGCAAGTAACATTACTTTAAATATAACCTTTAACATCAAAATCAGTTTTAAAGATAAGTTAAAACAGTAATAAAAATTGGAATAACTGAGTGCAGATAGTGTTTAATGTAATTTATGCTTAATCAGGAAATCTATCATCACTTCCATATTGTCGCCAAAGATTACTTCTCGCAGTTCGTCGTGGAGAGACATTTCGTCGGTGGAATACTGTTGCAGTATGCTCGCCAAACATTTTAAGGATCAATTGAAGTTAACGACCCCCCCTGCCCCAAGGGAGTCGTATACTTCAATGGCCATTGAAGTATACGACCCCCCAAAATAATAGCTTTTTATCATGATTCATGATTTTTATTCATGATTTTTATATCGAGAAATTTGTTTACTTATTTTTATGTATTTGGTGGTTCCTAAGTTTTCTGGCTTGTTACGAGACTGCGTTGCTTCAGGAAATCTATCGTCACTTCCATATTGTCGCCAAAGATTACTTCTCGCAGTTCGTCGTGGAGAAACATTTCGTCGGTGGAATACTGTTGCAGTATGCTCGCCAAACATTTTAAGGCCTTTTATAATGCCTTTCCAGCAATGAGTCATCGAACATATATTTTAAACTACATTTACAAGATGCAGTTTGCGATCAAAACACGGAGACAAAATTGCAAAACAAAACACCTTAAGCGCATATTATTGATTGTGTTGAAAGTCTTTTGAATTTGTTTCCTGGTCAAAAAATCAATGAACTGAGACATAGACAATAAAGGGAAGTCATAAAAATTCCTTTGAAACAGACACAAAAACCCGTAAATTTAACGATATAATACAAGGGGGGTCGTATACTTCAATCCGAATATTTGTTATTGAAGTATACGACCCCATTGGCATAGGGGGGTCGTTAACTTCAATTGATCCGAAGAATTTTACCTGAGTTTACGTGAAACTGTTCAGATCGGGTGGCTAGTCAACTAACCCTAATCTTAACCCCCAACCTAACCCTAATAATCCCTAATGCCTATTTCGGTTGTTCATATATCGAGAAATAGCCAAAACACCTCGGCTGACTTATTAATATAAAAATTTTCCAATGAACCTGAAATCATAATTTTGTGATTATAAATCAGAAATGATTATACAGAGATCTTTCAAGATTGAAACAAAACATAAAATACTCAGTCCAAGTAGGCGATGAAATATATGCCTTATACAACCAAAAACGTCTGAAACAAATAATCCCGAAATGTTGTTGCCATATTTACAAATTAATAATTCATTATATTGTATATCCCAACAGGGAATTTTCTACAAAATCACTATGCCACAACAAAAGACAAATTGTCCCAAGGCAGGGGATTTGAGAAACAAACAACATGTAAACTGCAAACAGTATAAGAAAATTCTGTGCTCTTGCAGGAAATTGTTACTTCAAAACATTTTATATTGCAATATTATTTGGGTTGACCATTATAATGCAATGTGCCCCAATGCACCTTACTAATTTACTCTGTCTAACACCAGGCAATTATACTTGTCAAATGGAAAGTATTTCATGTCAATGGTTGACCGGATTATGTGCTCTTGTTTTTGGTTAACCCATTAAGTTGCAATGGAGCCTTGTGCCTTACTAATTCACACAATCTAGTGCCAGACAATTTATCCCATCAAATGGAAAGTGTTGTATATTATGCTTAATACAATGTAAATGTTAACCAGACACTATTATACCATTAACTGGCAAGTTTGGTCTAAATTTTTAGTAAAAAATTGTGTATATATACAGAGGCAGTTGTAAAAATGAAAATATATGCCCTGCAATTCCAGTGCAATGCTATCTATTCCAGTTGCCAACCTTGGGCTAACCACGAATTCATTTGTATTTACCAGGATAATGCTATAGTTTGTGTTATTGTTGCCAATTTGTGTTATTGATCCCAATGTGTACTTGTGGTTATCTTTTGGCAACTGTACTGTGTAGCTTAGATACCCAAATTTGCAAAGTTTAGAATATTTACCATCTTTCTGTTAACCCGTTAAGGTGCAATGCACATCTTTGCATTATACTACACTATTTCAGTCACTCTAATGCTGGTTGCTAGACAGTTTAATTTACTTGTCAAGTGGAGATTGTTGCATGTGAACCTTTGACCAGGCAACGTTCCAATGTCCTGCTAACCCATTTTAAGTCAACTGCTGTCCTGTAAAAGACTGATTACTTGTTGAAATATTTAATATTATATATTATACTGTACATACTTATTCTTCTACAGATCATTCATTGAGTATATTGATTTCTTGCAGCATTTGTTGTGTTGGGGATGGAAGTTAAAAGTAAACCGAGAAGCAAATTGACTCAGAACTGAGGTGAACAGAAGGTATGTTTTGTTTTCTTTTGCTTGAATGTATTTGAAACTTTTCTCATTAAACCATTATGCTGCAAAGTGCCTTTGGTCAACAATTTCTGTGTCTAATGCCAGACTATTGTCTTCTCAAGGGTAGTGCTGGCCGTTAATGTTTTAATAAAAGACAGTTCCAGGAGAACATTAGTGCTACAACACATCAGACTTCAACCTGTGGTATTGTAATGTTTACAAGTTAATGTAAAATAGTTGTGACAAAGACAAAAACTGGAATTTACATATTAATATTGGTCCCGATAATACTGATAATAATATATTATGGTAAGAACAAACCACAGTATATACAACAAAGGAGATATTTCAATCTGCTTGGTTTCAATTTGAGCTATTTCAATACATGTGTTCAATGTCGCAAGCTGTGTACAAGATTTTTAGACATAAAAATATCAGTTATGTTGTGCTGATTGTTCAACATTTGGTGAATTGAATAGTTAATATTATGAACACAATTTCAAGTGATTTGAGGGAACAAACATGGAGATTTAACTTAAATTCTGATCTAAAAAATGCTGTACATACCCAGCTTGTGATGTCACAATTTGTATATTGAACACATTGAAATATCTCCAAAATCAAAAAAGCTATTAAAATTTGTAAAATATGTTCCTCTACAGATTTTGATCGTGTAAAAATCCCACCTAAAGTAGTATTGTTTTTGAATGAACTGTACAAGTGAATAATGATGTTTGTAATAATAATGATGAATGAATTTTTCAGTTATTTGTTAGTTATTGTAATACATTGTTTTAAATTTCAATTAGATACATGCAGTATGTTTCTGATTTGGTGCGCATAACACAACTTACACTAAGGGGGTTAACTTGCACTTTTTATGGTCCTTTTATTCTCTTTGTGAATCAGCATTGTAAAATGTTCTTCAGAAGTGTAAGTTTGTTCCTTTGGTGTACGTTAACACTGATTTGGTGTCCATTCATCAGAATCTGATTTACACCAAAGCAGTGTACACATACCTTGGAAAGTGTAGTTTAACACCCAATTGGTGTCCACAGCGTTGCATGCCTATTTACACTAAACCAGTGTAAAATAACCTTCAAAGCGTAAGTTTACACCCGTAGCGTAGTTTAACACCCAATTGGTGTCTACAGCGTTGTATGCCTATTAACACTAAACAAGTGTAAAATGACCTTCAAAGCGTAAGTTTACTCCCGTAGCGTAATTTAACACCCAACTGGTGTCCACAGCGTTGCAAGCCTATTTACACTAAACCAGTGTAAAATAACCTTCAAAGCGTAAGTTTACACCCGTAGCGTAGTTTAACACCCAATTGGTGTCTACAGCGTTGTATGCCTATTAACACTAAACAAGTGTAAAATGACCTTCAAAGCGTAAGTTTACTCCCGTAGCGTAATTTAACACCCAACTGGTGTCCACAGCGTTGCAAGCCTATTTACACTGAACCAGTGTAAAATTACCTTCAAAACTGTATGTTTACGCCCGCAGTGTAAATGGACACCAAATACGTTGCACATATTTAACACTGCGAAGGTATGAATTAACACCAAAATTAGCATCCCTGGATATACTGTTTTTCGTAGAGACAGGAAGACAGATGACCACGGGGGCGTGTGCATTTATGTAAATATTGAACAATTAAATAATTTTAAACTTCTTGAAGATCTTAATTGCTGTGAACATCACGAACTTTTGTGGCTCCGCATTAGACCAAACAGACTCCCTCGAGGAATCTCAAGTATAGTTGTCGGTGTTTTGTACCATCCGCCAGGAGGAGATAGTAAAACAATTTGTGATCACTTGTTCCAAACGCTTACCTTGATTGAATCAAAGTATCCCAATAGTGGCATTTTATTGGCTGGAGATTTTAACCGCCTAAATATTAACAGGTTACTGAAGCATTTTCAACTTAAACAATTAGTTAAAGCTCCGACGAGAAACGATGCTATTTTGGACTTAGTGTTAACCAATTTGCACGAATATTACTTTTTACCGGAAATCCTACCCCCTTTTGGCCTCTCCGACCACAATACCGTAATTGTCCGTCCACTAGATAAAAGTCATAAACCCAATAAGAAGACTGTTATAATGAAACGAGACCATCGTCAATCTCGCAGAGCCGAATTTGGTAGATACCTAAGTTCAATAGACTGGTATTCAATTATTTCCGATCAGAACAACTGCGAAGAAATGTGGAATACCTTTTACGATGTAGTTTTTACCGGCTTTGAGCTTTTGATGCCAAGCAAAGAAATTAAAGTTTCCACGACAGATGCACCATGGATAAATAACAAACTGAAATCGCTCATCAAGAAAAGACAGCAGGCTTTTGTTACTGAAGGAACTAAATCGAAGATATTTAAACAGTATAGGAACTTGGTCAATAGGGAGCGAAAATCTTGCAGAGCGAAATACTATAAATTAAATATTCATAAGTTGAAAGAAAAAAACCCGAAGAAATGGTGGAGTGAAGTTAAACGTATTTCTAATTTTAACACCAAACGGGAACCGATAAGTTTAACCAATGTTGAAGCGTTTTCTAACCTTACACAGAAAGAACGAGCAAATGAAATTAATACAGCATTTTTAGAACCTCTCGAGGAATACAGGCTACAATCTCCGTTGCCAAATTTTCCGTTGGAAGAAATGTCAATCTTTCCAAATGTATCCGAAATAAGGGTGCAAAAAGTTTTGTCAAAACTTCCAACGAACAGGGCAAGTGGTCCCGATAAATTACCTAATTGGGTATTAAAGGAATACTCGTATGTTCTGGCCCTTCCAATCTCACTTATTCTCAACACTTCGTATCGAGAGCAACGTGTACCTACCACCTGGAAAATGGCTGATATCACACCTTTGCCAAAGATAAAAATTGTAAAAAATCCGAAGAAAGATTTAAGACCTATTTCACTTACTGCTAGTATTTCTAAAGTTGCTGAGGAATTTATTGTCGCTGATTATGTGAAACCAGCGGTTTTGAAAGTCATCGACCCGAACCAGTACGGCGCTATTCCTAAAAGTTCTACTACCATTGCATTAATCAGCATGATCCATCGCTGGTCCACTGCCACTGACGGTAATGGTGCTGTCACAAGATCGATCCTTTTCGATTATCGCAAAGCGTTCGATTTCATCGATCATTCAATCTTGATTCAAAAGTTATCAGAATTAGAAATACCTTATAGCGTCATCAACTGGATATCAGATTTCCTGACAAATAGATACCAAAGTGTTAAATTAGCTGATACCTGTTATTCAGAATGGGGCCCAATTCCATCTGGTGTCCCCCAAGGAACTAAGTTAGAACTTATTTATTTTACTGATAAACGATCTAAAAGTAACTCAAGTAGACTTCTGGAAGTATATTGATGATTCAACAGTATCAGAAATTGTTCCGAAAGACTCTATTAGTAATGCCCAAAATATTACAGATGATGTGATTATGTGGTCTAATGAAAACAGAATGCAACTTAATCCAGATAAATGTAAGGAGCTACGGATCTCTTTTAACGCTGAGTCGAGGCCCTTTGATCCAATTGTAATTAATGGAAAAGAGTTAGAAGTTGTTACGAATATTAAACTCTTGGGTCTTACTATTAACAATAAACTATCATGGAAACCTCACATAGACGAAGTGGTCAAAAAGGTCAACAAGAGACTTTATTTTCTTAAACAACTTAAACGTGCAAATGTTCCATGTAAAGGCTTGGCCACCTTTTACACATCATGTGTTAGATCTGTCATGGACTATGCCATCCCGGTATTTTATTATGCACTGCCTCAATACTTGCAAAATGATTTGAAACGGTTGGAGAAAAGAGCTATGGCCATTATCATGCCTGAAGAAAATTATTCTGATACACTAAATTTACTTGGTATTCCATCTTTGAAAGACCACCACGAACATCTTTGTGATAAGTTATTTCAATCTGCTGTGTCTGACTCAAACAATATAAAATTCATAATTTATTACCAGATAGGAATGAACTTAGTTACAATTTAAGACATGAAAGAACGTTTAATATTCCTATGACTCATACAAATAGGGTGGAAAACTCCTTTATATATGCAATGTGTAAAAAGGTTAATAATAGTTAGCATCCTTTCTTGAATTTTAGAATAGTTAAGATTTAAAATATTTTTACTAATTTTTATCTAAGTAGTGTTGTCTTATAAGTAATTAGCATAATTATGATATCATGTATGTAAATAATTGGTTTTAGCTTAGTATTAATTGTAATAATTACGTAATTCAGCCTTCATGGCTGCAAGGTAAATTCATTAAATACACACAAACAACAATAAAAAAAAAATCAGTGTTAGATAACGCCTAATCTGTGTCCGTAGCGTTGCAAGAATTTACACCGATTTTGGTGTTGGGGTAACACTTCCAGATTTACAGTGTAGCTTTCACCGCCTTTAAATCTACCTTTTTTGCTCTCTTATAATTATATCCTTATCTTCAGACTGCAGTTAAACTCGAAAGCCGCTTTGTGTCGTACTGTTATTCTGCTATAGTTTTTAAAATGCGATTGAAATAATTCATACTAAATCTTTAAATAAATAAGTTACAGGTGCACAGTAATTTTTTCGGGGCCATTTTGGCCCCAAAAATGAGGCCAAAATTTTGACCCTGAGACGGCCCCTTTTAGTGGGGCTGTTTTGCCCCCAAAATGGGGGCCAATATTACAGCCCTTGATGGGGCCAAAACAGCCCCATTAAAAGGGCCAAAACAGCCCCATTAAAAGGGCCAAAACAGCCCCATTAAAATGGCCAATTTTAGTGGGGCTGTTTTAGCCCAAAAAATGGGGCCAACATTTTGACCCTAAAACGGCCCCTTTTAGTGGGGCTGTTTTGACCCCAAACTGGGGCCAAATTTACAGCCCTCTTGATGGGGCCAAAACAGTCCCAGCTTTGGCCCCATCAAAGGGCCAATTTAGCTTTCGTTGAGGTTATTTTCGTTCGTAATATATAATAATAATAACTTCAAATAAAGCTAAATTGACCCTTGTTAATAGGAACTAAAATTGGTGAAGATAAAATATAATAGTGAGTTACACAACAATTTAAAAGTTAAAAAATATATATTTATAAGTTTGACATTAATCTTAGTTTACACACACATATATACATGCAAGTTAACAGTGGCAAAACTAACAATGGCAAGCTAGCATGCATGCATGCTATGCAATGCAAATTTTAAATTATTTGTGTTATTCAAAACTTACAAAACTTAATCTATTGCCTTAAACTCGATGCAGGTTTACTAGCATTTGATTGCATGACCAGTAATTGCCATCGCAGCTAATAGAACTCATAATATATGATTTGGAAACTCCATGAAGTACATTATAACTCAGTATCTATATTATTGTCCAGGTTTCTGCTAGAATGTGATTTTATCACATCCAAACAACCAATAGTAATGTCGAAACTAAAAAATCACATTCTTGCATAAACATAAACTAATGAGTTATATTGTACTTTGCAAGTTGATGGTAGTCAATACCCATTTACCCCATATTTTAAAATACATGTATCTTGTCAGATGGCTATATGATTGTATACACTGTTAATTTCAAGCAGTTAATTTTGCTCCAAAAATGGAGTAAAAAAAGGTACCAGTTGACTCGACCAGCGTTGATCACATCAGTACCAGGGCATTCAACAAACACTTGGTTCTCCCCAATAATCATTAACTGGTCTACATCCTCCGGGTACCCAGTGTCCGGACTATACTCTCCATTGTTGACGAGGGCTATGGAAAAAAATATTGTGAGTGTCAATGTAGATATTGGTGTAAGAGACAACTACTCAACTAGAATACGATTACACATCCAACATAGAATATGAAGTATGAGGTCAGAGTACTTGCACAACATTAAATGTACCGCAGTAAATAGCACTTGCCAAACATCAAATGTCCTGCAGAAAGCAAGCTAGATTATATACTTTGTCTCAGTGGTGAAGCTAGACATTAGCAACTAGCCATGCTATGCAAATATATTTTTTAAATTATTGAAACCTTTATTTGAGTTATTATAAGGAGAGTGGGATACTCAGCAGTTGACTGTTGTGTAAAACTACCTAAATACTGGGAGACTCCCTGGACATTATGTAGTGCTATAAGCTAGCTCTCTTGGATTAAGCAAAACATCTGGCCACAATAGAATCTTAGGAGAATAAAAATTAATACACTATTTTAAAATGCATTGGACATTAATCGGTTAACCTTCAATTATCTCGATTGTGCGGTGCCAGTGTGGGTAGAGTATAGCAAATACGGCGGTTGACTGTTGTGTAATACTACCTGAAAAATACAATAAGAAGTTCGACGTTTCGAGCGAAGGCCCTTCATCTGGGCTTCTACTAACTTCCAGACGAAGGGCCTTCGCTCGGAATGTTGAATATCTTATTGTATTTTTCAGGTAGTTTTACATAACAGTCAACCGCCATAACCTTGAATTAGGTAACTACATACTGTATCAAATCTTCTCACAGCATAAATATACAAAAATTCTAATAATTGTTATTTTTGTAAGTCCCTATTGCAACCAGAGGTTTTCTCAACCAAGAGAGAGAGAGCTTATGACATTACCTGCACATAATGTCTAGGCAGTCTCCTACTCTCCCTTTGATTACTCAAATTGTCTGGAGTGAAGCCATGGAATCTGCTCTTACTATTCAAATAAGCATGCATTAAAATAGCCTAAAGACAATGCATTTCTGAAGGTTTCAATAATTAAAGAATCAACAATTTGCAAATGCATCCATAGCGCAACCAGTTGCTATGTCTAGCTTTATCACTGAGACAGAATATATAATAATAAAGTATTTTGCAATAAGCAGTGGCGTTAGTCGGTAGAGGGGCCAGTCGCCCCCCGAATAATTTCTCAAAGCCTTTGAATGATAGCTGGTTAACTGTGTAACAAAGCTGTATCAATTTATGATTTTGCAACCACGAAAGCCTTGATAGGCTGTAATTTAAGTAAATTTGCATGAAATTTAAGTGAAAAAGGTTTTAAGAATGGAGATTTGCAGTAACAAAAGGATGGTTATATGTTGGCAACCTAACTTATTTGCACCCCCAATATTTCACGAAGTGTCCGCACTGGCAATAAGTTCCATATCCATATCCACACATTGTTTCTGTCTGGCCCCATTAGAATGTGGGAAGGAAGTACTAGTCGATACCACATAATGTAGAGTGAGAAATAGATATGTTGTACCACAGCCATTATTGCCCTTAGGAAATGCATGTATCAGTGGCTTCCCTTTGGGGTCGACCCCCGGGGATACAGGGGGATTGGTCTTTTCACCCAGTCAAACCTTAGCAAATTCCCCTGGGTACAAGATACAGGTACTAAATACAACCCCCACCCTCAAGGGAAGTATCTTTTTTTCAATCCTATATCAAGTTACACAGCCAGTTGCAAGTGGTATAAGCTCTCGTTTATTGACTGACTTATCAACACTAAAAACATCAACACTAAAAACATCAACAATGACTTGTAGCAAAGATAGGAAATGTATAATATGAATGGCCCTAGACCAATCCTATAAATTCATAATAAATTCAATGCGTCAAAGTCACACTCGGGAGTTTCTAAATCAAAATCTCCTGGGTACTTTCCTGTGGGTATTTCGGCTTGAGAACCAAATTTGACATTCCTTCCACCCCCATGGGATGCAAACACAGTTTGGGAAATGTCTATGGGTCCCCAGGGATCGACCCCAGGGGGAAGCTGCTGATACATGGATAAGCAGGGCATAGTGTTAGTCCTCTCTACTCTTGGAACATAGGCTTGATATAATTTAACATCTATCATTGAAGCAAGCTATTTTTGTGTAAAAGTATGTTCCTGGTACTGCCAAATATCCACTTATCGGTAGCATGAGAGCATCATGGATTTACATTGACTGGTGCATAAACTTCTCACAATCAAAATATATCAACCAGGCATTTGAACATTTACATGTAGTTGGACAATGGGCTCAGTGATTTTACATTCTTGGACAGGTTTCGGATATGTGAAAATATATAAAAGTCATACGAATCTGACCTATTAGTATCGATGAAACATTTCAGCTTACAAAATACAGCAGAATTTAGATACATGACTCTGATGGACAGTATACCAGTTAGTGATGACAAGGTCACAAGGATGCAATCTCTTGAACTCAAATAATATATTTAGAATAGGCAATACTTTGTTTTTTTCTCCATTTTCACTGCATATGTATCAACATAATTATATTAAAATCTTATATGAAATTTGTACCTGATTTTTGAGGACAAGATGGGCTCTGAGTATTTAACTGTCAATCTGTCATATACAGTTGGTAAATATAAACATTAAAAGCCCAAATAAAATTGAAGATTTTGTATAGTAGCATTTGCTGAAGTAATTTTAAATTGGAACTGTAATATTTTCAGCGTTTTAAATCATATATTGTCGCGGAAAATTCAAATTTTAAACGGGGACAACATGCTTAACATTCACGAACGAAGATTGCAAATATTTTCTAACAAAATCGCTCTATTACATATAAAACATAACAATAACCTTACCTGAATATTATTCAGTAGTTGCCGATGTATTGCTTCTGAAAATCCAGTTTATCTCGGGTCAAAAATATAAAATTTCGAGCTCGATTCGATTAACAAAACAAAAATAAAAAAATTTCAAATATGGAGGCAGGGCTCTCACATCCTGTTGTTAGGAAATCCTTAGATTCAGGGTAAAAATTCCTTAGATTGACTAAAATTTCCTTAAAACCGTGACCGAGCCTGGTTCCCAGGAATATGACGCCTGGAAACTAGTGTAAAAAGGCGGAAAAAAGGCGGGGGAAAAGGTGGGAAAAATTAATTTTGTTATCATCAGTCAAATAGACAATATAAACAAGTGTAAAACAACTGTCAACACTAGTCAGACTCATATTAATAACAACAATTTTTATTTGTTGTCACATTTTGTTCAATTTTCATGATTTTTGTTAATAAAAGTAAATATTTCAGATAAAATTCAGAATTCCTTAGAAATTCCTTAAAAAATATAATTCCTCAAACAATTCCTTAAAAAAGTAAAAAAAGGTCGAAATTTCCTTAGTTTAAGGAAATTTCCTTAAAAGTGAGAACCCTGTATGGAGGTGTGATGACTCTATCCCAAGAACCTCTGCGCGTGTAGTAAGAAGACTAGGACTAGGCACCAGGTCTGTCAAAGCGCGCGCATTAATTTATTTGTTTTCATTCATTTTTTTGATAGATAGACAAAACTGCAATCACCAGTAGTAAATGTTTTGTGTTTTGTGTTTTTTGACCACTTTTCATAATTCAGATGAATATTCAAATGAGTTTAAAATATTCTTTATGTGCATCTACTAAAGCCTTATCAGCCGTTTTCTGTGACTGAATTGAATAGAATTTATTAACCTGAACGAGGTCAATGAGGCTTATTAAAAGGCGTTTACTACGCACGATTGGGCACGGCAGATAAAACTGGTACCCGTACCATTATCCGTGCTGAGACTACCTAAATAGGTAGTCTCAGCACGGTAAAAGTGGCACGGGTAACATTTTTATCCGTGCCAGCCAATAATCGTGCGTAGTAAACGGGCTTAAGATGCACATAAAAGAATATTTAAACTCATCTTAATTATGAAAGTGGTCTATAGAGCTCTTAAATTCGAACATGCCGATATACTGATATAAATTTATGATAATTTTATTATATTATTTATTAATATTATAGCAATATTATATGATTTTTCTATTATATTTATTATTAACATATATATAAGGTGGTAAGGAGAAAAGAAAGGGGTCATATCATATAAGAAAAAGAAAAAAAAAAAAATAAATAATGTGTGTGTGTGTAGTGTAGTAATAGTACAGCCTTGTTTTTTTTGGTAGTGACCAAGCATCACATTTTTAAAAAGACATTTCCATGTTGAATTTGTGATTTGAAGAGATTTGTAAACAAACTGCTCTCCTGTTTTGGCAATTTGGCCAAAAACGGCCTCCGTGTTTAAAAATAAAAAAATTACTCAAAATAATTTCGTGGCAAAAACAGCTCTAAATTCTAAAAGGGGCTATACAGCCCATAATGTGACAAGACGGCCCCAGAGTTGTGTCTTGGCTCCTGTCAGAGCCAAAACGACCCCCTTTCAAATTGGCCCAAAACGGCCCCCTATGGCTAAAACGGCCCCAGAGTTGCGTTTTGGCCCCTGTCAGGGTGTCAAAACGGCCCCTATTTAAAAGAGCCCAAACGGCTCCCTGGGGCTAAAACGGCCCCAGAGTTGTGTTTTGGCCCCTTTTAGGGCCAAAACGGTCCCTGTTTAGAAGAGCCCAAACGGTCCCTTGGGGCTAAAACGGCCCCAGAGTTGTCTTTTGGCCCCTGTCAGGGCCAAATCGGCCCCTCTTTTAAAGAGCCAAAACGGCCCCAAAAAAATTACTGTGTGGGTTTAAAATAAAACTACTTAGGTAGGGTTTCATAAAACGCGCGCCATTTTGATGCAGACGCTTAGACAAACCATTAATTATGATTACTATTTTATAGGCAACATAAAAAATAGAACGCACTTACCTTGGTAATAAGTCTCGGCTTGTCTCTGTTTACGTTGACGTAAAAAATTTGATATTGACTGTATGAACGTAACTATATAATATGCAAAATATTGCAGCATCGCATCCCTTTTGTCCTGATTTTGATGCCGACTGCCGTGGAAACTGAAAGTATGACCATGTATCACGGATGTCCCGTCAAAATCATTCGCATTTAAGCCAGCGTTTCCAGTTCCTGTCTTTTGGATTGTCTATGATAATATGTAATATGGTCCAAAGTATCTATAATATTTAAGCTAAGACGACAACGTCCACCTTTCCTGACTTGAGCTCGAATATAGAGTTGAAAACATCACTATATAGGTATGCGGGTAATGTACAAGTATTTCTAAATTTTGTTGCGCAAAACTACAGCAAAAACTATTATAAACAAAACGTTAAGCTTTTCAATGTATTTGAAATTATTTGTTTATACGATATAATACACAAATTCAATATAAATCATATATAATATCAAATAAAATATTAAGACAACATGAAGGCGTTTTTAAAGTTCGTTTAAGTTCAAAAACCTTTGGATCAATTTGGTTAATTAGGTCCGTATATAATTTCGATTTCATTATCTTGAAAGTTCTTCTTTTGTATGTTCCAGTCATTGGCAGGACTATCCCGACTGTATATGTACAGGAACTTATCAATATTGTCGCTCGTGGTGCATTGCTGAAGTACATTTTCTGTGCTTTGGATGAAATCTGACCCACAGCCGATACTCTCCGTTGTGTAGCATGGGAATAACTTGGTTCCAAGAATGATGAAGGCTGGACATTTGCTCAATTTACCATCATCTGCACGACCGAATAAGCCTCCTATCATGTTGTCAAACTCCTTCAACATCTTCTGTTCTGCATGGCCTACGTTAGAGTCAGGTATCTTTGTCGAATTCGCACCTGCGATTCTCATATTTGAAGGCGAAATAAGTAGTGGCCATGGTTGTTGATCAATGAGAGGAGGCAACTTTTTATCGGCTGCCCCATCTAGTATTTCTCTTACTTCTGCGTTTGTGTAATACATACCGTCATCTTTTTCGCGTTGAATGTACAAATACCCAAACTGTCTGTTCTTTTCAGTATCTGAAATTTTTGCGTCTACGTTTACATAAATACGATGCGCTGTATCTTTTGGATCCGGTTGCGAGGCCACTTTAAACACAATGAAACAGAACACGACGAGCATATCAAGAAAAATCGCTTTAAACATTTTTTCGATTCTTTTACTAGACGAGTGGAAGATGTAACTTGGAATGAATGCATTTTCTTGTGGCTAAACTATATTTAACCTTAAAATGACTTAAGACGATCTTTGTGCTTGTGGTTGTTCTGTCATAATTTGACACGCGCAACATGATATCAACTTATTTCATCGATAAATAACAGTGGGATGGCGAGTTTAATATTGTGAAACAAATATGGACACATATAATGTCCACCGGTGCATAAAGGAATCTCATTAACACATTTTGACTATAAAATTAATACAATTTTGTAACCAATAATAGATAAAAGGGAGAAGCAGTGTAATGACAGGCCGACCTTATTTCACTTCAGATAGACGAGAGAGAGAGAGAGAGAGAAAGAGAGAGAGAGAGAGAGAGAGAGGGGAGAGAGAGAGGAATATATTTACCGTATTTCTCACTAAATCTATATATATATATATATATATATCGAAAATAAACACTGCAGAAGCAACCAACGTTTGTCTGAATACACTGCGAAATTCGATCAGAATAGCACGTTTAACACATCAGCATCAGTTACAATATGTCTAGCACAATAACGATAACTACATTAAAATGGAATGATTTTTCGCATAAATATTTTTTAAATTTTGATTCGGCAATTTTCTTGCAAAATGAGTAACTGAGGCAAATAATACGTCAGCTGAGAAGGCGGGAAGTTTTTTATTGAACTTGTGTATTTCAATAAAAGTGAAAGATAGAACAATTATGGAATTGGGTTAGCCCAAAATATCGATAGTATATTGGTTCTTTTTTAAACGTTCTATTCTAACTTAAAAATTAATAGTCCATGTCCACAACTGACGTTCAACTGACGTTCAAGGATGGTTTGTCATGTAATCCATATTGACATGATTCCTTTCCAAAAACGCAAGTACTATCTCCGCCTTTGGTTTTTCATGAATATAGTAGAAGAATTGCGTACGGCTGCATATCGTACCGACACTTCTTTTCCAGCTCAAGAAACCATTATTGCCCATTGGCCAGCCTTGACAGTCTACCTGTTTATCAGCATATTTGCCTCTTCCAATTATCACGAGTTTAGGACATTTCGGAGGATTCACGCGACTTAATTGGTCAAACATTACCTTCAGTTGATCCATCTTGTTCGGTGCAGGGATTCTGCCAATCATAAGGTTGCTTTCGGAGCATTCATTCGTGTCTTTCGATGCTGCTGGAAAATAAGGAGTATCTTGTTTTGTAAGTTTATCCTTCATTTTTTTCTTACTTTCCATCAATTGTTTAACATCCGGGTTATTATAAATTGGTTTTGCCAGGTCATCCTCATAGTGAATATACAAGTATACAATCGTATTTACACCATCGCTGCCGTGCTTATGAGCCACGATATCGTTAAAGACCTTTGTAGCTAATGCCACCACACTACTAGCATCTGGAAACGCCACGGCGGTTTCACCCTGTTTTAGTAAAACAGACAGGCAAATTGTTACGAGCACTGCTAACATCGACATCTTAGCTTTCAATCTTCAATTGCTAAGTAGCTTCTCTAACCAGTAAGTAATGTGTTAAATAATTAACTGTGCACTTCAAACCAGTAAGTAATGTGTTAAAGTGCACTGAAGGATAAGGCAACTAAATACAATTTCCGGGTACCGCAGTGAGGTTTATTGTCATCATAGTAGGTATCGTGCTGTTAACCAGCTATATATACATAGAAATACAGAGCTATGTTGATAAGTCTTTTCTGATTTTGCATTTTTCTAATTGCTATATTGGCTGTATATATGTATTAAGTTCTAAAATCTCAATATTCGTCATTCGCTTATAAACTAGCAAGGTTATTTCCGTTAACTATTAATGTAATATCAGCATATTAACCGTCTTGTTCTGTCCTGATTTGAGAAAAATATCAATAACTTGCATTATATTAATTGAGTTGTTAGAGCTATCGGACCAGATTAGCTTCATTATATAATGTAGAATGTCAAAATAACGAATTGTCGCTAACCAATCGCCTACCCATTTTTTTCGCTTCGCTTCGCGCGAACAAATTCGCCTGATCGAAAGCCGTCTTTAAAGTTAACAATTACAGGTCGTTCAGAGGCCATGCGGTTCATGTTAGCTCAGCCACCAGTTAGTTACTTGAATAGATTCTACAACTCAATCCTTTGGATTTACGTATACAGTAAGTACAGTATAATACATTCACTACAACCAATGGAGAAAACGTGATCATTCTTTAGGTAAAAAATTATGCTTGAAATGCCTGCATGCATGCATGCATGGGAAATACTCCTCGCCCTACTCGAACAAGTATAGTTCGTTCGCTACATATGGTGGTCATGGTAACACGGTCATATATATATAAATTTTGTACAGTACAAAATATAAAAATACCTGAAAGATTATAACTCCTAATTTATGTTTCTCTGTATGTACAGTAGAAGTAGGTAATATGCAGATATAGAGTGCTTAGTGAGAAACTTTTAACAGAGCTTTTACCCGTGGCAATTTGTTTCAAGTTCGAAAGTGAGTCTCGGTGCGCACGCAGGTTGACCGGAAGAACGTATTTTAAGCATTGATCAGAAAAGTAGACTTCGAACTCTAAGAATACCAGATTACTACATTATTTGAACATATGAACCATTAGATAGATTTCAAGCAATAAATTTCTACCATTACACGCTAAAAATGTTGTTAGTTCGTCCCTTAGTAATGGCTGACTTCTGGCTTCATTTTTAGCACAATAGATACTAAATCCAGTATTATTTCCAGATCAGTAGTTTTAAGTGAAACAAGGTTTAGGATTGGATCAAAATATAATTATTCTAAACAGAGAGAGCCAAAAAAGTAGATTTAATGCATTGAAAAGTGTATTTCTTGTTTAAGCAGTTTCATCTGCCTTATTTGACCATGATTTTTTTTATCGTAAGGACGCGTTTTTGCTATATAATGGCTTCCCAGTCTAACAAGCTTAGGTTGACAATGCCTACCGACATATGCGAAGAATAGAGGTTCTTAAGGCATCGTCAAGAGATGATTAAAGCAAAATTGTTAAACTACTATGCTTGTGAAAGTATTGCAGCTTTTAGTGAAAACTGTAACGGTTGTATAATTGAGCACCCGTCGCAGCGTCAACATTCATGCTTGATGATAGAGGCAAATGAACGAATGTGGTTTTATTTTGACGATGTGTTGGAGGCAGAATGTGAAGCGACAACTGCTGAAAGCTTTATGAACATGCAGTCTACATGATATAAAGTATAGCACTTTAAGCAAAATACAGTAATAATACATCATTAATAGTGCATAGTACATGCATTTTGAAAGAGCACACTGCCCCACCCACACCCCCAGGGGGTCTGGTAGACTGTCATGTAAACAAGACCCAGTTGAAACTTATTATTAATTTGCTTGTTATTTTGCCGTATTACTAATTTTAAGGTTATAACCGAAATAACACCAATTCCCCTCGTTATATAAAGTGCAGTATTTACAAAAATTACTAATGTCAAAATTTAGTTTATATAAAGTTTCTTAGAGTTAAATAATATATTTCCGCTGGATAGCCTGAGAGAAGGCTCCTTTCTCCGCAGTTGCTAACATTAAGTATTTAACTGCATTCGTGAAAATGCCAGGTTTTGGTATCGACCCAAGGTCGTACGCTAAAAATGTTGAACGATCATGGATCTTTATATAAGACGATATGAACCGGATAATGCCGTGGTTTATCAATTTATGTAAGTTTCAACACTGTTGATATAAAATATTAAATGTTGTGCACTACTGGCACTGCAATTCAGCACTTGTAAAACAAAACAATTTATGAATTGTTCTGGAAGTTCATGTCACAATATTGGGATATTAATTACACTTATCGAAATAGATAAAATGTTGAGAACAGACTGATTCTTGCCATCCTGACTTTTTTCTGTTTGAATATAGTGGTTCCTAACTGCATACAGTATGTCATATTATATATAACTATATGCTTGATAGTATGTAACTTATGCAACAATTATTGGAAAGCCTCGCACCCCCCTACCCGGGACACGCCGGGAAATAGCGGGGTTATATTTGCAGATTAGCCTACCTGTTATGCCTGGGTACTCAGGCATTAGACAGCATGTTTGGCCTCCAAAGAGCCTGTTTGGCCTTCTTTTATAATAGTTTGTTGAATTTTAAAAGCAATTATTATGGTAGCCTTCATTTTTGGTGCCCAGGTAGCAGGGGACTTTAGTCATGTTTAGACTAGTAAGAAGGTCATGTATAGCGGGGGATTAGAATGATTTAGGACACAAACTTTATCTAATGCCCTGCTGTTGCCCGGGTAGGGGTCCAATGACTAGTGCATTACTGCGTTACTAGTGCATTATTATCAGAATTTAACTGCTTTAATTTTACAAATTTGTCTAGTTATTTACAAGAAATAATTTATTCGTTTGCACTGCTTATATTTCGTGTTGCGCATGTTTTGGTCCTAAAGGTGAACGCATTATTGCAGCAGGAAATGTACAGCTGCTAATAGCGGTACAATCCTAAAATCCAGGGTTACGTTTGGTATTGGATAAGAACACAAATGCTTGAACGGTTGTGGAAAAAATGTATGGAAATTTGAAATGTATTATATCAACAAAAAGACTGGAACTCCTCATAAGGTATTGTAGAATAGTACAATGGCACAACGTCGAAGTTGAAAATAACTTGAGGTAGCTCCCTATATTTTTTGAAAGATTGAAAATCTATAATATTAAAAGATTTGTAAGAAATGTGAAATTTCTTTAATGAAGATGTGCGTAAATATAGTGTTTTTCTCTACTTTTATGTTTTATTCTTTGAAATCAAATTCTGGGAGTTACAACATCTGGAAATTTAAACACGAAATGTAATTTCTCCAATTATATATCCGGACCAACGACCACAAAAGAAAGTTTATGCAAGACTAGTCCACTGTCATTGTTAAACTCTTTCAGACTCTCTTAGTAAAAAACAAAGAAAGCCTCAACAATCTCTCCCGACTGCTCTCATATCGCAAGGACAACGGAGAACTTTATGTCAACAAGGGAAATACATGGGATGCCACTGGAAGTGTAAAAGAAGTAAGTCTTGGCGCACGTTTTGCAGGTTATTCGTTGGTCGAGTTACTCATATTACGATACGAATATATCTTATTTCTTGTACACCCTCCTTACATCTATTTGTTCAAATCAATTGCCAATTAGTAATTTTAATTTTAAGTCAACAAATTCGGGAAGTATCTATCTGTTCGGCTTGCAAAACTTGCAGATATCATTACGTCATGCTAAATATTCTGCTCTCATTTGGATGGCATGCATGATCATGGATTTCATCGAAGTGCCGTATTCGCTTATATCTTGCGACATACTGAGAGTTATAAGCAAGCTATATCTCGCCAGAATTGCTGAACAACGAGGAGTATTTTGGTTTATAGTTTGTTGTTTTGGCATGTCTAGAATTCGAGTTATTAAGGAAAGTTGGCATACGATTAATGTCAGCCATGTTGGATTTCGATTAATGTCGTTGGCATACGATTAATGTCAGCCATGTTGGAAAATCTTTTAGATTTTCTGAGATAAGCACTTATCAAGTAGCTAAAAATCTGAAAGTGTTAAAAGCATCCAAAACTACTGAAATGGATAAAATATCAGCAAAAGTCCTTAAAATATCTTCAGATATAATTGCGCCATCCTTGGCGGCGGCTTTTCTTAACTTATCGATACAGACTGGAAAATTTGTTAATGATTGGAAACTAGCGCGTGTTCAACCTATCTATAAATCTAAGGATAAGAGAAAGTGTGAAAATTACCGTCCGATTTCCATCCAGTCGGTATCATATAAATATTTATCGGAAAATTCATCAATATCAAAATTTCTATCTGGATTTCGACCGAAATATTCAACTTTGACACTACTTATCCAGATGTGCGATAAATGGCTGGAAAACATGGACGAGGGTAATTTAACCGGTGTTATTTCCCTAGATATACGAAAAGCATTTGATTCGATTGATCATCAAATCTTATTACTAAAAATGAAAGATCAATTTGGAATTTCTGATACTGAACTCAGTGGCGTAACGCTCATTGGGTAGGGTTAGTTCAAAAACTAAGGGCCCCCGACAGTTAGGGGCCTCCACCAGCCACGGTCTATCGCCCAGAAAGTTATAAAACGTAAAAAATGCAGGTAAAGAATCAATGGGAAAATACAAAATTAATAATGCTAAATAATAAAGCCTCCATCGACAACGGTAGCTGATTTTTTTAGATCTCAAATAAAATAAAAGTTATTCTTATTAGTTATTACATGTGTTGGAGACTGTTATTGTTATTGTCATAGACACGGAATTTTCCAGAACATTCTATAAAATAATATTTGCTTAATCATGCATGAATCATGCGTGCTACAATTAGATCATTACGTCATTTATAGATTACGTATTTTGATGAAAATAACTTTAACCTAGCATATATAAGTACCAGCAGTCAGTCTTGTAGCATTAGCTTCCAACGCCTATGATAATCAATCAGAAAAGGTCTATTACAATCATCACACTTCAAGTAAATTTTACATTGAAACACTCCAGATGCTTCGCTCCACCTTCGGAAAAAAATACTGTAACAATATATTGTATGGGAAATCATTTGTTTGAACCAAAATATTTCTTATATAAAAAATATTTTGCTCCAAACTGCCTTCAAAATTTGCGTATCAGAAAATTCCGTTTTAGAGACGTGCCCCAATTCAAAACAATTTCCTGGTGGTGAATGTCCCCGAACTCTTCAAGGGATGCGTCGTTACAAGCAAGTAACGTAACGTATATTGCCCCCTCAATAAAAAATCCTTCCGGCGCGACTACCGGCCTGATTTTTCGCTAATTGCGAGGCTTGCAAAATCCGAGCAAGACTTTCGAAGACCCGTCCTCGATTCGAAGACTACAAGTTTCTTGACTTGAAAATAAGTGAATAAGTGCATTAATTTAATCATGCTTATCATTGTTTGAAACATGCTTTGTGTCTTTTTACTGCTTTAAAAGGCAGATAAACAAACCGCTAGTCTAAATACGTAGTGAAATGAGCGTTTCGTTCCTAATACTCTAGCAGTCTAGCTAGCCCACCATGCGGCCATGGCCATGCATCGTGATCTTGCTGACAAGTCGATAATTTGTTTTTTCCTTCTTGCATTAAACCGTAACATACAACTTTTCTAACAAAATAAACACTTACCATTTATCTTTAAAATTTATTACCCAAAATAATAATAGCTTCCGCCAATCTCGCAAAATAAGCATTTATGACCTTCGAAACAGTGTTTCTCCTATACTTTAGTTGGGAAATTCGACGCACCAGAGCAATTTGGGTGGCACGTAGAATTGCGTCATCGTGGCAGACCGTGGGGACAAGAACATCAAAGGTTCCGACTCAAGTTCCATATCTGATAGTACTTAATCTGTGCCCATGACACCCATGAAACATAGCCATACGCCTGGAACTTTGGTTTCGCATAGCTTTCCTTTTCTCCCGGGTGCAATAAATAGCCGAGCGGAATTAGTACTCTTATAATAATAATAAGCATTTATTTCAACACGATGAAATTACAGCATAGCTGATGTGGTCGTGCCCCGTGCCCTCTTGCCCCGGGCTATCGCCCGGAACTGCGCTTCGCGCCGTTGGCTCCGGGATCAATGCCAAAATGCTTAATTTTATTTTTTTCCACCTAGAACTGTGGATAAATTTGGCTTGGTTTGTGTTTAAATAGAGTTTTTGTAACTTTGAATGTAACGAGGAAAATTTAACAAGCGGGGACGAAGGGAGAAAAATAAAAACAGTGGCCGTGCTTTATTGCGTCATAAAGCACGCGCAATTAGCTAATCAAATTGCTCGTTAGATACTACTTATCATATAAGGGTTCTTTTTACATAAGTATAGAGATTTCCGTGCAAAAGAAATCGTATCCTAACGGCGGACGATATTTTTCACATGTGAAAATTATCCCGTCTCAGCTTTTTGATTGGTCGGACGATTTTTCTCACATTTGGTGATTTATCATATCAACGTTTTGATTGGCTAGTGTTTTTGCGCTCAAAATTGTAATCATGGCGCCCAGTTTTACCGAAATCACCGGAGTGAGAGTTTTGTCGCATTTTTCGCTAATAAAGCAACCATATACCATCAAGGAAAACACTCAAGACTAAAAATACTTAAGACAAGATTTTGAGGCTTGATATACTTCGCTTGCGTATTGTTGGATGTGAGTCTGTCAGTATCACATATTTATCTCTATACTTACATAATAAACAAAATAAATTAAATTAGCGCGCACGGGCTGGGCCTTGCATGAGAAATTAATTTCTACTATATATTTTATTTCAGGTAATCCTAGAACTTGTATATATTGGTATTAGATACTCTGCATATCCACTAATTACTATCATCTCGATTTGTGTGAATATAAATTATGCCATATCAAACTCTTGCCCTATTACGTTGAACATTTGCTCAACTTCGGGGTTAATATATAGTGTTCGAGACTATGAACGAGGTCAAACAGGTCAGAAGTCTTATAAAGAAACAATTTACGATTTATATACTTGCTTAATTGTGTTGTGTATAAACGAAGAAACGACTGTCGCAGTTATTGCCTACTGCGGTAACTTGATAAATGAATGCTTTAAACAATAAAGCGCCGCGGCGTTCAAACTAATAAATTTGGTAGATTAAAAAGTTGAATGTTACAGTTGCACTCATTAGGTTTGGTTTACACAGGTGATTTTTTCTGTGATATGTGCGATTGAGTGCCGGATAATTATTTTGACATAATTGACGATCGCCGTGAAGATATAATCACTTGCAAATTTCCATACACTAGGAGTAAGAGTGTTGGTAGCACATACGAACTCGTGCTCGAGGCCATAGGAATTGCAACTTCTGGAGGGCATTTCAGCGAAGACGACAGTCGTGGACAAAAATAATCTTTAAAATCCGCCGAAATTTATAAAATGCTAGCTTTCAAAACTCATCTTCAGGAAATAATTTATACCAAGTTACAAAAACCTACCGTGTTTCCAGCTCGAATTCGGTGTCAGGCATACCACAGTTTGCGTGCACATGACAAACTATGATCAGAATCGCAAAGAAAACTTCGTGGTAAACCATTCTAGCTGTTGCCTGCTGTAAATATCAAACTTCAATCTTGGCCAAAAACCCTGTGTTTGTTTTTGTTTATCCATACCAAAGAAATAGATTAATTATATTACAATGATGAGCAGTTTCCCGATTTTACAATGATCACTTTAGTTACATGGTGTTGAAAGAAAACATGCTTTGATGCTTGCACAAAGTTCAATGCGGGAACTGAAAACAGTTTAAATAGAAAACATTGATCTTTTTCAGTCTATGTTGCTGTTAATATTGCTGGTAATTTTCCGCCCGAGCGCCTCTTCAGCTTCGGCGCTCCCTCTCCAAATATGTTTAGTTCCCCTGCGTTGCTCTTGTGTTTTTGTTACACACAAACAAGTTAACTATAATCGTACCATAGGCAAAAGACGAAGTGCAGCCACTTCATGCTCAAAAGACTCTCTTCTATTCGACATTCCATTCCAAATAATGCTTAGTTCCCCCGTTCCGTTTTAACGTATTTAATACAAAGAAGTCAATTATCATGTGCTTTCTCGGTGCGGAATTCTACGACTTGAAAAAGGTTATAGGGAGGTGGGGAGTGGGGAACGAATCCCGTGTTACATGCCTCCATGACTGTTAGCAGGGTCCACCCCTCCACTTTTTGAGAGGGATTTTCGCCCTTGGTGAAGAAACCGACGCGTAACCTGTGAAAATGTCCTTAAACAGAAATGTACAGGCCGCAACTTAGGCTCAGCCTCGCTCCACATCACACCCTTATACAGTAAATAGGCCATTTTCCCTAGCCATGTTCTCTATGTTCTTGCACGTTTTTAACACTAAAACAGGGTTCCACAGTTCCGAAAAAGTACTTATTAAAAGAAAAATATTCAGCCGCTTTAGTCTCAGCCTTGTCCCACTTCAGCGTTCAGCCTTATACAGTAAATAGTGTTATTTCCCATAGGTAGCCCTGCTCTCTGTGTTCTTGCATGTTTTTAACCCATAAACAAAATAATTATCATACAGATGCATGTTTAAGAGATCAATTCGGTTCCACAGTTGTGAAAATGTCCTTACGTTAAAAGAGTATAAATCGTCGCGAAAATATTTCGTGCAGTTAAACTGGATCATAAATCTCGCTGCATGGCAACCCTTGTTCGCTTGATAGATAGCTCAATAGCTAGAGCGGTGGACCGCTGTCTCGAAGGTGCGTGGTCAAATCTCGCTCCAGTCAACTTTTACAGTTGACTTCGAGGTTGATTTCGGTAGCATAAGCAATCATATTGAACAAAACGAGGGCACTTCACTTAGATGTTGATGCTCGTCAGCCATAAGAAGACTAAAGACACTTCAACGTCTCCAGCTATAAGACCTTTCGTACATCACTAACTTTCCTGCCAAATGGCCGACGGTTCCTTATATCTTATATAATCACCTTTCGAAAAGTTTAGTTATTCTTCTCTGTTTTTACTACAAAAGCAAGTCAAACATCTCATCAAGATGTGCGAAATTTTGAATATGAATTAATCAATTAAGTTTTATATTGATCAGGTTACTGATAAGTTAATTAAAGAAGTTCTGGCGCTTCAGTTTGTCAGCCAACATCATTCCGGTGTTTATATAGTTCAGAATGCTTTTTTAAACAAACATACAAATCTTGCCAAATTTTATACTGAAGGCTGTCATTTAGCAGAATCTCACACTTCTAGACTGACTCTTGCACAAAATTATGCAGTTCTCTGAACCTCTGACGTTCGCAGCATTTAATTCTTAACGAAAATAGCAAACATGTTTCTATAGCTTTCCCCTGGTTTCGAGCTTTAATTTTATTGAAAAAACGAGTCAGCGGCGTACAAAGACGAGCAGATTTGAACACCTTGAATTAAGCTAAGTTCCCCTTGTTTTTGAAATACAGCTGAGATACGAGAACTGTATAAACCCTATATTTCCAGCAACACTCACCATTCATGCATTTCTTGCTTATGTCATTAATAACATCATCACGTTTACATTAACTTAACGCTCTCTCCTTCGCAGAGGCTTGGATAAAAAAAATTATAAAAGGTACGCTAATATTGGATAATAAATAAAAGAATGCGCTAGATGGTACGATTTTCAGCGGTTTCCTCATTATTTTACCATTTAGCGCGTTTTGTTTATTACCATCTAGCGCATTATTTTATTTATTGTCCAATATTAGCGTATCCTTTCCTTTTATAATTTTTTGTATCCAAGCGACCAAGCCTCTGCGAAGGAGAGAGAACTTAACGTGTCATTAAGTAACAATTCAAAAACTTCTCCACAAGCTAACAATATCTTTTTCTTACTGATGTAACAAATAGTTATTACATTTTATTACATTATTACATAAATATGTAAAAATTAAGAAATAGAAAACATTTTCCGTGTTTCTATACAGTTTTAGTAGAATCATGCTAGTATACTATTGCAAATGCTATAATTTGATTGGCTACGCTACTCGCTATCTAATTGTCGATAGATAGCGAGTAGCGAAACAGCCATCTCCTCGTTGCGATTTTTAACGAATTTATTTCAATAAATTATGAAAAACGTTTCGAAATACTGTTTTCTTGCTGGTTTCTACTAAAACAATTAGATTATTCGGTCTCGATTTCTATGAGATGATAGTTCATTCGGGCTTCGCCCTCATCAACTATCACCTCATAGAAATCTTGAGCTCATAATCTAATTGTTAAATAGAAACACCCGTGGGAGTTTGGGAGAACGAGAAATAATCAGTGGGAAAACGAGCCCGTAGGGCGAGTTTTTCCACGTTATTTCGAGTTCTCCCAAACTCCCACAAGTGTTTCTATAACTGTATAGAAACACAGGAAAAAATGTTTTTTAAACTCGATTAATTTACAAATTCTCATTACGTACGCATGCTGACCTTTGCTCGTCAATTTCGCTGCAAGAAAACAACTCTGTTTGAAAATTAACAGTCAAAAATGTGTAAAAGCATTAAAATTGTTTTTAAATAGTATTCAAAGTTTTATAATTCGCATCAAATTTGTTTTTTTTATGATTTTAAATTTTGGCGGGAAAATTTCCCTGTTTCTATACAGTTATAGAAACACGCTTCTCGACAAATCAGCACGCGCGTACTATAAATGTTATAATATAACAGTATTTGTGAAACATGAGGTATGCAAATCTAATCCCCAATCAGATTCCAATTCGATGTGATCGGATTACATTCGGATTCGGAGAGATAAATAGAAATTCGAATTGAAAAATAATCGCCCACCAGTCTGATCGGAATAATTTAACCCTAGAGTGCCTGCGGTATCATATATGATACCAAGTTATATATTAATGAATTCAGTAACTATAAATCCTAATAAGATTTACATGGCGTAAGTATGTATGATATATAGATATATCGGTTGTTTTATTAAAAATTGTGTCCATGTTGAGTTTTTATTCGTGAAATTACTTTCGGAAACGTATAAATAGAATAACGAGTAAATAAAGGCATATATTAAATACTCAATATAGAAAATAAAATTTATTCAGATAAGAGCGTATTTCTTCATTTTCGTGAAATGGCTAATTTTGTGTATGTGAAAGGTGAAATGGCTGTTTTACCTTTACCACCCTCTTTAAAAATCCTTCTAAAATAACTGAAATTGCATAATTTGGACATGCTGCAAAACTGTTGTCAGCGTTCTTGCGGCCGACTTAAGTGATTCTAGAAGCAAACGGTTAGTTATATTGATCAGTAAAATATCAATGTATTGGCATGATATGATAGTTATTATATCTAATATAGAAACCTGGAACTTCAATTAAAGCTAACGTAGTAATACTACAAAATATGGTGAGGTATGCATTTTTTGGGACACCCTATATTTCACGTTTTCATATTTTGTTTGTACTTTGTTAAGTTTTGACTAAATCAATTTGCTTGGTATATATTTATCACGTGACGGCTTTGGTATTCGTATTAAAAATGGCTCAATGCCGTCATGTGTTTCCACACGCACGCCACTAATTTCAAAACGAAGGGCCTTTGCTCGATACTTGTTATATTTTGCAAGCAGTTTGATCCCGTTTAGCATGCTTTCTACCATGTACTTGTGTTTGGCTGAACGCACAACTCACCATCTTTCTAAAGCGCCAGAGAAGGCAACAACCCCGAGTAGTGAAATGTAAAAATGGAAAATATTTGGTGTCAACCAAAACACTAATAAAAAATCTTGCTGGTTATTACACGAAGTACTGAAACGTTTCTCCCAAAATATTGCGGGAAAACGCTGGTTTCTGTGCCACAATTGCAAATTAACAGAACTGAATTTGACTTGTCGTCCTGTTTACATGTATATTATCATGGAAGTGAGGAAACATTTGACACTGCATTTGATGACGTCATTACATTATTCAATTCATTCGCGTGTAAGTATTTTATATACGCCTAAAACCAATACTTCATGTACATGTAAGCCTGTCCCCAATCCAACACAAAACCTATCCCAAAATTCTTTCGGGACACATGAATAATAGGCATACATGAAGTATGCGGCCCTCTTTAGTCGTACTCTTTTCTCCGAATATGAAATCCCTACAGACGAAATTGAATCATCGACATCTCATCTTGCTAAACATATTCTACAGGAAAAATCGAAAGCTTCGAAATAATCAACAGTGTAATTACCTATCTCCCGATTTCGGGTTTCCTATGGTTGGCAAAATATGTAACAAGGAAAACCGCGTTATTTCATACATGTAACGAGGTTACTTGTAAAAAACCGTGGTAAATCTGTGAACTGCATAATAATCGAGCCGCTGTTAAAGATATTTGTATTTACCTCTGCACGATCGATCAATACCCTTGCATTTGGAGAAAGATATATTAATGTCGGAACTATTAAGGAAACAAACTAGCCAAAAGATACTGGCCCCTTTATTGAGCATTATTCATTACAATTTCATGAAAAGACGTGCAAGTTGAGAAAAAGTGCTAAAATAATAATTACTTGGTGCATACAGCGCATGTCAGCTCAGCACCTTGTACATACGGGGCACATGGCAGGGAACCACAGTGACTCTCAACAACATACAACAAAGCCCCGTTCAAATTCGCGTGAGTTCCCAACGTAGAATCCGGTGCAGAATCAACACAAATAAATTGACTTCGTTTATGGCCGAGGTTATCAGACATTAGGTAACCTTTGTACTCTAGGGTCCACTCCTTTGGACAGACGTTACGTGCGGGTATCATCACCTGGCTGCCACGTGATTCAGCAAAGCACACGGCACAAGGTGCGTCATGATCGTGAAGATTCGTCGGGAAGAGAGGTGCGTGTGCATTCATTTCGTATTCAACTCCATAGATATAAGAATAACCTTGGTTACCTTTCACTGTTTTATCGTAAATTGGGTTGAGAGGCATACAGAGATAGTTTGAACCACCACCGGCATGAGTGTAGTGAGATCCACCCATTACACCTACAAAGGGAAATAATTGTTATGAAGAAAATATCAATCAGTAGCGGTGAGAACAAGGAGGAAACACGTACCAGTTCTTTCAATGTTGGAGTTCTTATTCGTTTCAAACTTGATCGGGAAGGATTTACGGTGGCAAGTATTTGGCAATATTTTTCGATGCTTACTGAAAAATATTAGTCTTTTTGAACAGTGTATATGATCTTTAACAAACTCAAAAATTTTCGAGATATCATCTCTGCAAAACATTCTGAAGATTGCAGGGATTCTAGATTGATTTAAAGATATTGCGGGGGACTAATCCCCAGCGCTCGGTTTTTGTCACCAGGCAGCTATTGAAATCTGTAGAAACGTCTGTATATTGACGGTACTTATAAATATTATTTACTTTGGTAACATATGAAACATGTTATTTGATATACCTACCCTCATATAACAGCGTTGTTCCACTAGGACAAGCCTTTCTACCCCATCTTGTATACACGGATCCTCCAGAACCCCGCCCCGCTGGCCCAGGCACACCTGGAGGTCCCCGATGTCCCTGTTTTCCAGATGGTCCTAGAGAATGTACGCAAAGTTCTTACAATCACTCGTCTCAAGATATATCTGCATTGGCTGTCTATTGTGTTAAAATAAGCACGGAATTCGGCCGATACTAAAAGATAACCATTAATGTTCAAAATCGGTAGCATATTTCTGGATGTGTCTAAAGTTAGCGAAAATCGGCATATCAAATATTAATCCAACTTTGCTCCACTTAAAGGCATATCAGGCTGAATTATATTTCAATAAATTATCGTAAGGGTTGTAAGGGCCACAGAGTAGATTTAGATAACTTACATGTAAGTGATAAGTTACATCAAGGCTCGTTGCCGTGGCAACTGACAATTGCTACGAGATAAAAGCGCATCACGGATGTCGCGTCAGGAACATTAGCGCTTTGCCCAGCGTTTCCAGTCCCTGTCTTCTGGATAGTCTATGGTTTGATTAATGAATTAAGAAAGCTTCAAACTACCGTTTAAGGATAGTCTCGTGTTGAGGCTCTCGGCTAGATTTTTTACGATCTGAAGTTGAAAATTTGGCTTTTTCCTTTTTTTCGCAAAATGGTGAATTTGGTCCTACCATATCTCACATGTTTTAATAATAAGAAAACTATTTCAGTAATTTTTGTATAGAAAAATGTGTAAAAATTTAAATTCAAACCCACCGTAAGTTTAACTTTTTAATTTTATCTGTTCACGGAGCCAAAACAACTAGCATCTTCGAACAAAGTAATATTTCGCTCATGTTTCGTCGTAGAATAATATCCTTTATTTTTCTCTGATTTCAGTCCAATTTCTTTCGTCCTGTTTATTTTGTCATAAACTTTGCAGAAAAGTATTTTGATACTGATAAATCCGCTGTTTTCTGGCCAAAAAAGACACTCGAAAACTTGTTTTTGCTCATTTTAACAAATTTTGAAAGATTTTTTTGCGTGCGCCCGCAATTTGTTGACCAGCGCTGGCAAAATTCCCACCTGTTTATCAAGTATGCACCCTATGGAAACGGACATCCTGCAGACCATTACGTTGAGTTTGCTCAAGGTGCCGATCAAGTAATGGTATGGGTTGGTCTTACAGTCGAGCAGGCATTATTCTTGGTCCACATTTTGCAGAGAGAAACCTCGATACAAGAGAATATTTACGTATTATACGTTACCATGTTATACAGAGGGACTTTCACGTTCATAACATCGATAGGACTAACATGTGGTGGCAACAAGATGGAGCTCCTGCCCATACCAGTAATGCAACAATGCAATACCTTCGCGGACAGTTTCGTCTTCGACTGACGAGCAAACGTGGGGATTGGCCATGGCCCCCTCGCTCTCCAGACCTGGCAATATGCGACTTTTTTCTTTGGGGATACCTTAAGCAGCAACTTTGGAATGTACCACACGATCAGCAGCAACCGCAGAATTTAGAAGAGTGTCGCAACTCGATTGTGACAGCATGCCGTAATCTAGAACAACGAATTATCCATGACTCCTTCGAGGCGATTGTCTCACGGACTAGTCAGTGCATTCGTGCTAGAGGACACGCGATTCCGAACGAATAAATCTTGCTTGTATTTTGTAAATAATAATACTTCGTTTCATTATAAACAATTTGTCAAGTGTCATTTATTTACTGCTAATATTGCGTGTTTCAGTTGAGCAAAAATTAATTAGTATTTGATATGCCGATTTTCACTAACTTTAGACACATCCAGAAATATGCTACGATTTTGAACATTAATATTTCCGTGAATTTTAAGTAAAATGCAACTGTAATATATCAAAATCTAAGTTATTCTTCCATCTAACTAACGAATGTTATTTCAGTTTAAAAGCGTCGCTCATTTAGAAGTTATTATGAGTCAAACCGGGGTACTTTTTTTTCGGACACCCGGTATATGCCTATACATCTCCCGTTTAGGATGTGTTTGGCTATGTGATTTCGAGCCCGAATTAGTCTTGGGATCATATGAAAGTATAGGGGAGCTCCATGTCGAATTTTTCATTTGTGCGTATATATAATATAAGTAAATAGAAGATTTTCCAATATAAGGCGCATACACTTGCAAATATGTTTTTATTTAAACTGGCATATACAAATATAACTTTTACATAATTTCCAAATATCTATATGGGCACATTTATATACCGAATATATCAACTATAATGAACTATCTATTACTAAAAATTGTAACACTAATCCACAAATTGTAACAGTGAGTGATTTTGTGTCAGCCACCCATACTCTATAATATTAGAGTAAAAATGAGGAAAAAGTATTAAATTAGGAAAAATAGTTTTCAATGTTTAAGACCACCTTAATGTGACCATCATGTTGATAAACCGAACATTGAACTTTAAATGCATTTTTCTCGAATAATCAAAAATTAGCGATTTCCATTATTGCGTGCAGGCTATCTGAAGAGGTATTATTGAAGCTTTCTTGATGCAATTTTCAGCACAGACTCGTCATATCAAGCTCGAGGTCTTGAACTAAAATAATTGAGTTATGTTGCATAGTTTTGAAGTGACGACAGTTTCCATGCGAGTCGTCAAATGCCTTTCCAGTTTTTGACCTGTAAAACTGGTGATAATGATTCAATGTTGATTGTTTTAGTTCAACCGCTAGATAATGTTTTTTGTTAGTAAATAAAAGTTATTCTAGAATTTTATCATTAATGCTTATTTAGTTATTGTGTTTATAAAATTGCATGAATTTCACCACAGGGGGTGTTTTATCTCGGTAACCATGGCAACAATGTTTTACATTGAGTGTTGAGCCTATAACAACATATTAGCAGTAGAGATTCAATAGTAATAAAAGATAGAATTTTTTTTGTATTGGACCTCTTAATATATATTACAACTAGTGGTAGTAGTGGTAGTAGTGGTAGTAGTAGTAGTAGTAGTAGTAGTAGTAGTAGTCGTAGTTAAAAGCCGTATTGATATATATTACAACTTCGTCCAGCATCAGTCTCAACTCATGCTAGTTATTGTGTGCAACTACGCTAGAAAGCCCAAAGGTAGATCCAACAGAAACTCTGAGAATATTATACGTAGAATCCTGTCAATCGTGATGGATAATTTCAAAATTTTTACCATATATAAAGTTTCTTATACTATAATATACCTGGAACAATGCTGTCACGTCCATCTCGACCTATAGAAACAAAAGTTTGGAATAAGAAATGGAAAAAATGTAATTGGAACGACATTTCTTAAAACGAAAGTTTACGTCTGGGTGGATTGGAAGCTTTGAAACTTTTCCTTCAACATATTTGGAAGGTGGATAGGGGTTTTGAGCTATTTGATTGGTTGCTCAGATCCGGATATCCTTGCACTATTCATTGTGCATGGCGACGACGTATTAATCTCATATATGTTAAAAAATACCCTACTTCAAACAAGCCACCCCAGTTTCAAACGTATCAAAAAGTTGTGAGTGCACTCTTCCGAGGGTTTAGCTTACTTATTATGCCCAGTAAACATTTTGGCAAGCACTCTCGAAAAATTAATATACAGCTGCAATATTAGGGCGACGATGGGTCTTGCATTATTTAGCATATATTTCTACTATGTATATTATTTCCGATATTCCAAAAACTGTTAAACAATGATGTTAGATACGCGACAAATCCGCTAATTACTATTACCTCCATTTGTGTGAACATAAATTATGTATCAAAAGATTGTCTATAGTTTACTTACCATCTCGTCCAGGTAAGCCGCGTTCACTCTCGCCTGAAGGAAAATCATTATTAACATTTTCCCTGTATAACGAAAAATGAGCAAAACCTGCATAGTATTTTAGTTGTACAAGTTCCCTACCGTTTCGCAACAGTGATAAGTAATATGACTAAACGAAGACATATCACCCTATCTATACACAGCTGTCGAACTTTCTTGGATAACGTAATTACTCGTTTAGGCGACTTAATCGAAGCACCGTTAGACGGAATTGTTCGAGCTGAAAACTACAGTAACTGCAATTTTTAGTCAGCCTCGGACATTCATCATTCTTTCCGGCTTTGTTTTGTGCTCTGTCGTTAAACTCTCTCCAGAAGCGAAGCCCTCGAAAATGAAAAGAGCGCCGGGACGCTCAAACGAGTAAATTCGGTAGATTGAAACGTTAAATCTTACAGATGCACTCCTTGTGTTTGGTTTAAAGTGATATATACTGTTGTCTGTACGATTGAGGACCGGATATATCATTATTTTGACATGATTGACTATGTTTAAAAAACAGAACGTTATAGTCTTAAGAGGGTCCTGAAGGGGGAGAGGGGGGACTAGTTCCAGTTTCCAGGCCCAAATTCCATAGTCCCATCTTATATTTTGAACAAACGAACTCGTGCTCGAGACCATAGGAATTGCAACTTTCTGGAGGGGAATTTCAGCGAGGACGACAGTCTTGGACAAAAGTAAGCTTTAAAATATGCCGAAATGTTGAAAATGTTAGTTTTCAACTTCAGGAAATAATTTACATCAGGTTACAAAAACCTACCGTGTTTCCAGTTCGCTGTTAGACATACCACAGTTTGCATGGAGATGACAAACTATGATTAGAATTGCAAATAAAATTTTGTGATCAGCCATTCTGTTGCCTGCTGTAAATAACGAACTTGGTCTTTCCACCGAGAACTAGATCAGTTTTGTTTCTTTCGAGGCTGCAATTAAATTCAGGATTGGAGACGCTGTTTCTTCGGCGCTTCCTTGCCAAATAAAATGTTTAGTTCCCCTGGTACTGCTCACGTGCATTTATAGTGCACAAACAAGTCAATTATCATTCATCATGTTATAATTATCATATCAGTGCATTGTCCCTATAATACAGTAAACTTGAAACGCGGCAAACTTGAAAGTTTATAGCCATGTGTGCGTGGGTTGATGTTGAGGGTGTACTGAGAGTGAACGTTTTCCTTGTTTTAAAAATGTTAATATTCAGCTGCACGCATATGGCTGCTTCCTTCATTATTAGAACAACGTGTTTACTGAGCGTGATAACATATAACAAAAAGTAAAGACGAGTTTCCAGTGACTGTGTTATAGGGACTATGATCAGTGCTTATATTTTTAGTGCACAAAATGAACGTGCAGGTTTGAATGTTCAGTTGAGTTCCACAATTTTGAATAGGTCTTTATACCTTGAGCCTCTTTGTTTTCGGTATTTTTAATCTAAATATAATTTAGTTGCCCTGCTTTTGCTTATCCATATCTTGAATTAGATTAATTACATACAATGATGTACAGTTTCCGGATATTATGATGATCACTTGAGTTATACTTGAGTCATACTCTTGAAAGAAAATATACTTGCCGAAAAGCGCAATGCAGGTACTTCAGTCTTAACGCCTCTCCTTCCTCGCCACTCCCTCTCCAAATAAGGTTTAGTTCCCCCGCCTTGCTCTTGTGTCTTTACTTCACATAAACAAGTTAATTATAATCGTACCATAAGCAAAAAAAACCGAAGTGCCGCCACTTCAAAAGACTCTCTTCTATCTGGCACTCCCTTTCAAATAATGCTTAAATCCCTTCACTCCGTTTTAATGTTTTTAAATACAAATAAGTCAATTATCATGCAACGACGTTATTCTCCCTGGCCTTTCTCAGCGCAGATATCTGCCGTTGAGTTTTGGTCTTGTAAAAATTTATAAATTCATATCTCGTTCTTTGTGAGTTATGCAGGTTCGGTTTAGATTTCCGTTCAGAAACCGATAAACAGCGAGGCACGGACACGTAACCTGTGAAAATGTCTTTACACCAAAAACATGCAGGCACTTTAGTCTTATTCTCTCTCCCCTTCAACCTTATAGAGTAAATAGGCTATTTCCCTTAGATCTAGCTGTTCTCTTTCTTCTTGTATGATTTTACACATAAACAGGGTTCCAAAGTTCCTAAAATATACTTATTAAAAGAAAAATATTCAGCCACTTTCGTCTCAGTCTTGTCCAACTTCAGCGTTCAGCCTTATACAGTAAATAGTGTTATTTCCCATAGGCAGCCCTGTTCTCTGTGGTCTTGCATGTTTTCAACACATAAACAAATTATCATACAGATGCATGTGAAGTTTGCATATTTAAGATATCCTCAGTTGTGAAAGGCTTCCACAGTTGTGAAAATATCCTCACGTTAAAAAAGTATAAATCGTCGCGAAAATATTTCGTACACTTAAACTGGATAAAACTCGCTGCAGGGCAATCCTTGTTCGCTCGATAGCTCAATAGCTAGAACGGTGGACCGCTGTCCCGAAGGCGCTAGTGAAAGTCAAACAAGGCAGAGGGTCTTTTCACGAATATGAAATGATGAACCATAGGAATACCAAGAAAGTGATAGGCCGATGAGAATAGCATTTAATTTATTTACATATTTTTTTCGTTTCGATAGGACTTGTAAATTGTGGCAAACACATTTACTTTGTTATAGTTCGTATTGGTTTCCAGTACAAATAGTTTGAAAAAAGTAAAATTACGGCCAAATTTTCCTAACTATTTTGATATGTCGAGGGGAATTTGTGTTATCATAACTTTGCTACAAAACTTGTTTACCGGCTCGGCTGTAGGGTTTGATGATACAAATGGTAATATACGGCGATCTATTTCTAATTTGTTCGAAGAAGTCCGTCATGTATTTTGCTTTTTGTTCTCACAGTACACATTTGTTTTTAGTTATCCTGTACGAAAGTAATATTTTGATCGGATCGAATCGCCATCGGTTTTCCTGATATTGGATTCCGGATTCGAATTTTTCCGATCGAATGGGATTCAGATTTTAATCATCAGTCAATAGTCGAATTCTAACTGTTTTCATTCTGACTGTTTATTTCCAACAGTGACCTCGCCATTCTGAAATGCTCCAATGACCAAGTCCGGTAAAATAATACCTGAAATCTGAATTTGAAGCCAAGCTAAATGCGCGAGCCGTGCGGAATACTATAAATGCGTTTTTAAAGGACTGGGAAGAGTCTCAAAAAGCGGCCACTTCAATCAAACGTTTATTTTTAGCGAAAATGAAACTAAGGTCTTTGCTATATACTATATCTTAAATATTGAGCCGGTATCTAAATATTTTTAATAATTACTGTATTTTAATAAAATATACCGACCAGTAAACAGTTTAGGTTCGCCTACTTTACGCTTAATTAATTATACTGTATTTAAGACTTAATATATATAACAGTGCTTTAAAAGGCTTGGGAAATTGTAATATGTGTTCAGAGTCGATCTATACTATAGTCAATATATAAAATAGCTCTCGGAATAGTATATAGGCATAAGTAACAGTGTCGTGAAAGGGTATAATGGAAGCTGGAGTTTGGAAAAATGAATGGAAAATTGGATTTGGAGCAATGAGAATGGGATTTGCGCCAGAAATTTTGATACTGGGAATGATATTAGAGACAAATCATAGTGTTGGACTATTTTGGCGGGATTCACCACCCCTCTCCCCCATTATTCCACCACCCTCAATTAACATGGACGATCATGTTTTCGCTTCAATTCTATTAAGAATATATTAAGAATATATTAAGAATATATATTAAGAATATATATTAAGAATATATATTAAGAATATATATTAAGAATATATATTAAGAATATATATTAAGAATATATATTAAGAATATATATTAAGAATATATATATTAAGAATATATATTAAGAATATATATTAAGAATATATATTAAGAATATATATTAAGAATATATATTAAGAATATATATTAAGAATATATATTAAGAATATATATTAAGAATATATATTAAGAATATATATTAAGAATATATATTAAGAATATATATTAAGAATATATATTAAGAATATATATTAAGAATATATATTAAGAATATATATTAAGAATATATATTAAGAATATATATTAAGAATATATTAAACCTACAATATTTCGAGTATAATTGCAGTGCGAGAAACTTAATTAAATTTTTAAAGGTTTTTAATTTAAAACACAATCTTGTCCAAAGCATCTCGGATATATTTACACGCAGTAATTTGCGTGAAATTCGGGGTAAACTTTATGGAGAATCGTTGTGAAAAACGCATGAATGTGTCATTTCTGTCGACATGTTCTCTTGAAGTTCTGGTTCTGTATCATTTTGTTGTGCTCCTTTTCAGCTGGAACAAATTAACTTGCCGATAAAACATTGTTAGCAACACTGTTATTGATTTCCGAAAACTCCTCGGGCTCTTTCATACCGCCTATATATATCATATATATAATTTTCTAATATAATTGCAATGTGAGCTAGAAAACTGATTAAAAATTTTCATTTCAGACAGATTAATCCACCCAACGTCGACTCAGTGATCAGTCAAAATAGTTTGTGGAAAATGCGGGGAAAACATTGTGGAGAGATGATTAAACAGTGGGCTTTTTGCTTAAATAACTTTGCTACAAAACTTGTTTACCGGCTCCGCTGTAGAGTTTAATGATACAAATGGTAATATTACGGCGATCTATTTCTAATTTGTTTGAGGAAGTCCGTCATGTATTTTGCTTTTTGTTCTCACAGTACACATTTGTTTTTAGTTATCCTGTACGAAAGTAATATTTTGACCGGATCGAATCGCCATCGGTTTTCCTGATATTGCATTACGGATTCGAATTTTTCCGATCGAATGGGATTCAGATTTTAATCATCAGTCAATAATCAAATTCTAACTGTTTTCATTCTGACTGTATATTTCCTACAGTGACCTCGTCATTCTGGAATGCTCCAATGACCAAGTCCGGTAATATAATACCTGAAATCTGAATTTGAAGCCAAGCAAAATGCGCGAGCCGTGCGGAATACTATAAATGCGTTTTTAAAGGACTGGGAAGAGTCTCAAAAAGCGGCCACTTCAATCAAACGTTTATTTTTAGCGAGAATGAAACAAAGATCTTTGCTATATACTATATCTTAATTATTGAGCCGGTATCTAAATACTTTTAATAATTACTGTGTTTTAATAAAATATACCGACCAGTAAACAGTTTAGGTTCGCCTACTTTACGCTTAATTAATTCATACTGTATTTAAGACTTAATATATAACAGTGCTTTAAAAGGCTTAGGAAATTGCAACACGTGTTCAGAGTCGATTTATACTAGTCAATATATAAAATAGCTCTCGGAATAATGTATAGACTTTATTAGGCATAAGTAACAGTGTCGTGAAAGGGTATAATGGAAGCTGGAGTTTGGAAAAATGAATGGAAAATGGGATTGGAGTAATGAGAACGGGACTTGCGCCAGAAATTTTGATACTTGGAATGATATTAGAGACAAATCGTAGTGTTGGACTATTTTGGCGGGATTCACCACCCCTCCCCCCCCCCCACATTATTTCACCACTCTCAATTAACATGGACGAACATGTTTTCGCTTCAATTCTATTAAGAATATATTAAGAATATATATTAAAAATATATTAAACCTACAATATTTCGAGTATTATTGCAGTGGGAGAAACTTCATTAAATTTTTAAAGGTTTTTAATTTAAAACACAATCTTGTCCAAAGCATCTCAGTTATTTATACACGCAGTAATTTGCGCGAAATTCGGCGTTAACTTTATGGAGAATCGTTGTGAAAAACGCGCACGAACGTGTCATTTCTGTCACGTCGACATGTTCTCTTGAAGTTCTGGTTCTGTATCATTTTGTTGTGCTCCTTTTCAGCTGGAACAAATTAACTTGCCGATAAAACATTGTTAGCAACACTGTTATTGATTTCCGAAAACCCCTCGGGCTCTTTCATACCGCCTATATCATATATATAAAATTTTCCAATATACACAGTAAAAACAAATTGGTTAAAATGACCAAAAAAAATTGGTCGTTTGGATGCATCTGAGACAACCAGTTTAAATTGGTCGTTTTAACCAAAAAAGTAATTGGTCAAAATAACCAATTATTTTTTGGTTATTTTGACCAATTACTTTTTTGGTTAAAACGACCAATTTAAACTGGTTGTCTCAGATGCATCCAAACGACCAATTTTTTTTGGTCATTTTAACCAAATTTTAAATTGGTTAAAATGACCAAAACCAATCAAATGACACTTGAAAAAAATAATTAATCAAATAGGTTTTAATTACAAACAAATACTAAGTTTATAATACAAAATAAATATACTAATAATTGAGAATATATAGCATGTATCTATACAGTATATTTGTCAGACCAATTTCTGGTTAGACCCAACCGGTGGCTATATACAGTATATGTAGATTAAGAGCTTAAAGAAGCGATCAAGTCCATTCAGCATATGCACTCTGTGACGTGACCCTCGCAAGAATACATAGTACATGATGCACTCTACATTGAGGTGATATAACAGAAACAAAAACAGATCCGTCCTGAAATAATCTTTCACTCATAATCTCACATGCAATTATACAAGGGATACTGTCAGAAGAAGTGGATCAAAGACTTTTATTACATCTTGTATCCCACATGCATGACTAAATGCACTTGACTGCATGACTCTTCAAGGAATCCATGCACTTCCTGCATGGTAGTTTATATATATATAAAGTTCAAGTTCTATCATCATGAATACCTATGAATATACATTCTATAGATCACAGCAATACTTAGTCCAGTTTATTGCATATCAGCTTTAAATTTCAGGTAGCTGGTCAGTGCGGACTTAATCAGTATCTTCAAACAATGCATCATGGGCTTTTTGGCGGGCTCATTCCTTTACTAATCCCATAACATATCAATGTCTCATTTCTTCAGTCAACCATTGAAGACAATCTTTCTTAAATTCATCCCTACCTTCCCAACCTCCAATTCCCAAGACTCTCCTTGCTTCCTGGATGATCTGTTAATTTAAGTAAGAAAGCAAAAAAGTTTTTCTTAGCCAACAAATAACATTACCTATATGTCATACACTTATGATATCTACACATCAGATATTAGCCATAAGTTTGTTGAGGTCATACTACCAATTTTTGTACATACTAGATTCGAAATGACAAATCTCTTTTGACAAATACATCTCTTTTGCAAAAGAAAACAAAACACTTCAAAAGTTCAGATTAAGGAAACACTGCAATCTTACAAAGTTAGCTATAGGAGTGAATAGAAGTCTGATTAGAGCTGCTCCCATCGGTTGATATGCGTAATCGATTAATCCTTGCCAACAATCGATCAATCGGGAGCAGCTCTAAGTCTGATAGTAACACAAATGCATGAAGGGACAATTTGAATGATATTCACATTATGTATACTTTGTACCATGCTTATAGTCATTGCCGGTAAACTCTAACATATATAATTGGATTCCTTCATCATAACTGCTTTGTCTCAACTTTAACCTCAGCCAAAATATCAAATCTGAGCAGTTCTGTATCAGTGCATCATTGACATTTTGACAACATAAGCCAGAAATATTGTAAATCATCATTCTTGCTGACTTCACAGCAGTGCTAATTTGGTTAATGGGCTAAGTGCAACACTTTTCCCTTGGCCATTTATAAACAGTATTGTCTGCAAAATAGGGTGCATTGCCACTTGCCGAGTTAAAATATTATGCACAAGGGTATATTAAGGCCTGTGCACATAGGGCCTGTGGGTTATTTTCAATTAAGACCGGGCACCCCACAAGTTGTTTATTTGGGAACTAAGCTGTCCAGCCTATGGAATATCCCTGCCAGGATCTGGGCAGAGTACTAATGCTGTATTTAAATTAATATCAATCAATCAATCAGGGCTTCATCGAAAAACACCTTGGGTGACATGAACCCCCTGTTAAAATATTATTATCATTCATTCATCAAAATATTTATTCAGGGAACCTTCATAAAATTAATAAATACATAATAGGCCCTTGCAGGAGGATCTAAAGGTTAGCCCTATTATTGATCCCCTAAAAAACTTTAGTAGCTAAAAAATTAGTATAGATTAGTTAACAATGCTGTAAGTGACTTCTATGGGCTTTTACTGTGAAATATTAATTGTCACTGAAAATTGTATGTGATTTCAGGTTTGGTACAACACAAAAAGAAAAGGTGGGCCACACCAAATTTATCTGTGTTTGGCCCTTGTATATAGGAAGTCCAAGCAATAAGCAAGCATAAATCTGGCAGGGATGTCATTTTATCTGTGTGCAATTACCAAATATATATTTCATCTGATATATTATATATTGTGCTAAACACAGGTATGTTTACTCCTGAAAGGCCTGAAAAGTGTTACCAATGAAATTTCTCTTGGGAAAGCAAGCTAATCTAGCCCTGGTAGCTATGCTGGCTAGGTTCCATATAAATACTTCCATAACCACCACCAACATAAACAGTCAGTATTTATAATGTGTGCAGGTTGTGATAAGGTGAACTTCAAAGATATTTTTTTTCACTTCACTTGGTTGAACTATCTAGAATACTGGGTTTGGTGGATAATCCAAGTGAGTAGATATATACACATCTTATCACAACCTGCACACCCGATAACCTATATATACAGAACTTACGGTTACAGCTTAGCAACTGGTCTCTGTAGCTCAGTTGGTTAGAGCGCTGCACCGGAATCGCAGGGCCGCGGATTCAATTCCTGCCAGAGGACCTAGGTTGCATTTTTCGCAACCGTTCCTGGTTAGGTCTTAAATTTGTGTGTATATCTACTCACTTGGATTATCCACCAAACCCAGTATATATAATGGCCTATAATGCCATATAAGATTCTGGATAGAAATGATATTATTATAGCACAATATACTGTATTATTACAAAAGAAGGATTGTTCTCCTCTCATAGAAAGCTAAATATTTTGCTTTGGTGATTGTATTAACATCAAAGCTAAATGAGTCAATATTTCATTAAGTATCAATTCATGAATCATCAACAATATTCATACCTTAACCTTGTGGCAGACAAACTTGTGTAGTTGTAGTCGTTTGTATTGTTTTAGACAGTTCGACTCGCTTCGACCAGATATTATTTCAGTATTTATTGCTTGAAATGATAATCTGTAAATACAAAGGCATATAGAAAGTTTTTAATCTCTATTAATAATATATTCTTGAAGCCAAATGCGGCCAACGACCAACTTCGGCTAAAATTATACATGAAAACAATTGATTATGTACCCTATATTTACACGCAAAATCTAAAAATATTTACATAGTTTAACACTTACTTTCCAATTGATTGTTTCAATCTTCAAATATTGGAATGTTTCTTCGTATTTCGTTAAAATTTGCGGATGATTTGGGTGTATAAAGTTTTAATTCCACAAGATTTTTGAAAGGACGCGCTGTGAGTGCACGCTCGCTACGCATCCTGGGTGCCCATATATGGCACGCGTCTGCATACCACTGAAGACACTGATCTCAAATATCTGAACAGTCCAGCATGAGCAACAATGATCAGCAACGATAATCTCTGTCTTTCTGACGAAAACTCATTTCACGCCAGTCTCGAAGCCACAGTAAAATGCCAAATAATCGAGTCAGCGGGGCTAGCCCGGCTTATATGAACAGGCCCTGATTCCAGGGGCTCATTATATACAGAGGGGAGTTATTTGGGGGAGTATAGGGCATGTACTCCTTTCCAACCTCGAATCTAAGATAAGCCCATGAATAAGATAATTTTGACATTAATCAATTAATATAATTGGTTGTGAATATGACCAATTTATTGTTAGTTTTCAAACATGTGGATTTTGCCTATTAATTTAGTCGCTGGGGCACTTGTGCCCAATAGGTTTCCGCACCCAACATTTGACCAATTTAGAATTTGTTATTGATTTGACCAATTTAGAATTGGTTATTGATTTGACCAATTTAGAATTGGTTATTGATTGGACCAATTTAGAATTGGTTATTGATTTGACCAATTTAGAATTGGTTATTGATTTGACCAATTTAGAATTGGTTGCGGATATGACCAATTTAGAATTGGTTACAGATATGACCAATTTAGAATTGGTCATTCAACATTGAGTGACCAAAAAAAATTGGTTAAATTGACCAATTTAAATTGGTAGAAAATGCAACCAATTAAAAATTGGTTGTTTCAACCAATATTAATTGGTCATTTCAGAATAACCAATTCATTAATTGGTTAAAATGACCAATTTAAATTGGTTACAACCAATAAAAATTGGTCATTTTAACCAGTTTGTTTTTACTGTGTAATTGCAATGTGAGCTAGAAAACTGATTAAAAATTTTCATTTCAGACAGATTAATCTATCCAACGTCGACTCAGTGATCAGTCAAAATAGTTTGTGGAAAATGCGGGGAAAACATTGTGGAGAGATGATTAAACAGTGGGCTTTTTGTCTAAATATTTTCCTACAGCACAATATCATTTTCGTTGTTTCGTGTGGTCCTTTTCACCCAGTGACAGTGCCAACTAGGCAATGTAACTCCACTGATAATCAGAATAGCACTGGGACTCATTTGCAAGACCCCACTGCAACCGTGAAAAATAAAACAGAGATGTTCCTGTTGCCAATCAAAGGTACTATTCATCAATTAAAATATTTAGTTTACTTTAAGAGGAGATTTTTTGTATATTGGGTAACACGCGCGCTAAAAACGAGTATATATAATACCACTTGGTTTATGACTGCATTTCGAATATTTTAATTTTTGATGCGTTTCTCAATCGGCAAACAAACTTAAAAAGTATGTGTAAGTGCTCGCGTATGTTTAGTGCATAATCTATAAGAAAATTATAATACTAAAATTATAAATTTTAGATGGAATGCAAAAGATAAAACGATGTTTGAAGTTCAGTAGGTTTTGCTTATATTGCTGTAATATATGGCGTCAATTTTATAGCATGCATAATTAATATAGTTATATTTTAATTTTCAATTTTTTATACTATGCTTTTATGTATTCCCAACCGCCATGCAGGTGCATTTAGAAAGGTAGCGAACTGTATAAACTAGAAAATAAAGGTATAACAAAGTCATTTTGGCAGGTAGGCCAAAAAGATTTTAAGTTGTGAACATGAGTATATCTGATATTAGTAACCACGTCAAATGACGTTTACCGCGCTTATTTATCTCAAAAAAGCATGACAAAAATTGCAATATATGTAAACATAGCCTAACATGGTCGAAGCTTAGAGAGTTAGTATGCAATCACGACGTTAGATAAGTTGCTGTCTTTCGGGAATGCTTCAATGTTTTACATGTAGAGAGGCGAGTTGTAAGAAAGGCACGATATACTTCTGTTCGTGCATGTCATTGCAACCACCATGGGCTAAAAATGGGCTAGTTGTGAGTAAAGGGCAAAGGGTAATTTTGGATGGGTTGTTTTATGTAAATGAGAAAAGGCTAGTTAACGTTATAAAACAGACTTGTGAACTGGTGGGATGTGAACACGAGGCCAGTAAAAGTCAACTACCGAGATAGAACTCCCGCACATTTTCTAATGCTTAAATTTTTTACTTATTAAATTGAACTTGCATTCCGTTCTCTTTATTTTTCTATTTAATTTAATTTTCCAAACTTGATTGTTATTGAACAGTTAGTTTTATCTCAAACAGGAGCAATATTGGTAATTAATGTCACGGTATTTCTGCTCAACTACAAGCTAGCTGTAAAAATCATTTCTATAGCCCCTGCCATGCACTTTCAGTTTTGCCCAGACAAATAGTGTTACTATTCTTTTCGTAACTTTTCTTTGCCTATAACCTACAATTCTTGCACTAGGATATCGTCTGGACGCTTGCTCTTACTTGGAGAAAAGTGTTGGCAGTATAATGGATTGTGCTCATCTGTGTCTTCGTGAGAATGGTCAATGTCGATCAATCAATTTTCAAAGAGCACGGAGCATTGGTGGATACAAATGTCAGCTGAATAACTTAACGAAAGGAAACGATGTGCACAAGCTTGAAAGAAACCCAGCTTCTGACTATCTTGAGCTAAAAAAGGTACAGAATATGAAAAAGTGTAAAAGTTAATGCATGCTGTCCACCAAGCTAAAATCGCATTTTAATCTTATTTGATGTAACAAAATTGTGGCTGTTTTTAACCTACGACGAACATTTTAATACAAACCGCAAACTGCACATGATCGTGAAACCCGTCGATTTTGTCACATATTTATGTCCCCTCTACCGCCTACCATCGCCTAAGAAATCCTATATAAAATATTTCTCACTGTAGATTGTGAATGGTATTTTGGTCCCGATGTACACCTCTACAGAAAATATTAAAGGTAATATTTTCAAACTTGTTCACACGGTTATAGTTTTGTTTTTGCATGGATAAAAGAAATATAAAACAGATAAAATATAAAAAAAACATTATTTTCTCTCAATTGTGTTAGGTGCCAGTATACTACTTCCGTAACTATTCAATATGTAATATAATCTGATATAAATTTAAAACTACAGAATCGCTGGGACTATAGATCAAGAGAGCATAAGTCAGGTCTGCATCTTTGAGAATAGCCTGCATGTGCCTCAACGTCTCTTCTCTAGCACACGGCTGCTCAACAAATCCTTTCCATTTTACCACAACGTCATCAATAACCATTTTCATTGGGCGTTTGCCTTGGTCTGCCTACCATGTTTTGGTTTCTAATCAAATATATATATTTTAGTAGCCTCCCCTTAAACGTTCTAACCATGCGTGACGAAATCATCTCATTCTTTTGGTTACTTCTCGTGCAAAAATTTTGTACAGAGTTATTAATGATTCACAATGAAATAGTTCCACACAAAGCAAAGCGTATATACAGTAAGTTGCTATTAATGAGTGTTAATGAAATCAGGTATATTTTTCTAGTGTTCAGAAGCTGTGCTGAGCTGTACAAACAAGGCGTAAGAACAAATGGCATTTCTAATATCAACCCCGATAGCAAAGGAAAACTTTCAGTGGGATGTGATATGAAATCTTCGGGCGGGGGATGGACAATCTTTCAAAGACGTTTTAACGGAAGTGTTGATTTTTACCGGAATTGGTCAGATTATAAGAATGGCTTTGGCTTTTTGACCGGAGAATTTTGGCTGGGGTTAGATAAGATTCACCGAATGACGAACGATGTTCAGAATGTCTTGAGAATTGAAATGGAGGATTTTGAGGGAGAAAAACGCTATGCAGAATATGGTATGGTTCAAGTACTTAATGAATGTGAGGAATACAAGTTGATTGTTGGAAATTATTCAGGTTTGTACTTTGATAACGTGTACAAGACACTATAAATGATATTGCGTGTCTTGCATGATATGGTGATGATCAACACGCGACTTTCATAGAAGACATAGTCCTTATACCTGTAGATAATTTTGAAAAAAAACTGCCCTCGGTATCTAGAAGAAATTCTTCTGAAATTCGGCAATCTACCTATAATAACTATGTATGCGCGTAAAGGAAATTGAGATTCACATTCATATTCGACCTAATCGGCTGATGCATGCTTATGTATTTTACATATGTAGGTAAATTGTCCCACCCAATATCAGCAACAATGTCGTGTCCTTTTATTTTCTAAAGTAACATTTCAATTTTCTAATGTTTTAAGTGTTTTGTTGTTGAAGTTATGTGTTAAATGATGTTTTAAAAATCATCAAAATTCCATAAAATGGTTTCCTAGACGGAATGCAAGAAGTGGCACTTTAGCGTCTATAATTTCGGAAGGTCTTTAATGCATCGTGCAAATTTAGGTACTGTCACGAATTCGTCCGGTTTCCTGTGAACGTAGTCTAAGTAACATTCATGAATTTCACAATATATTTAACAGGCGATGCTGGCGACTCACTTGGACGTCATAATAACACGCGATTTTCTACTAAGGATGTGGATAATGATCTTAACATTTATTTAAACTGTGCTCAAATATGTAGAGGTGGATGGTGGTATTTCGGTTGCCATAAAGTCAACTTGAATGGACATTACTACAACCGTAACCAAACAGTGCCCTCTGATGGGATCATCTGGTCAGAGTGGAAAGGTTATCAATATTCCTTAAAAACAACTGAAATGAAGATTAGACCTATTCACTTTTAGACTTCCTTTTTGAACATAGTTAATAGAATAGAGCATGGTTGGAAAACTAAATGAAAATATAACATAACTCGTGATCATTACTTCAATCTAACTCATACACAGACGGGCAATATTTTTCTGTTGACGACAAGACAATGTCAGTGAAGAAAAATCGTCGCATTGCCGTCTCCAAAAAAATTGCTCGTGTACCACTAGCGTTGCCGAAGTTTGAAACCATTTATTTTTGGGCAGCGACTCCCGAATATTGTGAGGTGTGGTCAAAGTTGATAAGTCAAAAGCAAGAACAGTGTCGGACAATGCTAAATGCAACAATTTAATTAAAATTTACGCATGCAATGCAAGGTCAGGTCAAGAGCGTCAAGGCCAAGGCCAGGCCACTATCAAAGGTTACTTTAATAGATGAGCCGTAAAAAATGTCAGCTACGAAGTGGGCAATATGTTATATGTCAGTAAAATGCTGTCATGACGAACGTTAAGTCGAAAAAGCCAAAAAACTACAGTATTTTGACGGCTCCCTGCGATGGTTCGCATTAACATCCGACACTGTTCTTGCTTTTTATATTAAATGAAAAACAAAACAACATAAATTGGGTAAATACAGTAATTTCACTTACCATACAAAGCACCTTCTCGTCGGAAAAGCTTCTTTTCTTCGTTCTAGGTTGTCTTCCATCAAAAATACTATTAAAATTGGTTAAAATAATTTGTTTTTATGGCTTTCTTCCTCGTCCGCACGTAGGTCTTTTTGACGTACTTTAATGTCATTGCCCGAGTGAAATAGGACAAACTTCGTGAAATTTCAAGGATATTTGTGAGAATAAATACGAAAAAACAAATATTTACTTACCGGTCAAAAGTCTTTCTTTCCAAATGTCCTCACATTTGTATTCGCGGTCGAATATAACCAATTTAAAAACTGATTTTCTCCTTCGCGGTCTAGCTGTCCAGCTCTTTTCGTTTAAAAAACTTCAAAGGAAAACCCCCCGGTTTGTGAGATTTTTGACGTTCCTGCTAAAATTTTGTTTACTTCAACCAACCAATCATTACTTCAGTTTTTTTGACGTCAGGCAGGATTTTGGATCCTGGCGATTTTTCACAAAATTCAACCCAAAAAAGTTTGTATTTTCGCAAAGTTCTCGTGTTCGCAATTGCTTGAAAACAAAAAAATGTTTGGGAAACGTTTTAGGGAAGTCAATGCCCACGTAGATATAGTTTTTTTTGTATATTTTTGCATTTAAGTACGAGTATTTTCATGTGTAAGTTTGTGTGTATAGTCCGTATATGTGAAAATTTGGCTGAGAGTTGCCAACCTTAGGAAAACATTATACATATAGTGATCAATCAGAGATCAATAGGCGTGCGCTGAAAGAAAAAACGGCGCCTGCGCTATTATGTCAGCAGTTGAATAAAGAAAGGTGATACTTCATGTGGTTTTTACAATAGAATCTATTGAATTAAACAGCTCTGAAGCAACCAAATAGCGGGCTACCTGTGGTTTTAGATGATACCAACGAAGCAGACTTAGTAATTATTTTATATAGAACCTATAGTGTTGTAATTACCTACAGCAATTTAGAAAACCAACACGAGCTTTCCCATATATAATTATATATATATATATATATATATGCTCTGTTCCGATAAATAAAATTTTTTAAATCCTGTTCATATTTTCGTATTATTTTCATATGTTCATATTTTCGTATTCCTTTATATGAAATTAATTGTTGATATAGGAAGTACATTTCCCCTTAGGAAATACCTAATGAACTTCCTATAGAAAATTTTTCTCCTATAGGAATTCCCATAGGAATTTCTATGTTACTTCTATCATTAATAAACTATTATATTCCTATAGGAATTGTATTTCTATAGGAATGTTTCGTAAGGGTTGTTATTGGCAAACGGTTTGGCGGGAAAATTGTTGCTAACAGAACACCGCGCATATCTGTCGAAGTTTTATTGTCTTCAAGATTTTGCTAGAACATTTTACTAGCCTATTTGCATGTAATCAAGCCACCATGCATCTACAATATTACGAGATCATTTTACTATTTCTATAATAATAACGATTATTTGCTTAGGAAAAGGAATATGACTTGTGTCTTGTCAAAACCTAGGACAGAGTTCTCGATCAAAAGCTTTGCATGCATATACCAAAGCCAGATTGTGTAATGACCTGCCAGAGCATGTAAGGCGCAAAAAATGAAATATTTAGAGTCATCCCTTCCTCCGTACGGAACTCTCTAAGTATATAAATTCAAGTGAATAGTAACTTATATTTTCTTTTTCGGCAATCTTGTAAAGCAGTGAAGAAAATTTTTAATATATATAAATCGCTCTCGCTCTCTCTCAACATAAGCACTTGATTTGAGACAACAAGTACTAAAGCGGATGTTCTATGCATAAAGAAGAATTAGAAACTTCTTTCTAAAATATTCTACGAGGCAGTCGTCCGCTTCATTGTTTCTACTGTGTGCATGTATGTATGGTTCCCACTCAATAATCTCTTGACTTAATTAAGTACTTAGCCTTCCAAGTTCATGCAAAAGGAACTCGTGCCTTATTTCCCCTGCCTTTTCAACATCCCGTCGTTTTTAATATTGGCCATACCAGAAGTTTATAAAATTAGCCGCCAATTTCCCCTTACTTGCATGCAAGATCCTCTATATTTATTTTCTCTTGTATGGAATGCAACCAATTCTATAAAAGCGCAAGAATTTTGAGCAATGAATTTGTGTATTGTTTTCAGAAGTGTTAGCAATAACATTGAACGTACAGTGTCACCTGCTGAGCGATGTGTTTTTATTCGCTGTCTACACAATATGTAATTGAATATTTTTGAACATGTTGTGAAGATCACGGAAGAACAAAGGTCAAATTTTAATATAAACCCGCAAGATTTAATTTAATTAAAGATTGGTTGTAAATTTGGCCGATTTTTTTACATAATGCATAGAACACATCAAGCATACAACACGTTAAGCGGGATATCTGCAAATACTTGCAGATTAAGATTAAGAAAACGCTCTTCGACTTCAACAAAACAAAATATTAATTGACATATCAATTAAGTCTCTTTAAGTCTCTCATAAACTGTCTATCTATACTTTGCTCGATAAGAAGACTTTTAGCACTTTATTCTTCCTATTGTTATAAGTGCTGTATGCGCCTAAGGCGATGTGTTTTCGTTGGCCTGTTTTACTTCAATAAGCGTTTTAACTGTCCTGTATCATCAACCTATATATGGAATATAAATAACAAAAAATGAATGGATGTATTTAAAAGTGTGTTACAAAATCTTGAATTCTCAGGTGTAAAAACCTTGCAACTACGACTATAAACATTCCTCTCAGGAAACACGGAAAATGCACGTCGGAATCTTCGAAATGGGAAATGTCCTCCAACGCACTCTAGATAGCCCCCCCCCCCCAACAATTTACTTCCGACGGCAGCGAGCGAAGCGCAAAACCTATCCTTAAAGTTGCTTAAAAGTGATTCTGGCAAATTACTGTCAAAATAACTAATTAAGCCCCGTAGAGACGAGCACGTTTTCCTTGACAAGTTTCTTGGCGTTCGTGTGTACAGCAATCAAATTTTTTCGATCAATTATTCCTTGTCAGGTATAATTAGCTTTTAAACAAGGCTCCTTGTCAAAGAAAGCTTGTCATTTTTTGGTCATAGACACGAGCAAATAAAACATGTCAAAGAAAACTTGTCAAGAAAAACTTGCTAGTCTGTATGGAGCTTAAATTCCTTCGTCACGATATTACTGCGATTTAGGACAACTCCCCCTCCCCCCCCATACAGGCCATAATTGGCGCTTTCTCGGTTAATGAGCAAACGAAATAGGGATACAATAATATTTGGCATACCATACCCTAGCCTACTGTACCTTAGAGTACTTTAGATTACGTTAGACTACCTTAGACTACCTTAGCCTACATTTGACAACCTTAGCCTACTTTAGATTACCTTAGCCAACTTTAGATTACCTTAGCCTACTTTACACTACCTTAGCCTACCTTAGCCTGCCTTAGCCTACCTTAGACTACGTTAGACTACTTTGGACTACCTTAGGTACTATCTAAGGTACCTTAAGGTAGGCTATTGTATAAGGCAGAAGGTTTAGGTGGATGGATATTTCGAGTGAAATATTATATACAATATTTTAGACCTTAACGGGAACGGTTGCGAAAAAATGCAACTCTAAGTCCTCCGACAGGAATTGAATCTGCGGCCCTGCGATTCCGGTGCAGCGCTCTGACCACTGAGCTACAGAGTCTAGTTGCCAAGCGTTAATCACAAGTTCATGTATATATATATAAATGCGGGTACTGCGGGTTGTGATAAGGTAAATTACAAGATGTTTTTTTCTGCATCTCACTCGATTGGAATTGATGTAGAAGGTTTAGGTGGATGGCACCCGCATCTATATATATACATGAACTTGTGGTTAACGCTTCGCAACTGAACTCTGTAGCTCAGTGGTCAGAGCGCTGCACCGGAATCGCAGGGCCGCAGATTCAATTCCTGTCGGAGGACTTAGAGTTGCATTTTTCGCAACCGTTCCCGTTCAGATCTAAAATATTGTATATAATATTTCACTCGAAATATCCATCCATGCACCTAAACCTTCTACATCAATTCCAATCGAGTGAGATGCGGAAAAAAACATCTTGTAATTTACCTTATCGCAACCCGCAGTATACCCGCATCTATATATATATATATATATATGTATATGAACTTGTGGTTAACGCTTGGCAACTGGACTCTGTAGCTCAGTGGTCAGAGCGCTGCACCGGAATCGCAGGGCCGTATATTCAATTCCTGTCGGAGGACTTAGAGTTGCATTTTTCACAACCCGTTCGCGTTCAGGTCTAAAATATTGTGTATAATATTTCACTCGAAATATCCATCCACCTAAACTTTCTACTGGTTCTACATCAATTCCAATCGAGTGAGATGCAGAAAAAAACATCTTGTATTGTATAAGGCACACTAAGGTAGTCTAAGGCAGGCAGGCAGGTAGTGTTAAGTAACTAAGGCACTCTAAGGTAGGCTAAGGTAACCTAAGGTAGTCAAAGGTAGACAAAGGTGTAGTCTAAGGTATAGTAAGGTACTGTTTAAGGTAGGCTAAGGTAGTCTAAATAAGTCTAAATTAGTCTTAGCCTGCCTTAGCCTGCCTTAAACTACCTTAGCCTGCCTTAGACTACCTTAGACTACCATACGGTACTTTAGACTACCTTAGCATAACCTAGCCTATATTTGACTACCGTAGCCTACCTTAGCCTATACTTTAGACTACCTTAGACTACCTTAGCCTGGTTTGAACTACCTTAGACTACCTTACGGTACCTTAGACTACCTAATTAGCATAACTTAGCTTATATTTGACTATCTTAGCATAACTTAGCCTATTTTAGACTACCTTAGCCTACCATAAACGACCTTAGCCTGTCTTAGACTACCTTAGACTACCTTACGGTACCTTACACTACCTTAGCATAACTTCGCCTATATTTGACTATCGTAGCCTACTTTTGCATACCTAATAGCCTACTTTAGACTACCTTAGACTACTTTAGGCTACTTTAGACTACCTTACCCTACTTTAGACTACCTTCGGCTACCGTCCCTTCCCACTGGAAATCCGCAAATATTTCCCCGATTCCAAAAGAGACACCTCCCAAAGAAAAAAACGATCTACGCCCAATCTCATTAACGTCGTGTATATCAAAAGTCCTAGAGGAATTCGTCGTTGAATGGATCTTGGAAGATATCGGATATCAAATTGATCCTAAGCAATGTGGATGCCTCCGCGGTTCATCCACTACTTTATGCCTACTTGATATGTTCCATTCTTGGTTATCCAAACTTGATGCTGATGGATGTTCGTTACGAATTATCTTGCTGGATTTTAGCAAGGCCTTTGTCAGAATTAATTTGAACGTGCTGATTGCTAAGCTGATCGATATGGGACTTCGTAGATCTATTATTCCATGGTTATGTAACTTTTTGTCCGATCGCAGACAGAGGGTCAAACTTGGGGAATCAATCTCCGATTGGGCACAAGTAAATGCCGGTGTTCCCCAGGGAACAAAATTAGGTCCCATCTTGTTTTTTGTAATGGTCAACGACTTAAAAACATTAGAGGCAGACCAATGGAAGTATGTAGACGATCTTACTATCTCCGAAGTCATCCCAAATCATGGCCAATCCAACATGCAATACGAACTGGCCATATTTCAACCTGGTCCGACCAAAATTTTATGAAAATTTTATGAGAGTTAATTTCCAACGTGATGTGCCTGATTTACCACAGCTTACCATCAATAGAATACCGCTCGAAACGATTAGTAGCCATAAATTGTTAGGTCTTCAAATCCAAGACGACTTAAAATGGAATGATCACGTAGATATTATTACGAAGAAAGCCGCAAGACGTTTATATATTATTCGTACTCTGAAGCGTAATGGAGTGCCTGAAGATGACCTAATAAGTATATATACATCTCTTATCCGCTTCATTTTGGAGTATGGCTGCGCTGTGTGGCATACATGCCTCCCTTCGTTTCTTGCTGAGAAGATCGAACGCATACAGAAGCGATTTTTCCGCATTATATTTCCACATTTATCCTACCGCGAAGGTTTAGCCCTTACTGGATGTCCAAGACTTGATGACAACCGTCAACGTTTGTGTTTGAAACTTTTTAATAAACTTAAAACCCAGTCAAGTTCGAAACTTTCCTATATACCTTATACCTCGTACGAGGTATGAATCGCATGGACGATCGGTGCGTAGTGGAAATAATTTGTCTTTATATAAATGTAGAACAGATAGATTCAAAAATAGTTTTTTTCCGACTATGACGGTGGTTTATAATCAGCAATAACTGAGATCCTTTAAAATTTTAACTATATATTATTGCATGCTATATTTTAACTAAAATTTTTTAATAGTTTTAACTACATACCAATTGAATGTAATATATCATTTTACACCCTGTAATATATAATGTAATTCACCTTACCGATGGTGCGAATTTATGTAATTTTTAATAAATTGAAAAAATAAATTGCAATTGAAACTACATTGGCTTCCTGTGCGATTCAGGATCAAGTTCAAAATTGCCACGCTTGCTTTTAAATGTATCCATCAGTATGCACCTCTCTATCTTGTCAGTCTTTTAAAAGTAAGAAAGACGTCGTGCTATAGTCTAAGATCTAACGAAGGCACATTGCTTGAAGACTATAGCACAAAAACAAAGAAAACATTCGGCGACAGAGCATTCGCAACCTCTGCTCCAAAAATCTGGAACGAATTACCTATAGTATGTATATAAGAAATCTGGCTAAATTTAGTATTTTTAAGCAATTAGTTAAGATTTATTATTTTATTAACGAAGCCTTTAATGTAAATACTTCATGTAACATATAATCTATAGCTATAACCTCGTTTACTTTTAGACATTAAGTCAGCGTCGGCCACGGACATATAAGAACAAATGAGGGTTGTTTCGCGTGTGCCTATTGAGATATAAACAAAATCTCGACGTTTCGAGCTAAAGCCCTTCTCCTGACGAAGGGCTTTAGCTCGAAACGTCGAGATTTTGTTTATATCTCAATAGGCACACGCGAAACAACCCTCATTTGTTCGTTTACTTTTAGTTAGTTCATATACCTATATAACCATTCAGCATAGAACAATTTTAGTGTAAGTATGTTTGTGATGCGCATTTGATCATATACTATATATATAGCATGTTAATTTGCGCAATATAAATATTAAATATTATTATTATTATTATTATTATTGAACTTGGCCCCTGTACCTATACTTACGAAATCATTTTACTATTTCTATAATAATAACGATTATTTGCTTAAGAAAAGGAATATGACTTGTGTCTTGTCAAAACCTAGGACAGAGATCTCGAAAAAGAATCTTAGCATGCATATGACTTAATTAAGTACTTAGCTTTCCAAGTTCATGCAAAAGGAATTCATGCCTTATTTCCCCTACCTTTTCAACATCCCGTCGTTTTTAATATTGGCCATACCAGAAGTTTAGACTACCTTGCCCTACTTTAGAATATCTTAGGAAATTTAAGTGTCTAAGGTACCCTAAGGTAATTGAAGGGTTTTGTAGATGGAAAATTATTGAGTGTAAATTATATAGAGAATAATATATGGGTGCGCGGAAGTACATTTTCCCTTAAGAAATACCTAATGAACTTCCTACAGGAAATTTTGCTCCTATAGGAATTCTTATAGGAATTTCGATATAGGAATCGTTAATATGCTATTATATTCCTATAGGAATTCCTATAGAAAATTCCTATAGGAATTCAATTCCTATAGGATATTTTCGACAAACGCTTTGGCGCGAATATTGTTGCTAACACAACACCGCGCATATCTGTCGAAGTTTTAAAGGCTTCAAGACAAATAAAGTTATATATTTTACGCGTGTCTGACATTTTACTAGCCTATTTATAATCAAGCCACCATGCATCTACAACATTTGGATTCCTGCTTCTTCTTTAAATGGGCTGCTAATAACGCAATATATAATGCGGATGTTGCATATATAATGTCGCTATTTATAAATTCTTTATTCAACTTGCCCATATGCTAATAATTATAGTGAATCAAATCTTAAAAAATTTAAAAACAATATACGAGGAGGGGTCTCGCCTCGAAGACCAATATAGTCTCGAAGACCAATATAGTTAGCCACCGCCTAAAACATTCGGATTTTCTGTTTCTTCTTTAGATTGGATGCTAATTTCCTTATTTCCCTGCACGCAAGACAATCTTTTAATTTTCTCTTTTGTCATTATAATCTCTTAGGGGATATTATATATCCCACAAAAAATAGCAAATACCATTTATAACTCTCCGATAAAACCGCCTTTTAATTAAGGTGATCTTGTTTTTGGCAACATTTCTAGCAAAAACTACAGAACCGTGCTCCTATAGACTTGTTACAAAACAATGTTATGATATCAGATCAGCTATAGTGAGATTGGAGAACCACTAAACTGGAAATCCCTTTCTGAATATCGCCCTGAACACATGTTAGTAATGGTTCTTAATGGCTCTTGGCCCCTATACCTATACTTACGAGATCATTTTACTATTTCTATAATAATAACGATTATTTGCTTAGGAAAAGGATTTATTCGGCTTAATTCGCCGTCTTTGCAAAGAAAACAAAGATGTTGAAATAAGGAAACTGCTCTACTGCTGCATTGTTAGATCATCTCTAGAATACGCGAGTGAAGTCTGGTCACCGTATACCATCAAGAATAAAGCGCTGCTTGAAAATGTTCAACGACGTGCCACTAAATTTATTTTAGGGTATCCAGAACATATGAACTACAAAGAAAGACTAAGGAGGTTAAGCTTTTTACCTCTTGAGTATAGAAGAGAAATGGCAGATCTTACCTTACTATTCAAGTTTCAGAAAGGTAATACAGATATAGAAAACCTAAAATATTTTAAGAAAGTCTCTGTCCATGCTTACAGAACTCGAAATTTTGATCCAAACAATTACTGTGCGAAAATGGTGAAACAGGATTATCTGAAACACTTCTTTTTTAATCGTGTAATTTCTCTATGGAACAAATTACCGAGTTTTTTAAAGACTATTGATAACTTATCTTCCTTCAAAACAAAATTGCAGGATTATTACTTCAATAAATTCAACTGTGAATTTACATGAACTTGCATGGAATCTGTTTTATAAGACTATATTGTATATACACTTTTTTAGCTAACATATTTTAACATTTTAATAATAATATACTATAGGTAGGGTGGATGATATCAATTGGGACACTTGTCCTGTTTCTTCCACCTGTCACGAATGTAAATATTCTTTGACGAACTTATTAAATACAAAAAATATAAATACAAATATGACTTGTGTCTTGTCAAAACCTAGGACAGAGTTCTCGAAAAAAGCTTTGCATGCATATACCAAAGCCAGATTGTGTAATGACCTGCCAGAGCATGTAAGGCGCAAAAAATGAAATATTTAGAGTCATCCCTTCCTCCGTACGGAACTCTCTAAGTATATAAATTCAAGTGAATAGTAACTTATATTTTCTTTTTCGGCAATCTTGTAAAGCAGTGCTTGCACTGAAGAACAATTTTTAATATAATGATATAAATCGCTCTCGCTCTCTATCAACATAAGCACTTGATTTGAGACAACAAGTACTCAAGCGGATGTTCTATGCATAAAGAAGAATTAGAAACTTCTTTCTAAAATATTCTACGAGGCAGACGTCCGCTTCTTTGTTTGGTTATAAATTTCTACTGTGTGCATATATGTATGGTTCCCACTCAATAATCTCTTGATTTAATTAAGTACTTAGCCTTCCAAGTTCATGCAAAAGGAATTCGTGCCTTATTTCTCCTGCCTTTTCAACATCCCGTCGTTTTTAATATTGGCCATACCAGAAGTTTATAAAATTAGCTGCCAATTTCCCCTTGCTTGCATGCAAGATCCTCTATATTTATTTTCTCTTGTATGGAATGCAACCAATTCTATAAAAGCGCAAGAATTTTGAGCAATGAATTTGTGTATTGTTTTCAGAAGTGTTAAAGGCAGAGTGTCAACTGCTGAGCGATGTGATTTTATTCGCTGTATACACGTCAAATGTAATTGAATATTTTTGATCATGTTGAGAGGATCACGGAAGGACAATAGGTCAAATTTTAATATAAACCTGCAAGATTTAATTTAAAATTGAAGATTGGCTGTAAATTTGTCCGATTTTTTTACATAACGAGCTATTTAATCGTTCGCCATTCCTTCTTCGCAATTGCGACAAACTTGAAAAAGTTCGTTGACTTCGGCACTAAATCACATCGCGCAGCAAATGACACTGTACCTTTAATCCTGTTTCATGCACTAATTTTATTATGCCATAATTACCTGAAGTACAGAAAATTTTAAGGAAACAAGATCTATCGTAATATCTGGCAAAATGAGAATCTAGATTTTGAGTATCTAGCTCAAAAGACCAGAATGTTGAAAGATTCCTGTAGATGAGGATTCCAAGCGTAACTATATAGTCATTAGATTTGTTCTTGATCAGGTTTAGAATATGTCTATAGTTCTATACTGTATGTATATAGATCAAAATTTACATCTGCAAGCCGAGAACTCTTCAACATAATAATAATCTCTTTGTCCAGTAAATGTTGAACAAAAATTCTTTTATTGTCTTTCCTTCTTTTCATTTATAATTTGCTGCACATTTCCCAGCACGCAAAACTCTCTATTAGTTTTCAGTTGTGTCTTTACTGTAGCTCTCTCTATACCAGGCACTTGATTTGAGTCAAGAAGTATTCAAACGGATGTTGCATTGTGTAAAGAGAAATTAAATATTATTCTTTATTCTACTAGCCAATATTCGAAAAAAGATGATCGGATTTTTTGTTTGTTACTTTATTGATGAATTTAATTCCTCTACGCCAATGTATGAATGCATGGACCCCTCTTAAAAACCTCTTGACTTTAGTGCTGACTTTTGGTCGTCTAAAAATAATAATCAGTGCAACCAGCAGGAGATATAAACTTTTCGGACATATAGGCCTACAGTTGAGTCAAAATTCGGCAAGAAAACTATTGCCTAAAATCTGTTTGTTGCTTTCAGTTATCAATACGGGCCTGAACCTATATGTCAAGGAAACTTCCGTTTTGTTCTCGCCATGAGTAACTGCATGAAATTAAAATTACTCCTAGAGTAATACTGAGGAGTAAAAATTACTCCATTACTTTAATTTACCCCTTTCTTGGAGTTATTTTTACTCCTTCGGTGTAGTTCAATTGACTACCATTGGAGCAAATTTTGGAATGCGTACCGAAGTGGAGTAGCTTTAACTCATGCTTTGGAGTCGATGTTATTCAAAAATTTTTACCGCCCCAAAAGAAGCTATTTTACATCCAAAAATTAGTTATTTTTAAAAATATTACACTGACTCTCATTTTAACAGTGTAAAGTAGCATGTGCTAGTATAGTTTCATAATTTTTTAGACAAATACAGCTACATTTTTTTTTCAAAGTGTTAATCTATTTATAACCTTTATCGTTGTCGCCTGATGTTTATAGGTCACTGGTGACCTATGATTTTGCAGGTTCATATCTTCGGTTCAGTGCACGCTATGTAGATGAAAATACCACCGTTCGATTCAGCGTTTTACGCTGTCTTTAGATGTGTTTTTGTGTTGGTTTACAACGCTACGCGGCCAATTTAGCCCCTTTCAAACACCTCTGAACTTTGTATTGTTTACAAATTAACAATAATACAAACTAATTATATATTCATTTCGCTTTCCTACCTTTGGTTTACACGCTACAAACTCCTAAGTATGACCATTGGATAGCTCTTGAAAATCCTGATCGAAAGGATGTATTTAAATAAATATACTAAATAAACTAGCCATTTTATGACAATTCTCGACTTTTCTCGTGAAAAAGCCGTCTTTATTGCGAAATCCTGGTTTTGTCGGCGCACGCTCGGGCAACTTCGGAAGCTAAATCTCCGCGGCTTTGCATCCTAGCGTATTGAAAGTACCGGCAATCGATTCCGCGTGATGTAATTGCCCAGATGGCGGATTTTCATTGGTTTATAGCAATCAACACTGACCTTATATGGCATTTCGTAATTAATTTGCGCGTGCGGGAATCAAATTTCAACGATCTCGGCATTTTGCATGCGACTTTCAAAAAATAAAATAAAATACTTCTACTTCTTCAAATGCAATGAAACTTTCCAATAATATTCCTTTTTATATGAGCTACAATTTTGGTCCAACATTTGCTAACATTTGCTCGAAAATTCTGAACCCTTTTCTGGCAATTCAGGGTTATTTCAACAATAATTGTAAAATTTTTAGATAATTTATGGCAGATGCAAATTAATTTGGATATGTAATATGAACCGGGACAAACTAAATATAATTTTAAAGAGGAAGTCATAAGCTATCGAATGACGCGTGTCCTGTTGCCAGAGAATAAACACGTCTGGCGATATTTACATTTTGAAACAACCGATCGTAATTACGGCGCAAGGCGACAACGATAAAATTAAGCTACTTATAATCAAACAACAGCCTAAATCAATTGCATTTCCTGTTTCTTCTACTGCTTGGCTGCATTCTAATTTCCCCTGCACGTAAAATCTCCATTAGTTTTCCTTGTGTCCTAATTAGCTCTCTCAACATGCAACTACTTGATGATTTGAGCCAAGAAGTACCCAAGCCGATGTTGCATTTATAATGTTCTTTTTGTTTTTTTACTATATTGATAGATTTCCTCTGCTTCCTTTGTTTCGAAACAGACCCTGCCCTGTTTTCAATATGCCGTCGTTTTGAATATTACGTCACCATATCAGAGTCTATAAGACATCGTCAGTGTACCTACGGGGACGTTTAGTATGATACCTTGGCTAGCAAGCTACAAGGAAACAACAAAAACAGAACATTAAGCAGTTGATAACGTCGCATATAGCAGATAAAATTCCACAAGAGAAATGTTGAGGAAAATCTTCCTATTGCTTTGCCTTGTCCATGCAGCAGCATGTGGAGGTATATCTCAATTATATTACCAGAATATCGTAATATTAAGCTTTCAAATATTTTCTAATTGCTCAATTATACGTCAGGGCTAACAAGGCATTGTGTCACAAATATAGAGTAATAAAAGCTATCCAAGATAGATAAGGCTATTTTATTTCAAAATTTAGTAATTATATTAACATCGATCTATTTACTCGCTGCTGCGTAATGGAGGAACAAGATACATGTAATTCGTTTGCTTTGCTTTTCAATTCTCGAGTGCACAATGTGCTCCTGTTTTGTATTATGTTTTGTTTATATTCCTATATTTAATTGGTATCTAGGAGGGTGGAGAACTATTGGACATGGCTGTATTGGTGCTAGAAACAACAAATTTCTGTTCCTTACATACAGCGGTAGCCCTGGCTTTGTGAGTGCTTTCAGGATGACTCACAAGAGTGGAAAACTTGGATGTGTTCTTTCTGCAAACACAAATTGGGGATGTTCTTCTAATCACCGCATCAACATGTACGTCACCGATGTATTCAACGTTGTTATGTACCCCTCGCCTGTGTTAACAAAGCCTTATCAGTCAGGTGGATGGTATACCCTGCCCGGATATAATGAGAATTCACCTCAGCTTGTCTTCTCAGATGTTGGTACAAGGTATATATATCATGGTCAACAGATGAGAGCCTGGTATGGAGAAGATCTGTACGGTTACACTGAAGCAGACAACCATGGGTTCACTTGCATCAAGGCTGAATTTTACTTCGTAAACTTTGCTTGATTTACGTCTCATACAAACTCATTCATTCTCTGGTAATTTAGGTCTAACAAATAGTTTAATGCATTACTGTACGTTACTCTTCTATATCTGTAGAAAATACATTTTCTAATAAACAAAAACAGGTTATGGTCGTGTTTAGTGAAATTTGTACTGCAAATATGCATAATTATATAGTGTTTAAACACTTTTTAAAAACTCAAGACGCCTCAATATTCCATAAGCGTTGTTTATTAATGAACTTAATGCTTTATAGTCTTATTGAAATTGTGGCTTAGCTTTGCAAAGATAAAATTATAGTCTCCTTGCGCGTGCTTGCATGCCTTTTTGACCCATATTTATCATTCTATAAATGCAGCATAAAAGGTTACTACTGAAAGGAACAATTGTCGATTTAAAAGTAAGAGAAGAAGCTTGCCTACTATATAATCACAAGTGCTAATACAAGTGCTACAGTAGTAGGAGAGTGGGGGTTCTGCGGCAGGTGGTGCGGGTGGTGCAGGAAGCACCACCCATGACGTCACCGATTCTTAAATATTTTAATTTATTCATACATTTTGATAGAATGGAGCTTTTGTTGTTTGTTGCTACAGGAATTTTCCGGGGTTTTTCAGGCTATTTCGCTACCGTTTATTACATCTACATCATTTGGTAATGTTTAGGTACGTGAATACCGTTTAGTTATGTACAATTTTAGTTGATTTCACACAGTATGTATATTTGTCTGTAGTTTTTAGTTTATTACAGTATATCGCTGTTTGTTTATCAACAGTCTATAGTTTAATATATTTGGCTATTTCGATACCGTTTAAACACATACAGTTTTAGTTTATTTCAGGTAATTTTCGTTCGTTTATCTACAGTCTCTAGTTTATATTAGGTTACTATAACGTGTCTGATGCTGTTTGCGTTATGAACATGAAATAAACCGGAGTTAATTTTTTTACTTACAGCATCTCATAAATATTTAAATATCATTAATAATACATATTTGGCTTAGTATTTTATATTAAACATATGCTCAATCGATGAAAATACAAATTATATGCTAAATATGATTCTTCTCAAAATACAGGCAAGAACGAACACGTTCAATGAACACCGTGCTAGTGCGCATGCGCATTGCGTGTTATTTATCTCTCCCACAATCGAACGGCGAGGGTTTTGTGTTTATATACGACAGTTTGATCCAAAACTTTATTCGTCTAAACAAGCTCATTTTACCAAAGAGTTGGTAGTTGGTACGCTGATTATCGACGTCAAGGTAATTAAAGTTCAAGTATCTTTTTCTATTTTGAGTAATATCTATGTTAACATTAAGAAACTGCTTCTAAGTAGTTGCTGTGCCCTTGTTGGTTGCACCAATGAAGAAAGAATCTGAGGTGCCCCTTGGGAAAGTCTAGCAACGAACAGGTTTAGTTGTAGTCTAAAAGTAGTTAAATTATTTGGTTTGGTATTTTGTTTGTTATATTATTTGTAGTTAAATTATTTATTATAAAGAAATCGCTTATTACATGTGCCCTTGTTGACTACACCAACGAAGAAAGAATCTGAGGTGGTCCTTGGGAAAGTCTAGCAACGAACGGGTTTAGTTGTTGCGATTCTAACAGACTTAAAGCTTTATAGTCACACAAAGCACAACACTTGCTATTGCGCATGCGTAGTATGTATATTATTTAACTTATTTTTAAAAATACTTCTCCCACAATCGAACGGCGAAGGTTTTGTGTATATATTCAGTGTTTTGCAAATTTTTATAGTCCATATTGTAAAATTTGTCAATTAATATACTGCTGCGTCCTTTGTAGAATGGATTACACTTGCAAGACTTGCTCCAAGCAGTTCACTCAGCTGAGAAATTTAACTCGTCATGAAAGGTCCGTTCACGGGAAGAAGAAGTATGTCTGTGATCAATGCAGCGCGTCCTTTACACGAGGAGATGCACTGAAGAGACACCAGAAGCGACACCAAGGAACGATCACACACACCTGTGACAACTGCAGAAAAAGGTTTCACCGTCGTGATCATTTAGTGGAACATCAAATCCAATGTCAGGGGAACCCTTTGAAGAGAGGACGTGACGAAGGCGATGGCGGTCCAATCTCAAAGAAAATACGAGTTGAGAATCAAGTTGGCAAAGGTAGACCAGAAGAAGAAGACGACCCTTATACAACAGCTTTTGAAGATTCCTTGAAGAAAATCGAGCTGAAACCACGAAATGATCAGAAGCAAGATATGTCTCACTTCTTACGTGGCAAGACAAAACCCATATTGAATCACCTTTCGAACGAGTTGGTAAAGAAAAGGGGTATTAAATGGTCCATCAGCGTTAAAGTGCGGTTCATCAAGCCTAAACCTGACGGTGAAGATGTGACTACCGAAACCCATTTCCGAAGTTTCTGTATGACAGCAGTAAACCAACACGAACTCGATAATCAACTAGACGAAGCCAAGCAGAAAGTCTTCCAGGCACTTGTTTTATTTCAAAAAGAAGGAAGTGGTTGGGTCTTAGACGAGATCCTTCATCTTGATCTTAACATCGCTCACTACACTCCAGTGAAAGGATCCAGTTATATCCCACTTCCCAGCAAGCTGAAGACCAAGAAAGCCATCATTAACGTAAAGAATTCTGATGACAAGTGCTTCATGTGGTCGGTCCTTGCAGCTCTACATCCAATTCTACGCCAAGGTAACCCCGAAAGAGTGCACCACTACCAGCAGTTTAAAGACGAACTTAACTTCAACGGTGTTGAGTTCCCTGTTACCATTGACAAGATTGGAAAATTCGAAAAGCAGAACAATATCTCAATCAATGTGTTTGGCTTCGAAGATGTACTCTTTCCCATCTACATTACAAAGGAACACTTTGACACCCACGTGAATCTATTGCTATACTCCCTGGGAACAACCAGACATTACTGTCTCATTAAAGATCTGGATAAATTCCTCTACAGCCAAAACCGTCACAAGTGTCAGATGTATCACTGTCGTTACTGTCTACATGGATTTATCCGAGAAGACCTACTCCAAGACCACGAACCCCACTGCTCACAGCACGGCCCACAACGTATTGAACTACCAGATGAGGACAATGCACTTCTACATTTCAAGGATTACCACAAGCAGTTGAAAGTCCCGTTTGCGATCTACGCCGACTTCGAAAGTCTTACCTCCAAGATCGACTCGACCCAACCTAATCCTGAAAAATCTTCCACTGAAAAATACCAACACCATCAACCCAGTGGATTTTCGTACATCGTTGTATCCGAAGTGGACAGATACTCTAAACCACCTGTTGTATATCGTGGAGAAGATGTCGTGGATAAGTTCCTAGAGCACATGGAAACCGAAAAACAATATATTGAGGAAAAACTAGAGTTTATCGAACCCATGCGCATTGAAAACGACGAAGAGCAGGCATTTCAAGATGCAGTCAACTGTCATATTTGTGGATGTGAGTTGGGTGCCGATCGTGTTCGTGACCATTGTCATCTCACCGGAAAGTTTCGTGGAGCTGCACACAACGACTGCAATTTGAACTACAGTTTTACTGGTCGCATTCCTGTCATTCTTCATAATCTACGCGGCTATGACTCTCATCTGATCATGCAAGGCCTTGGCAAACTCAAAGACAAGAACATCAACTGCATTCCAAACAACACCGAGAAGTACATCTCCTTCTCCATCGATAATTTGGATTTTATCGACTCTCTACAGTTTATGAATGCATCGTTGGAAAAGTTAGTATCTAATCTAGCCAAGGACGGTGTTGACAAGTTCCCAATTCTAAAGAAATACATCGACAGCGATAAAGTGTCTTTGCTGCTGAGAAAAGGAGTTTACCCTTACGACTACATGGATTGTACCGAACGATTTGACGAGCAAACTTTACCACCGAAGGAGTCATTTTACAACATACTGAACGATGAACAAATTTCAGATGAGGATTACACCCACGCAACGAGTGTGTTTAACAACTTCACATGCCAGAACATGGGCGATTACCACGACTTATACCTAAAGTCAGATGTACTACTTCTCGCAGATGTGTTTGAAAATTTCCGAAGTGTATGCCTGAAAGCATATAACTTGGATCCATGTCACTTCTATACTAGTCCTGGTTTGGCTTGGCAAGCGTGTTTGAAAATGACTGACGTCGAACTGGAACTTCTGACTGATCCAGATATGTACCTATTCATTGAAGAAGGCCTCCGTGGTGGAATTTCGATGATAAGTAATCGATTTAGCAAGGCAAACAACCCCTATGTTCCTAATTACGATCCCACGCAAGGACCTCGTATGTGATGTATTTCGATGCTAACAACCTCTACGGCTGGGCTATGTCGCAACCTCTTCCAACGGGTGAATTCGACTGGCTAACCGACCAAGAGATTGCCGAACTCGACATCACAGACGTTGCAGATGATAACGAAGAAGGTTACATATTAGAAGTGGATCTACACTATCCCTCCGAATTACACGATCTTCACAATGATTACCCTCTAGCACCTGAGAAAATGAAGATTTCCCCAGAGATGTTGTCACCATACTGCCAAGAGCTGTCAGAATGCTTGAATCTTCGTGGTGGTGCTGTGCCTAAATTGGTTCCGAATCTTCAAGACAAGACCAACTACGTAATCCACTACCGCAACCTGAAGCAATGCCTAGAACTTGGTATGAAGTTGACAAAGATCCATCGCGTTCTAGTATTCCAGCAAAGTCCATGGCTAAAGACTTACATCAACTTCAACACCGAGAAACGAAAGCACGCAGCAAACGACTTCGAGAAAGATTTCTACAAGTTGATGAATAACTCGGTATTTGGCAAAACCATGGAAAACTTGAGGAAGCGAGTCACCGTCAAGCTCGTCAACGACAAGAAGAAACTGTCCAAACTAATAGCATCCCCATCCTTTGACTACTTCCGCATATTTTCCGAAGATTTAGCAGCACTGAATATGAAGAAGACGAAGCTGTATTTAAACCGTCCAATCTACGTCGGATTCGCCATTCTGGATCTCTCCAAAGTGCTCATGTACCAGTTTCATTATGAATACGTGAAACCCAAGTATGGCTGCAACGCGAAGTTGATGTTCACAGACACGGACAGCCTCTGCTATGAGATCAAGACTGACGATGTTTATCAAGACATGCTACAAGACATCGATCTTTTTGACACGTCCGAATACCCACAAGACCATCCATTGTACAGCCTAACAAACAAGAAAGTCCTTGGGAAGATGAAAGATGAAACACACGGCATCTCCATTCAAGAGTTCATTGGATTGAGACCAAAGATGTACTCTATTCTCTATACCGAAAACGACAAGCAGGTGGAGAAGAAAACGGCCAAAGGAATAAAGAAGTCAGTGACGAAACGAAAGCTTCGACATGCAAATTACAAGGAATGTTTGTTTGAGAAGAGACAGACAATGGCTAGCATGAATCAAATTCGAAGTGAAGGCCATGAAATCTACTCGATCAAATTGAATAAAATAGGTCTTAGTCCTTATGACGACAAACGCTATATTTTAAACGATGGAATGAACACGCTCGCTCATGGACATTATGAAACCAGAAGAACATAAACCAAGCGAAATGAAAACTATCGTATTGTTTATAATAAACGTTTTATTATTGATGATTACAAAACACTTGATATTAATACAGTTAAAAGTTCTAAAGTTATACATGTTTAAATATTGTTAAAAATACAGTTGAAATAAATTTGTTTAAAATGTTTTCTAAGTCCATTTATTTTCGATCTTCAGTTTGTGGTAATGATCCAGATTTACCCCTGTCTACTCTTCCAACAGCACGATTTACTTTTGCATTTTTTTTGCGTTAAGAGCCAAGCTTCCTTTGCGTTCTGTTCATTTAATGTCTAAGTATAAGCAGTTCTTTTTCGATTCTTTTACATCCGGACGTCTTTCCTGCCCTCCTATCACGAACAATCACCACTTTGGATCGTTTGAACACCATAGAAGGCTTGTCTGTTTGCCTGCGTAATGATTCCAGCATTCTGTGCAATGTGGTTTTATTTTGACGTTTAACATTTCTAAGCCTTCTTCTTTGACCTGAAATGGCTCTTTTTCGATCCGGCGGTCCGTTTGTTTTAACTGATTTAGCGCGTAACGAACCAAAAATGTTTCTCTTTGACGATCTCTTACGGGAAAGCGCATCGTGTTTACTTTTTCCAGGCATATTGCAAACTGAAGACACATTTTAAAACTGTGTTACTTTATACAAATGCCACCATGTTTGGGCAAGAGCGACAACGAACAGACAACAGTGCGCTTAAAGCGAAAAGAAACATTTTCGAAATTACTCTAACGTAGTTCAGCTCAGGTTGTTTTGACTATAATATTTAGCGATAGCGTTTGTGTGTGAGAAAACAACAATGAATACCTACGTAATTTCCCTTTAACTAAAACAAACCGTCTGAATATTTAGTAATTACCACCGCTTGACTGCATGCATAAACACACAGGTTAACGTTTGAAACAATTTATTTCTTTAAGTGTAACAATTTTACACAAATAAAAAGATATAAAAGCAGACTTTTGCGGGCAAAATATACGAATGTGCACAAGTATTTATGCCAAAAAAGATGCAAACAAGCAGAGTAAATTACAAATATCAGCCCGCGTCGCTTTGTTGAATGCATATATTTTTTGACATGAGAATAATAAAGACTCGGATTATAAGGTACTCTGTCTTTTATTTCTATAAGTATAACAATTTACACGTGTATAATTACAGTCACAGCTATGGAAGGTATAGACGATTTTTTAAATATCCTGTCTAGCTTTCATTCCGATACTGGTCACTATTCTAGCAACTAGTCATTCGATTAATTTATAGAAGCTCTACCATCTAGTTCTCAGTTCAAAATAAATAGCAGTTTTGTGTGGTACGTGTGTACAAATTACGGGAAAGGCAACCACTTCATGGAGACATTGTCTGTTTTATTAATGCAAGAACGCTTCTTCTTCTTTGTTGGGCTTTTTACTCGTCTTTGAGGTATATTACTGCCAGATTGTTCATGTCGTTCTCTTGCGACTCTGAGATATTCATTAAAGTTCGCTTCCATGCTCTCTTGTCGTTTCAAAATAGTTTTCAAAGTTTTCTCGATATCAAGGTCTTCTCCAGGCACGAGAGTTTCTTTATCATACGCTGATGAATTTAATCTTGCTTGAGTAAGATATTGCTCCCTTTCTTCACAGGAAAGTTGATGAAAGTCAGCCAAATGGTTGGACAATTTTAGCAAACTCTTTTTTCCACATATTGGACAATCCTTCCGCGTTCGTGGCATACTGCAAACTGATTGCAATCTTTTGAAACACCAGTATAAAATGTGTCCCGCAAAAGGGTCCCTGAGTCCCGAAGGTCCCTTACAGCGCCTCTTGGCTCTGCCAAGAGGCTAGCGCGAAAGCGCTGTAAGGGACCTTCGGGACTATTATGTGGAAAAAAGAGTTTGCTAAAATTGTCCAACCATTTGGCTGACTTTCATCAACTTTCCTGTGAAGAAAGGGAGCAATATCTTACTCAAGCAAGATTAAATTCATCAGCGTATGATAAAGAAACTCTCGTGCCTGGAGAAGACCTTGATATCGAGAAAACTTTGAAAACTATTTTGAAACGACAAGAGAGCATGGAAGCGAACTTTAATGAATATCTCAGAGTCGCAAGAGAACGACATGAACAATCTGGCAGTAATATACCTCAAAGACGAGTAAAAAGCCCAACAAAGAAGAAGAAGCGTTCTTGCATTAATAAAACAGACAATGTCTCCATGAAGTGGTTGCCTTTCCCGTAATTTGTACACACGTACCACACAAAACTGCTATTTATTTTGAACTGAGAACTAGATGGTAGAGCTTCTATAAATTAATCGAATGACTAGTTGCTAGAATAGTGACCAGTATCGGAATGAAAGCTAGGCAGGATATTTAAAAAATCGTCTATACCTTCCATAGCTGTGACTGTAATTATACACGTGTAAATTGTTATACTTATAGAAATAAAAGACAGAGTACCTTATAATCCGAGTCTTTATTATTCTCATGTCAAAAAATATATGCATTCAACAAAGCGACGCGGGCTGATATTTGTAATTTACTCTGCTTGTTTGCATCTTTTTTGGCATAAATACTTGTGCACATTCGTATATTTTGCCGCAAAAGTCTGCTTTTATATCTTTTATTTGTGTAAAATTGTTACATAAAGAAATAAATTGTTTCAAACGTTAACCTGTGTGTTTATGCATGCAGTCAAGCGGTGGTAATTACTAAATATTCAGACGGTTTGTTTTAGTTAAAGGGAAATTACGTAGGTATTCATTGTTGTTTTCTCACACACAAACGCTATCGCTAAATATTATAGTCAAAACAACCTGAGCTGAACTACGTTAGAGTAATTTCGAAAATGTTTCTTTTCGCTTTAAGCGCACTGTTGTCTGTTCGTTGTCGCTCTTGCCCAAACATGGTGGCATTTGTATAAAGTAACACAGTTTTAAAATGTGTCTTCAGTTTGCAATATGCCTGGAAAGAGTAAACACGATGCGCTTTCTCGTAAGAGATCGTCAAAGAGAAACATTTTTGGTTCGTTACGCGCTAAATCAGTTAAAACAAACGGACCGCCGGATCGAAAAAGAGCCATTTCAGGTCAAAGAAGAAGGCTTAGAAATGTTAAACGTCAAAATAAAACCACATTGCACAGAATGCTGGAATCATTACGCAGGCAAACAGACAAGCCTTCTATGGTGTTCAAACGATCCAAAGTGGTGATTGTTCGTGATAGGAGGGCAGGAAAGACGTCCGGATGTAAAAGAATCGAAAAAGAACTGCTTATACTTAGACATTAAATGAACAGAACGCAAAGGAAGCTTGGCTCTTAACGCAAAAAAAATGCAAAAAGTAAATCGTGCTGTTGGAAGAGTAGACAGGGGTAAATCTGGATCATTACCACAAACTGAAGATCGAAAATAAATGGACTTAGAAAACATTTTAAACAAATTTATTTCAACTGTATTTTTAACAATATTTAAACATGTATAACTTTAGAACTTTTAACTGTATTAATATCAAGTGTTTTGTAATCATCAATAATAAAACGTTTATTATAAACAATACGATAGTTTTCATTTCGCTTGGTTTATGTTCTTCTGGTTTCATAATGTCCATGAGCGAGCGTGTTCATTCCATCGTTTAAAATATAGCGTTTGTCGTCATAAGGACTAAGACCTATTTTATTCAATTTGATCGAGTAGATTTCATGGCCTTCACTTCGAATTTGATTCATGCTAGCCATTGTCTGTCTCTTCTCAAACAAACATTCCTTGTAATTTGCATGTCGAAGCTTTCGTTTCGTCACTGACTTCTTTATTCCTTTGGCCGTTTTCTTCTCCACCTGCTTGTCGTTTTCGGTATAGAGAATAGAGTACATCTTTGGTCTCAATCCAATGAACTCTTGAATGGAGATGCCGTGTGTTTCATCTTTCATCTTCCCAAGGACTTTCTTGTTTGTTAGGCTGTACAATGGATGGTCTTGTGGGTATTCGGACGTGTCAAAAAGATCGATGTCTTGTAGCATGTCTTGATAAACATCGTCAGTCTTGATCTCATAGCAGAGGCTGTCCGTGTCTGTGAACATCAACTTCGCGTTGCAGCCATACTTGGGTTTCACGTATTCATAATGAAACTGGTACATGAGCACTTTGGAGAGATCCAGAATGGCGAATCCGACGTAGATTGGACGGTTTAAATACAGCTTCGTCTTCTTCATATTCAGTGCTGCTAAATCTTCGGAAAATATGCGGAAGTAGTCAAAGGATGGGGATGCTATTAGTTTGGACAGTTTCTTCTTGTCGTTGACGAGCTTGACGTTGACTCGCTTCCTCAAGTTTTCCATGGTTTTGCCAAACACCGAGTTATTCATCAACTTGTAGAAATCTTTCTCGAAGTCGTTTGCTGCGTGCTTTCGTTTCTCGGTGTTGAAGTTGATGTAAGTCTTTAGCCATGGACTTTGCTGGAATACTAGAACGCGATGGATCTTTGTCAACTTCATACCAAGTTCTAGGCATTGCTTCAGGTTGCGGTAGTGGATTACGTAGTTGGTCTTGTCTTGAAGATTCGGAACCAATTTAGGCACAGCACCACCACGAAGATTCAAGCATTCTGACAGCTCTTGGCAGTATGGTGACAACATCTCTGGGGAAATCTTCATTTTCTCAGGTGCTAGAGGGTAATCATTGTGAAGATCGTGTAATTCGGAGGGATAGTGTAGATCCACTTCTAATATGTAACCTTCTTCGTTATCATCTGCAACGTCTGTGATGTCGAGTTCGGCAATCTCTTGGTCGGTTAGCCAGTCGAATTCACCCGTTGGAAGAGGTTGCGACATAGCCCAGCCGTAGAGGTTGTTAGCATCGAAATACATCACATACGAGGTCTCTTGCGTGGGATCGTAATTAGGAACATAGGGGTTGTTTGCCTTGCTAAATCGATTACTTATCATCGAAATTCCACCACGGAGGCCTTCTTCAATGAATAGGTACATATCTGGATCAGTCAGAAGTTCCAGTTCGACGTCAGTCATTTTCAAACACGCTTGCCAAGCCAAACCAGGACTAGTATAGAAGTGACATGGATCCAAGTTATATGCTTTCAGGCATACACTTCGGAAATTTTCAAACACATCTGCGAGAAGTAGTACATCTGACTTTAGGTATAAGTCGTGGTAATCGCCCATGTTCTGGCATGTGAAGTTGTTAAACACACTCGTTGCGTGGGTGTAATCCTCATCTGAAATTTGTTCATCGTTCAGTATGTTGTAAAATGACTCCTTCGGTGGTAAAGTTTGCTCGTCAAATCGTTCGGTGCAATCCATGTAGTCGTAAGGGTAAACTCCTTTTCTCAGCAGCAAAGACACTTTATCGCTGTCGACGTACTTCTTTAGAATTGGGAACTTGTCAACACCGTCCTTGGATAGATTAGATACTAACTTTTCCAACGATGCATTCATAAACTGTAGAGAGTCGATAAAATCCAAATTATCGATGGAGAAGGAGATGTACTTCTCGGTGTTGTTTGGAATGCAGTTGATGTTCTTGTCTTTGAGTTTGCCAAGGCCTTGCATGATCAGATGAGAGTCATAGCCGCGTAGATTATGAAGAATGACAGGAATGCGACCAGTAAAACTGTAGTTCAAATTGCAGTCGTTGTGTGCAGCTCCACGAAACTTTCCGGTGAGATGACAATGGTCACGAACACGATCGGCACCCAACTCACATCCACAAATATGACAGTTGACTGCATCTTGAAATGCCTGCTCTTCGTCGTTTTCAATGCGCATGGGTTCGATAAACTCTAGTTTTTCCTCAATATATTGTTTTTCGGTTTCCATGTGCTCTAGGAACTTATCCACGACATCTTCTCCACGATATACAACAGGTGGTTTAGAGTATCTGTCCACTTCGGATACAACGATGTACGAAAATCCACAAGGTTGATGGTGTTGGTATTTTTCAGTGGAAGATTTTTCAGGATTAGGTTGGGTCGAGTCGATCTTGGAGGTAAGACTTTCGAAGTCGGCGTAGATCGCAAACGGGACTTTCAACTGCTTGTGGTAATCCTTGAAATGTAGAAGTGCATTGTCCTCATCTGGTAGTTCAATACGTTGTGGGCCGTGCTGTGAGCAGTGGGGTTCGTGGTCTTGGAGTAGGTCTTCTCGGATAAATCCATGTAGACAGTAACGACAGTGATACATTCGACACTTGTGACGGTTTTGGCTGTAGAGGAATTTATCCAGATCTTTAATGAGACAGTAATGTCTGGTTGTTCCCAGGGAGTATAGCAATAGATTCACGTGGGTGTCAAAGTGTTCCTTTGTAATGTAGATGGGAAAGAGTACGTCTTCGAAGCCAAACACATTGATTGAGATATTGTTCTGCTTTTCGAATTTTCCAATCTTGTCAATGGTAACAGGGAACTCAACACCGTTGAAGTTAAGTTCGTCTTTAAACTGCTGGTAGTGGTGCACTCTTTCGGGTTTACGTTGGCGTGGAATTGGATGTAGAGCTGCAAGGACCGACCACATGAAGCACTTGTCATCAGAATTCTTTATGTTAATGATGGCTTTCTTGGTCTTTAGTTTGCTGGGAAGTGGGATATAACTGGATCCTTTCACTGGAGTATAGTGAGCGATGTTAAGATCAAGATGAAGGATCTCGTCTAAGACCCAACCACTTCCTTCTTTTTGAAATAAAACAAGTGACTGGAAGACTTTCTGCTTGGCTTCGTCTAGTTGACTATCGAGTTCGTGTTGGTTTACTGCTGTCATAGAGAAACTTCGGAAATGGGTTTCGGTAGTCACATCTTCACCGTCAGGTTTAGGCTTGATGAACCGCACTTTAACGCTGATGGACCATTTAATACCCCTTTTCTTTACCAACTCGTTCGAAAGGTGATTCAATATGGGTTTTGTCTTACCACGTAAGAAGTGAGACATATCTTGCTTCTGATCATTTCGTGGTTTCAGCTCAATTTTCCTCAAGGAATCTTCGAAGGCTGTTGTATAAGGGTCGTCTTCTTCTGGTCTACCTTTGCCAACTTGATTCTCAACTCGTATTTTCTTTGAGATTGGACCGCCATCGTCTTCGTCACGTCCTCTCTTCAAAGGGTTCCCCTGACATTGGATTTGATGTTCCACTAAATGATCACGACGGTGAAACCTTTTTCTGCAGTTGTCGCAGGAGTGTGTGATCGTCCCTTGGTGTCGCTTCTGATGTCGCTTCAAATCATCTTTCCGTGTGAAGGACGCGCTGCACTGATCACAAACATACTTCTTCTTCCCGTGAACGGACCTTTCATGACGAGTTAAATTTCTCAGCTGAGTGAACTGCTTGGAGCAAGTCTTGCAAGTGTAATCCATTCTACAAAGGACGCAGCAGTATATTAATTGACAAATTTTACAATATGGACTATAAAAATTTGCAAAACACTGAATATATACACAAAACCTTCGCCGTTCGATTGTGGGAGAAGTATTTTTAAAAATAAGTTAAATAATATACATACTACGCATGCGCAATAGCAAGTGTTGTGCTTTGTGTGACTAGAAAGCTTTAAGTCTGTTAGAATCGCAACAACTAAACCCGTTCGTTGCTAGACTTTCCCAAGGACCACCTCAGATTCTTTCTTCGTTGGTGTAGTCAACAAGGGCACATGTAATAAGCGATTTCTTTATAATAAATAATTTAACTACAAATAATATAACAAACAAAATACCAAACCAAATAATTTAACTACAACTAAACCTGTTCGTTGCTAGACTTTCCCAAGGGGCACCTCAGATTCTTTCTTCATTGGTGCAAACCAACAAGGGCACAGCAACTACTTAGATTACTATAGATATTACTCAAAATAGAAAAGACACTTGAACTTTAATTACCTTGACGTCGATAATCAGCGTACCAACTACCAACTCTTTGGTAAAATGAGCTCGTTTAGACGAATAAAGTTTTGGATCAAACTGCCGTATATAAACACAAAACCCTCACCGTTCGATTGTGGGAGGGATAAAAAACACAATGCGCATGCGCACTAGCGACTGTGTTCATTGATCGTGTTCGTTCTTGCCTGTATTTTGAGAAGAATCATATTTAGCATATAATTTGTATTTTCATCGATTGAGCATATGTTTAATATAAAATACTAAGCCAAATATGTATTATTAATGATATTTAAATATTTATGAGATGCTGTAAGTAAAAAAATTAACTCCGGTTTATTTCATGTTCATAACGCAAACAGCATCAGACACGTTATAGTAACCTAATATAAACTAGAGACTGTAGATAAACGAACGAAAATTACCTGAAATAAACTAAAACTGTATGTGTTTAAACGGTATCGAAATAGCCAAATATATTAAACTATAGACTGTTGATAAACAAACAGCGATATACTGTAATAAACTAAAAACTACAGACAAATATACATACTGTGTGAAATCAACTAAAATTGTACATAACTAAACGGTATTCACGTACCTAAACATTACCAAATGATGTAGATGTAATAAACGGTAGCGAAATAGCCTGAAAAACCCCGGAAAATTCCTGTAGCAACAAACAACAAAAGCTCCATTCTATCAAAATGTATGAATAAATTAAAATATTTAAGAATCGGTGACGTCATGGGTGGTGCTTCCTGCACCACCCGCACCACCTGCCGCAGAACCCCCACTCTCCTACTACTTGCTACTTCGCGAAGCTATACCTTAGTACATTCCTCATCGCCGTTTCAAGGCTACTATAATGCATTTTTTGTTTGCTTGCAATTATATTAATAATATACCAGCAGTTTAACCCTCTTCTAAAATATATAGTCAATTCTTTGATAAGTGCACCTAAAGGACTGGTCATGAAGTATCTACAACCCCGGGGTGGAGGGTAAACCTTGACTTTTTAAAAATATTTGACACCCCACCCAAACCTAAAGAAAAAATTTCTTACCCCATTAAAATATTTCTAAAATATTTGTTACCCCTCCTAACAAAGGAGCATGAACAATTAAGTTTCTGTGGCTGAATATGGTGAATATGAATGACACTCACACCCTGGCAATTGTTGATAGGTTTATGAAAATTTTTAATTCATAGTCTACTATTATGTCAATATTTTGTATAAGTCTGTTGTCTCTGACTGAAATGATAAGTTTCTCTAAATGTTTGGGCTTGAGCCCGAGCCATCTCTACGTACTCAAAGTATCCTATAGTACTTTTCAGGATATAGCAGATAGAAGCATAAACGTTCCCAAGAACTTACAATTATGTCAACGATAACCAACTTTATTGTATGCAAATGACAGAGATTATGGTGTCCATCATGACCAGAAAAATATTGGTTATCATAAATTACAGCTGCATTTTTATCACATATTTTGAGCATGGTTCTAATTTCCCTGATGACTCTCTGCCTTTGGCCCAGGGGATAAATAAAAACATTCCAGATCAATTTAGATTTTACATATAATAGAGGTATAGATTTTTTGTTTTTAGAGATCTGTTGTTAAAATATTTCATGCCCCAACAAATGAGGTAACATTTTCATTCCCCATCAACATTCCCTTCACTCCTGGATTATAGATGCTTTATGACCTGTCCCTAAAATCGATAAATTTAGCATTTTTTCAGCTTAGAAGGCTTTTCAACGCTTAATAATTCAATATTATTGATCATGTTGAGAGGATCAGGAAAGGATAAAAGGTCAAATTTTAATATAAACCCGAAATATTTAATTTTAGTGAAGATTGTCTGCGAATTTGGCCGATTTTTATTACATACATGAGCTATTTATTCATTCGCCATTTCTTCTTCGCAGTTGCGACAAACTTTAAAACGTTCGTTAAATTTTTCAAGTTTGAGAGCACTAATTCACATCGCTCAGCAGGTGACACTTTAATCCAGTTCCATGCACTGATTTTATTATGCCACAATTACCTCATGGGGCAAATTTTTTTAAGGAAACAAGATCTAGTAATATCTGGCTAAATGAAAGTCTAGATTTTGAGTATCTCGCTCAAAACACGAGAATGTTGAAAGTTTTCTGTAGATGAGAATTCGAAACGTAACTATATAGTCATTAGATTTGTTCTTGGTCAGGTTTAGAATATGTCAATAGTTCTATATGTCCATAGCTCAAGATTTACATCTACAAGCCGAGAACTTTTCAACATAATAGTAATATCTTTGTCCAGTCACTGTTGAACAAACATTCCTTTAATGTTTTTCTTTTTTTTCATTTCTTTCTTCTTTTATAGTTGACTGCCCATTTTCCCTGCACGCAAAACTTTCTATCAGTTTTCTGTTGTATCCTTACTGTAGCTCTCTCAACAAGCACTTGGTTCGAGCCAAGAAGTATTCAAACCGATGTTGCATGTATTTAAAAAAAAATAATTAAATATTATTTTTATTTTACTTGCCAATATTCAAAAAAGTTAATTGAGCGGATTTTTTGTTTCTTACTTTGTTGATGAATTTCCTCTACGCCAATGCATGTATGAATGGTTCCCTCATAAAAAAGCCCTTGACTTCAGTGCTGACCTCAGGGCCGTCCCTACGGGGGGTTTGGGGGGTGTCACACCACCCCAGAAATTCTATTTGGAGATTCAGTCGGCAGAAGTGAGATTTGAGTCGGCAAAAATAAATATTTTGGATGGCTAACACAAAAAACGAAAATTGTGCATGTCCGTACAACCAGGATTAGAAAAACGAAATTTTTGTTTTTAAAAAGTAAATTTATAGGCTTAAACAAAATAATTTATCTTATCATCTGTATAGTCCGGAAAATTTTTTTAACCCCCCCCCCCATTTTTTGTAGTCGGTACAAGTTCTTTTGGCAATCGTTTGAAAGCACCTTACACCCCCCTTACACCCCACCGGCCCTGGCTGACCTTTTCAAGTTCGAAAAACACTCGTACCTTATTTCCCCTGTTAATCAATATTTTGTCGTCTAAAAAGTATAATCAGTGCAACCAGCAGCAGATATAAACTTTTTGGGACATATACAATAAAATATTTTTGTAACCGATCAATATTATGCATACCGTTCTTGTTGTTCGTGTTTGGATTGTACATTTGACTTTTGCATGCGACAACCTTAATTAAAATAGCTGTATATGATTTTATTTGTATATAAATACATTCAAAGCCTGGTAAGTCTGTGATCGTTCTACCTATCTTATGTGTACGACATGTACCTGTGCTGCCTCACATAATCGATATTGCTACAATGAACACCATGACATGATATAGTCATAGAATAGGAAATGACTAGAAGGGCCACTTGAGGCCGAACCTTTGAATTTTTGACGCTGCGCATGTCGCATGTCGCATGACACATGTTCATTACCATTATTCTAGCCAGTCAATTGCATTTTCTGACCAGTAAACACGCTGAACTGGTTGGTCCGCCACTATTCTGGCCAGATAACTGCATAAAAATAGGGTGTCACGTTGCACTGCTGAGTGGCCTTTCTGGTCATTTCCTATTCTGTGAAATAGTGGTCAAGCCCTTCTTATATAACCTGGTCTGTTATCCATTAGTGAATGTTTATACAATTGTATCTCCTTATAACGAGTAAAATTGTTGTACATAAAATGGCAATCTTAATGGTTGGATTAAAATATAATTATCATATTTAGTTAAAGGTTGATATATTTGGGACTAAGTAAATTCATTGAATTCTAAATACACTTGGCCAACTGTCCAACTTGGTCACCAATGATAGCAATCAATGCCAATTTGGCCGCAAATTAATGTACATCTAAATAGATGATGCATATACATGCGTAACTTAAAAATTGAAAATTATATAATAATAAAAACAGTAAATATATAGTAACAGTGTATGGCAATGATTCTAACAACTGCAACAAATGATATCACAAAACATTATACAATAATTAAATTATTGCTGTGCCAACGCTTACTGTGTCAAGTCAGCACTCGATTACTGGGCACAGTACCAATGTAAACAGCACAATATGTTTACTACATTTTCAAGTACTCATGTAAACCTTTTACTATATAATAATGCACGAAATTGAACTATTCTACATTGGCCATAAAGAATATCTCGTTACAAATTGTATTGACGAGGAACTATGTAATGTAATAACTTTAATAACTTTCGAACTACATACTTGGATTGACATTTTAATTAGTAACACGAGGTAATCTGAACTGATATATTCTGCACAGGTGTTCTGACGTTGCATGTTCCCTTCAAGATATATTTTTCTTGGTATATATCTTATCTGGGGAGATTTTTAGTATAAATAGCAGGTGATGACCTTTGGCTTTGTCACAATACATTATCATTAAATATTCTATTTCATGCCAGCAAATTCCTGTCTGAAAACGACGCTCCTAAACAGAATAATAAAGTGAAAGGATCAAAAGCAGCTTTAATTTAATGTTTTGATCGAACGAATCAAGATGGAGAATATGCATGAAAGAAGACAACACAATAGAAGTAAGAAATACAGCAAGTGGTAATAAGGCAAGTGCAATTGTTGCTGGAGGTGTAGGAGATAGAGGGCCAGGAGTCTGTAGAGACGGAGATGTTTAACTGGCGTCAAAGAACATGGCCGCCATTGCAGGATGAGTTCCTAGGATGAGTTCATGAGGCTGATGTCGGACGAAGTTGTAATACAAATTAATGACAGTGTATTAGAGTTACTAGTTATTTATATCCTGCACACTGGACTCCTGCAACGTTTCAGAATTCAGGCATTTTATCGATCTGGATGAAACGGTAATTAGACCTCAAAATACACTGCGTAGTATAACCCACTGTTACCCGTCCAGAGAATAAAGCACTACAAAACAATAGAATTCCGACATTACTGAATGAGGGCAATTTTGCTATTTCAGGAAGGGGGGAGAGGAGGAAATGCCTACCGCTTCAAAATTTTTGTAACGGTTATTTTGACATACGCAGATCTCTGATGCTAAGTTATCAGGTTACCTTTTGTGATATTCTGACATATATTTGTAAGTTCCTATTATTAGGGAAATCTGTATTACCTAATTACTTTCGAAAACCAAATATATATATTGTAAAAACAGATTGGTAATAATAACCAATTTGAATTGGTTGTCTCAGATGCACATATTTGACCAATATTTCATTGGTTCAACTATACTCAACAAATTTTACTAGGCATCTAGCCCCGCTGAATATTCTCAGCATTGAGCACTCTTTTATCTATTACGAAGTTATTATTATTATATAACGAAAACAATATTATATATATATATATAACAGCCTGTTGCAGACCAGTTTTGAGGTTAGCGAAAATCTTTATATATATATATATATATATATAGTCAAATCTGCAGACATGCATGTTTCGCCGTTCAACGGCTCGTCAGTGCAGCTTGTAACGCAGTCTAGATGTGAGTGACTTCGTATTTATACACCATACTCTTGCCCTCACCAAGCACATGTGGTACAATACTCAGACACATGCGCATCCAGACATGCGTGAAGTGTCTTGGGGCCAGAGTGCTCAAACGACCACAAGGGAAATAGTCGAAATAAACTCGGTATGAAAAACAAAAAGGACAAATATGATTTTTGTCCGTATTTACGAAGCCAAAGGAAAAACTTAATTTGGAAAGTCAGAGCGGCGAGTTTCAGGGATAACTGAGAAATTGACAATAAAGGTTAGTACTGACATATTATATTTTTATGTTATAATAAAAATGCATATTTTTTCGTTTAAATAATCGTATTTTCAAGTTTATATGGATTGTAAAATTTGTTGCTCAGCAGTCGGTTTTTAAGCCTAAATTAGACTACCTTACCTTGCCTTAGACTACCTTAGACTGTCTTAGACTACCTTAGCCTGTCCTAAGACTATCTTAGCATACTTTAGACTACCTTAGACTACCTTTACAGGGTACGGCTGTTGACTGTTGTGTAAAACTACCTGAAAAATACAATAAGAACTTCGATGTTTCGAGCGAAGGCCCTTCGTCTGGAAGTTAGGGTATGTTTTATATGATACCGGCTTAAGGCGGGACGGGACAGTTGCAGAGATCCAGCTTGTAATATATATTCTATTGAGTGTTTATATGATCCCGCTTCTATCCCGCCTAGACAGAATCCCACATCTGTTGCCGGGATCCCGCCTAGCCGGGACGAAAAATTCCCATATAAACACTCTATCCTGGCCAGGCGGGATGAACTTTTCTTCTGAGCATGTGTAAATCCCTTTTCTGCAAGGAAATATGACGTCAAGCACCGAACTGGCTTCATCCCGGCAATGTATTTTCTCCATATAAACACGCCATCCCGCCAAGGCGAGTTTCCCTGCTAGGCGGGATGGAAACGTCCTGTCCGCCTAGGCGGGATCATATAAACAGGCCCTTAGTGGAATGGGTCGGGGAAAAACATGTGCTTTTATAGTGAATACAAAAGAGATCACATGATAAAAAATACACCAATCAGATGGATTTAATAAAAACAACCCATAAACAAAATAAGGAAATAACATCACAAAATATAGTAGCATATAAGGAGCAGCGAACAAAAATAACAAAGCAAGAAAGACAGAAAATAAGGAAAGAAATATGAGATAAGGTGAGATGATACTCTACTAGAGTATCTGCTGATGGCATGCATAAAGAAATAGGAGTTAAATGTAAGAGAGGCGCTCATTAATGCCGAGAGGATGAATGGTGACAAGTTGAGAAATGAGACGCATTTCTTGGCTTTTGCGGCTATCGTTACTACCAGAAAAGGGACACAGAGATCGAATTTTCATTCCCATTCTACTAACTTCCAGACGAAGGGCCGTTGCTCGAAACGTCGAAGTTCTTATTGTATTTTTCAGGTAGTTTTACACAACTGTCAACCGTCGTATTTGCTTTACTCTACCGACACTGGCACCTTACGTTCGAGCTACGTTAGGGTACGCTAGACTACCTTTAAGACTACCTTAGTTTTCTTTTGACTAACTTAGTGTACCTTAGCCTACCTTAGAGTACCTTAGCATACCGTACCGTACCATACCTTAGCCTGCCTTAGACTACCCTAGGGTACATTAGACTACCTTAGCCTACCTTAGGGTACCTTAGATTCCCTAAAGTAGGCTAAAGTAGTTTAAGGTAGTCTAAAATATGCTAGGGAACTCTAAGTTAGGCTAAGGTACCGTAAGGTAGTCTAAGGTAGTCTAAGGCAGGCTAAGTCTACATTAGAGTACCTTAGCCTACCTTAAACTATCTTAGCATACCTTAAACTACCTTAGCCTACCTTAGGGTACCTTAGACTATCTAAGGTGTGCTAAGGCACTCTAATCTAAGGCAGAGGTGGAAAAAGTATCGGATCATGGGAACCTAGTTACCAGAAATATTTTTGGATTTGAGCTTTTGCAGAACATTTTTCACAGAAATACCTTAAGTTCATAATGAACTGATGCGTAAAACTAGAGTATGCTCTAGTTTAGACTAGTAATTGTAATGCATTTTGTATTCACTATATCTATTTGAACATCACTAAATATCATGAAACAACACTCCAATCAGTCCAATGTCAAAATCAATCAATGATCATTGAACCTCATTAATTATTAATTTTGAATCTGAAACCCAGGCTCCCAGGAGAAAAAAACTTTTCCACCTCTGGTCTAAGGTACCCTAAAGTAATCTAAGGTATTATAAACTAGTCTAAACTTGAGCTAAGGTAGTCTAAGGTACCCTGATGAAGTCTAAGATAGTCTAAGGCAGGCTAAGACTACCTTATCTAGATTTTGTTGGCATCTCACTCGAATGAATAACAATTGGAGGGTTTTGTAGATGGAAAATGATTGAGTGTAAATTATATACATTTATTAGACCTAACCAGGAACAGCTGCGAAAAATGCAACTACAGGTCCCTCAGCAGGAATCGAACCTGCGGCCCTGCGATTCCGGTGCAGCGCTCTAACCAACTGAGCTACAGAGTCCAGTTGTGGAGTTCTACCCACAAGTTCATGTATATATACTAAGGGTACTGCCATGTTAAGTTGTGGGTAAATATCTAGATTTTGTTGCCATCTCACTCGATTGAATAACAATTGGAGGGTTTTGTAGATGGAAAATTATTGAGTGTAAATTATATACATTTATTAGACCTAACCAGGAACAGCTACGAAAAATGCAACTACAGGTCCCTGGCAGGAATCGAATCTGCGGCCCTGCGATTCCGGTGCAGCGCTCTAACCAACTGAGCTACAGAGTCCAGTTGTCTAATAAATGTTAGGTCTAATAAATGTATATAATTTACACTCAATAATTTTCCATCTGCAAAACCCTCCAATTGTTATTCAATCGAGTGAGATGCCAACAAAATCTAGATATTTACCCACAACTTAACATGGCAGTACCCTAGTATATATACATGAACTTGTGGTTAGAACTCGACAACTGGACTCTGTAGCTCAGTTGGTTAGAGCGCTGCACCGGAATCGCAGGGCGGCAGGTTCGATTGCATTTTTCGCACCTGTTCCTGGTTAGGTCTAATAAATGTATATAATTTACACTCAATAATTTTCCATCTACAAAACCCTCCAATTGTTAAGACTACCTTAGACTACTTCAGCCTACATTAGACTATATTAGCATACCTTGGACTACTTGAGACTACCTTAGCTTACCTTAGACCATCTTTGACTACATTAATGTACCTTAGCCTACATTAGACGACCTTAGAGTGCCTTAGCGGCATACCTTAGACTACCTTACCCTGCCTTATAATACCCTTACACTACCTTAGACTATACCTTAGACTACGCTTAGCGAGATCTTGCCGTGTAAGTGATTTTATAGTAAAAACTACTGTGCGTTTATATGGACAAGCGGGCTGGCCCGGTTCCCTTGAAAAAGGCGAGTTCTCCCTTACCGGGATGAAAATTTCCCCATATAAACACTCAGTACCCGGGCCAGCCCGGTTGCCGGGAAGAAAGTTCAAAGAGACGCCGCCGCCAATTTGTCTGCGAGCTATTTTTAAGAACTGTTAAAACAACAAAATCACCCGCTTGCCGGGATGAAATTTTCTCATATCATCACAAGACAAATTCATCCCGCTTACCGGGCTGGCCCGGTCAGCGAGCTAGCTCGGCTTCCATATAAACAGCCCCTAAGGTAGTCAAAGCCAGGCTAAATTTTAGGTAGTCGAAGGTAGTCTAAAGTAGGCTAAGGTATGCTAGGGTAGGCTACGGTAGTCAAATATAGGCTAGGTTATGCTAAGGTAGTCTAAGGTACCATAAGGTAGACCAAGGTAGTCTAAGACTACTTTAGACTACCTTAGCTTATTTTAGAGTGCCTTAGTATACCTAACACTACCTTAGCCTGCTTTAGACTACCTTAGTTGTGCCTTATACTATCTTAGCCTACCTTAGAGTACCTTAGACTATTGAGTACCTTAGATTCCCTAAGGTAGTTTAAAGCAGTCTAAGGTAGGCTAAGGTAAGCTAATGTAGTGTAAGGTAGGCTAAGGTAATGTAAAGTAGGCTAAGGTATGCTAAGATACTCTAAGGTAAGCTAAGGAGTGGAGGGGTAGTTGTCACAAATCGCAGTAATAACGTGACCAAAAAATTTAAGCTCCATACAGACTAGCAAGTTTTTCTTGAAATGTTTTCCCTGACATGTTTTATTTACTCGTGCGTATGACCAAAAAATTACAAGTTTTCCTTGACAAGGAGCCTTGTTTAAAAGCTAATTATACCTGAAAAGGAATAATTGATCAAAAAAATGTGTTTGCTGTACACACGAACGCCAAGAAACTTGTCAAGGAAAACGTGCTCGTCTGTACGGGGCTTTAGTGTTTTAGTAGTAATTTGCCAGAAGCACTTTTACGGCGATAAGTAAGGATACTTTTGCGCTTGGCTCGTTGCCGTCGGAAGTGAATTGTTGTTGGGGGGGGGGGGAGCAACCTAGGGTTCGTTGGAGAAAATTTCGCATTTTCGAAGTCTCAGATGTGCATTTTCCGTGTTTCCTGAGAGGAATTTTTATCGTAGTTGTGAGGTTTTTACACCTCAGAATTCAAGATTTTGTAACACACTTTTTAACTTTTTACAATCTCATTCCCAAGTTTTGAAATAGCATTCACGCCGTGTGGTTTCCATTCGGTCACAAATATGGAGATAGTTAGAACAATGTTTGAAATACACCCATTCCTTTTTTGTTATTTATATTCAAAATAGATTGATGCTACAGGACCGTTTCAACGCTTATTGAAGTAAAACAGGCCGACGAAAACACATTGCCATTGGGCGCATACAGAAAGAATAAAGCGCTAAAAGTCTTCTTATCGAGCAAAGTACAGACGGTTTACGAGAGACTTAAAGAGACAGGATTTGATATGTCAATTAATGTTTTGTTGAAGTCGAAGAGCGTTTTCTTTAAATAAAATCTTAACCTGCAAGTCTTTGCAGATATCCGCTTAACGTGTTGTATGCTTTATGTGTTCTATACTTGATGTGTTGCCCGACAGCCGTGTTGTATGCTTGATGTGTTCTATACTTGGTGTGTTGTTTGATAGCTGTGTTGTATGCCTGATACGTTTTATGCTTGATGTGCTGAAAGAACACACCATGTGTTCTAAGAACACACCGGTGTGTTCTTGGAACACACAACACGCTTTTGCCGTGTCGTATACGCGGACAAAATGGTGTGTTCTTTGGATTTACGATTACACACCAAAAGTGTGTTCTATAAAACACGGCAGGCGTGTTCCTACAACACGGCTGGCGTGTTCCTACAATACGGCGGGCGTGTTCCTACAACACACCAAATCTACAACATGTGCGGAAATTACATGACCTATATCCGTCATATCGGCAATTTCAAAAATGCTAGAGAAAATAGTTTATAACCAACTTCTCAATTTTCTGAATGACAACAAAATAATTACAAAACGCCAATCTGGCTTCCGTAAATATCACTCTACTGAAACTGCTCTTTTGCAAACAACCAATGAATATTTAATGAATATGGATAAAGGCTTAATAAATGGTGTCTTGTTTCTTGATCTCAAAAAGGCATTCGATACAGTCGACCACAAAATCCTTCTTGCTAAACTTGAACTATACGGAGTTAAAGGTGTAGCCCTTAACTTCTTCAAATCGTACTTAACCAATAGGAGTCAATTATGTACAGTCCAAGGTACAAATTCCCAACTGAAAAAGATAAGTTGCGGAGTCCCACAGGGATCAAACTTAGGACCGTTATTATTCTCATTGTACATAAACGATCTTCCTAACTGTCTCGAACAAACAGAGGCATCTATGTTTGCAGATGACACAAATATATCAAGCATTGGTAATTCACCTGCGGACATAGAAGTGAAACTAAACAATGATTTGCACAACGTCAATAACTGGTTAATAGCAAACAAGCTTACTTTAAACGTTAAAAACTGAATTTATGCTAATAGCCTCTAAACGAAAATTGAAACAATTCTCACATGACCCATGTATACTGATTGGTAATCATAACATCAAACAGGTAACCAATAAAAAGTACTGGGAATTACTTTAGACGATGAATTGAGATGGCATAAACACAATGATCTTCAATGCAAAAACTATCCAAGAGCATTGCCTTATTAAGACGAGCCAAACGATTTGTTAGCCAAAACGTGTTAATTAACATGTACAACTCACTAGTCTTACCTCACTTTACCTATTGCTCCAATGTGTGGAATGACGGCAGTCGTACACATACTGACAAGCTTTTAAAAATGCAAAAACGAGCGGCTAGAATTATCACAGGGTCAACTTACGAAGTAAGATCGAAAGATATATTTAATATTTTACACTGGGAACCAATTGAAACCACTCTTAAGAAAAGAGAAATGATAATGACATTTAAGGCCTTACAAGGCCAACTGCCAGAATGTATGACTAACATCTTTAAAATTTGCCAAAATGATATGTACCCGTTAAGAAGTAATGACTGTAAACTTTACTTGGAAAAACCTAAAACAGACTTCTTGAAGAAATCGTTTTCATATCGAGGTGCTGCATCATGGAACAATCTTCCAAATGATATTGCCAACAACTACAAAGAGCTCTCCATAAGTAACTTCAAAACTTTAATCCACAACTATTTCACCAATTTGGAGAGAAATAGTGTGTGACAACCACCTGTGGGGCGGATTCTGATCCGAAGGAGTAATTTTTGGGTCTGGGAGGGTTAACATAACATACTATTTCTAGTTATATACGTGATTCATTCTAAGTTTTATATATAGTGTTCACTGCATGGGCTTTCTTTTTTTATATAGTCAGTATGTATAATAGATTTTTCATATTTGTAAATATCCTAACGGCCCCTTGAAAAGCAGTTTAATCTGAAGGGCTACCGTTTTTAAATAAGATGAATAATAATAATAATAATAACAACACGCCTTGAACAGAACACACCAAAAACGTGTTCAACACGCTTTTACCGTGTCGTATACGCGGACAAAATGGCGTGTTCTTACAACACGGCGGAATTTCTAGTGTAACCTCACAGAGTGCTCAACAACACAAGTGAAGGAGCATATATATATATATATATATATATACATATATATATATATATATATATAGTATGGTATTTAGTGTTTGTTTCACTAGATCGTATTCATTCTATCCTAAATCACGGAATTAATCGGATGATGCTTTTCTAATAGAACACAGAGAGTGAAACAAACACTTACAAAAATATCGACATATATATATATATATATACGTGTAGGTTTAGGTCTACGAAACGCAAAGAGTGCTCGACAACATATAGTTAGAGCAAATTATAGTTTTTCGCTTACCTCAAAACTTGTCTGCAACAGGCTGTTTCATCTGTAAAAGAATCATCAGGCAGTTTACAAGTATCGAAAAGAAATGACCGCTTATATGCTTCCTGCCGGGGCGTGGGAGTGTGTGTGGGAGACAATGTGTGCATGCATGGCTTTGTTTGCGTTGTTTACGCGAAATTTATTACGATGACGACATCGTGAAATTATTTCAGCTCTTTTGTTGAGTAAACAATCCTTGTTTTTTCTTTCAAAATACAAAATTTTTCTTCTAAACATAAATTGCATCGTTTTGATCCTCCCGTATACGAAATAGAATGTTTTAAAATTTGCCAATTAATACTGAAATCCTTATTGTTTTCTTTCAATGTCCAAATATATTTGGAAAGTTCCGTGTCATTTGCATGCTTTTTATGCTGAAAAGATTTAGTGTGGTTGGCCAATCGCTCTTTGAATGTGGTTGCAGTCATGCCAATGTAATTTTTGATCGTGTTTGTGTTGCTTACTGTGACTGTTGCTTTGTATACTATGTCCCTAGTCATGCATTGTTTTGAAGCGGGCAAATGGTGTTTTTCCTACAACTGCAATTGGTAGTGTCCCTCTCCTGTGGCTTGTTATTTCTAGATATGCGTGCATTGTGTTTAGTGATTACTGACTTAATATTGTTCATGCAGCTATAGCTTACTTTAACTGTATTTCTGTTAAAAATTTTATGTAGCTTGTGGTGCGGTGGAAAATGCTTGTCAATTAGACTAAGGAAATTACGTCCCATGTTTGTGCTAACACTCTTGCTAAATGGTGGGTTGAACCAAATGATGTTGCGTTGCCTATTCCTGCGTTGTTTTTGCGGTGTGTGCTGAGTGTAGCTAAGTTCATGATCAAAGTTGCTATGCCTAAGTGCGTTCTGATATATGGGTGCAGATTCCTGAAAAGTTTGCTCATCTGATGAAAGAAGTGCGATGCGCTTGTTAATTGATGCAGGTAGTTGCCTTGTGATGCTCGGTGGGTGATTAGAGTGCATATTTATGTATAGTGGATCGTCATTGGGCTTCCTATAGGGCCTATGTTTTCCATTGTTAAGGTCGAAAGTTACATCTAAAGTTTACAATGCGTAAATTTGATTCGGCGGTAATTTTTAGGTCAAACTGCTCGAAAATTTTGTGGAGATCTTTTCTTGTTTTGTCTGCTAAACGTGCTGATTTACTTTTTATAATAGCCAAACCGTCATCTCTATATAGGCCGATGCTTTCTTTGCCAAATTTCTTACTCAGGTGGTTTAAAATGAAAAGGCCTACTAACTCACAAATTTCCGCGCCGTCGAAACTGCCCATGCTAACGTCAAACAAACTCTGGCTATCTTTTTTTATCCATGAAATTCCGGTATTGAAAAGGAGAGATTTTCTAGCGTGTTTTATTATTGAAATATCGTTTTCAGGTATAGTCGCCAAATTTGAAGCCCAAGATAAAGCTTGGTCCAATAGTTTTTCAGAAATAGATGGGTAGAAATCCACAATGTCAAACGAAATAAAACTGTGTCTGTCCTTATCTTTTATATTGCCAAACCACTGAATAACTTGTTTTGTATTCCTCCTTCCGGATTCGCTTTTAGCGGGATTAATTAATCGGCATTTTGGATTGTTTTCGAAATTTTCTTTGTGATCTTTTAAAGATATAAATGCTTCGCGTTTTTTCATTTTTTCAATTCTGTCGCCGATTCCTAAATTGTTCGAAATGTTTTTTAGTTCTGAATCAATTTCATCTATAGTGTCCTCGGATCCATGCTTATATGTTTTTGTGATGTTGTCATGTAAGAGCTTGTTGTATGTGTCGAGCGAGGTTTCATAAATATTCCTAGTTTTGTCTGCAAAAATGAAAATGTTGGGAGACGAATTGATTTTCTTTAGATCGTTAGTCAAAGATTTCTGAAATTGGTTCCTATATGGCCGAAATTGTAAATTTTCGATTAATTTTATAAGGTCGTCTTCGAAAGGTTTCATTTCCGGAATAGAAGGAGGTGTTTTGTTGGATGCAAGGCCGAAATTGTTGTTTTGGTTTTCACATTTTTGGTTTTTATTAAGAAAGAAATTAGCTTTCCATCTCATACGTTTTATTACACTTTCCACTTTTTCAATCAAATTTTTCAAATAAGCGTCCTGTGATGGTATAGGGATATTCTTTAGTGAATAGTCAAATCGAAATTGCCGCATTTTGAAGTTATACATATACATAAACGATCCACTATACATAAATATGCACTCTAATCACCCACCGAGCATCACAAGGCAACTACCTGCATCAATTAACAAGCGCATCGCACTTCTTTCATCAGATGAGCAAACTTTTCAGGAATCTGCACCCATATATCAGAACGCACTTAGGCATAGCAACTTTGATCATGAACTTAGCTACACTCAGCACACACCGCAAAAACAACGCAGGAATAGGCAACGCAACATCATTTGGTTCAACCCACCATTTAGCAAGAGTGTTAGCACAAACATGGGACGTAATTTCCTTAGTCTAATTGACAAGCATTTTCCACCGCACCACAAGCTACATAAAATTTTTAACAGAAATACAGTTAAAGTAAGCTATAGCTGCATGAACAATATTAAGTCAGTAATCACTAAACACAATGCACGCATATCTAGAAATAACAAGCCACAGGAGAGGGACACTACCAATTGCAGTTGTAGGAAAAACACCATTTGCCCGCTTCAAAAACAATGCATGACTAGGGACATAGTATACAAAGCAACAGTCACAGTAAGCAACACAAACACGATCAAAAATTACATTGGCATGACTGCAACCACATTCAAAGAGCGATTGGCCAACCACACTAAATCTTTTCAGCATAAAAAGCATGCAAATGACACGGAACTTTCGAAATATATTTGGACATTGAAAGAAACAATAAGGATTTCAATATTAATTGGCAAATTTTAAAACATTCTATTTCGTATACGGGAGGATCAAAACGATGCAATTTATGTTTAGAAGAAAAATTTTGTATTTTGAAAGAAAAAAACAAGGATTGTTTACTCAACAAAAGAGCTGAAATAATTTCACGATGTCGTCATCGTAATAAATTTCGCGTAAACAACGCAAACAAAGCCATGCATGCACACATTGTCTCCCACACACACTCCCACGCCCCGGCAGGAAGCATATAAGCGGTCATTTCTTTCGATACTTGTAAACTGCCTGATGATTCTTTTACAGATGAAACAGCCTGTTGCAGACAAGTTTTGAGGTAAGCGAAAAACTATATATATATATATATATATATATATATATATATATATATATATATATAATAATAGTTATGTTTGAGTTTTATAGTGCAACAAGAGTGCTCAATACCAATATAGCAGAGCGAATGTAAAGTTTCTTTACTTAAAATTGAGTCACAACTCCGAGTTTCACGCTTAATGCGATCATCAGGCGACGATGTTTAAACAACATGACACAACCGACACTTAAACATCGTCGCCTGATGATCGCATTAAGCGTGAAACTCGGAGTTGTGACTCAATTTTAAGTAAAGAAACTTTATATATATATATATATATTTTTGCTTATCAAAACTTGTCTGCAACAGGCTGTTTCATCTGTAAAAGAATCATCAGGCAGTTTACAAGTATCGAAAAGAAAAATCGGATTTTCTTTTCGATACTTGTAAACTGCCTGATGATTCTTTTACAGATGAAACAGCCTGTTGCAGACAAGTTTTGAGGTAAGCGAAAAACTATAATTTGCTCTAACTATATGTTGTCGAGCACTCTTTGCGTTTCGTAGACCTAAACCTACACGTATATATATATATATATACATAGCATTGACTATATATGCTCCTTCACTTGTGTTGTTGAGCACTCTGTGAGGTTAATTGGTGGCTATAAGCTATAATGCAAAAGCTCACTTCCCTTGTGGGAAGCTCACTTCCCTCTGGCCCCAAGACACTTCACGCATGTCTGGATGCGCATGTGTCTGAGTATTGTACCACATGCGCTTGGTGAGGGCAAGAGTATGGTGTATAAATACGAAGTCACTCGCATCTAGACTGCGTTACAAGCTGCACTGACGAGCCGTTGAACGGCGAAACATGCATGTCTGCAGATTTTGACTATATATATATATATATATATATATAGTCAAATCTGCACATATATATATATATACGTGTAGGTTTAGGTCTACGAAACGCAAAGAGTGCTCGACTACATAAAGTTAGAGCAAATTATAGATTTTCGCTTACCTCAAAACTTGTCTGCAACAGGCTGTTTCATCTGTAAAAGAATCATGAAAACTGCCTGATGATTCTTTTACAGATGAAACAGCCTGTTGCAGACAAGTTTTGAGGTAAGCGAAAATATATATATATATATATATATATATATATATATATATATATATATATGAGAATGGCAGACCATTGTCTAAAGTGTTCGCACCACCAACAAATAAGCCAAATTGTCCTGATAAATGCGAAACGTGTAAATTAGCATCGAAGCGTATAATCAGTGTTTAGCGAAGAATGTGGTCTACCAAATTACATGCACAATTTGCGATATTATATACATTGGCGAGACAGGTAGAACAATAGGCCAAAGAATTAAAGAACACTTATCCATGGATAAGCAGACCGTATACAGACACTTAATCTCCCACAATCAGAGACCTAAGGAGTTTAAAATTAGCTGGAAACTTTTACATACGCACATCCGCAACCAAGAGGAGCGAAGATACATTGAAGCAGTCGAAATACGAAATAATGCTGATAAAATTATGAATGGCTGCATTGGGAGAACACTTTTATATAATTAGTATTTTTAAAATTTTGAATCCTGTATATATTCATAATTAGTTTTATATTGTAATTTATGGACGGACTTGCATATACATAGGGAAATCATATGACTTTAAATCAGTCTCCCACTGAAGAAGCCTTGATCGGCGAAACGTTTGGGATTATAAACTTTATTTTATGAATAAAAGCTTTTAATGTATGTCTAAAGAAAGAAATTAAAGAAAACCACTATATATATATATATATATAAAGGCACCGTCAGTATGACGACGTTTCTACAGATTTCAATAGCTGCATACCCGGTGGGAAAAACTGAGAGCGGGAAGTGAAAAAACTCTAAGAGGTTCTGGGGAATGGTTCCCAGGAATCAAAATCAATCAACAATCTCTGAAATTTGGAGAATATTTGCAGAGACGCCATCTCGCAGAATTTTGAAATTCCGTGTCTCACCGTGGTCCTCTGATTTTTGTGCACAACAATTATTTTCCTTTATAGGTGTAATGGGTGAATCTCACTATACTAATGTCGGTGGTGGTTCAAACTATTTCTGTATGCCTCTAAAACCAATCTACGATAAAACTATGAATGGTAACCAAGGTTATTCCTATACCTTGAATACGACACGAATCCACACGCACCTCTCTTCCCAAAGAATCTTCACGATCATGAAGCACCATGTGCTTTGCAGAGTCACGTGGCGTCTCTCGAAAGGATTGGATCCTAGAGTACAAAGGTTACCTAATGTCTGAACACCTCGGCCATAAACGAAGTAAATATATTTGTGTTGATTCTGCGCCAGACTCTACGTTGGGAACTCAATCGAATTAGGACGGGGCTTTGTGGTATGTTAATGTTGAGAGTCACTGTGGTTCCCTGCCATGTGCCCCGTATGTACAAGGTGCTGAGCTTCTAAATACATGCGCTGTATGCACGAAGTGATTATTATTTAAACACCTTTTCCCAACTTGCACATCTTTCCGTGAAAGTGCTTATGCATTTATACTTAATTCCACTTTAATGATTCTATTGTAATGAATAATGCTCAATAAAGGGGCGAATAACCTTTGGCTAGTTCGTTTGCTTAATTGTTCAGATATGGCCGGCGAGAGGGATCAGAGGGGGCAAAATACCGCACTTACGGAAATTTCACATATAATTTCACATCTGAAAATGCCTTTTCACATCACCGTTCCAATTGCACATGTGAAATAGTTTTTCACATATGAACCTTTACTTTCACCTGTGAAAATAAAATGTGCATTTTCACATATGAAATGTTCCAATTCCACACATAATTTTACATGTGAAAATGATATGTGAAATTTTCGTAAGGGCGGGTACGTGCCCGGGCTGTTCAAAGGGACCGGGAAAAAGTTGGGTAAGGATGGTTGTGCGTCTTGTCAAGCTTTTATGCGAGCCTATTTATTGAATATATTATACCATAACATGTCCGCCAAACATAATGAATAATGGTATAGACAATTATTCTAAAGTTTTTTGTCCTAGGATAACAAGCGCCCGAAATATAATATATAGGAAAGTAATTTTCCAAGAATTTGCCGAACAAGAGTGCGTGGGGCCAGAAAACTACACAACGTTCATCTCCCTTGTGAGCGTTGAATGAGGACGGAGCAAACCAAAGCGCAAGAGTGCAAGATCGAGGGAGTGAAGGGGCCCCGCATTCATCAGTACGCCGTGGCCCCGTGACTTTGTCTCGCCGGCCTTGTGTTCAAATATAAACTTTTTATCAAATGCAAAGATTTTGATCGCGCAGAGGTAACTGCATATATGTCTTGAATTTACGTGATCTGTTTCGATTCCAGAAGATCTTATCGACGATCTGTAAGTAATCGTTTTCGGCGAAAATTAAAGCCAATTGTTAGCAGTCAATGAGATACTTGGTGAGATGCCAGTCCCAGTACACATATTTTGGCAATTTATGGTAAAAATTGTTAGGTGTTAATGGAACAATGATTAGGACATGGTTTTATCGCTTTTGCGACAGCGGCTCGATTATTGTGAACGGTTCACGGATTTGCCTCGGATATTTACAGGTTATCTCATTACATGCATGATTAACGCGATTTTCCTTGTTACACATTTTTGCAACCGAAAATCGGGAGATTTCATAATTTCATAATTTATTGATTAATCATGACGCTGAAAATAAAATAAAATAAAACGGTAAATACCATCATGAAAGGAAGTTTGAGATGGGCAATTACACTGTTGATTACTTCGAAGCATTCAATTTTTCCTGTAGAATGTGTTTGACAATTATATTTCACTTCCAATGTAGTTGGAATTTTTTACAAAGTTTCAATAGTCGCGCGTGTTAATTTTTGTTTTTTAAAGGTGATTCCTTGAGCTATTTTATATAGTGCTTTACGTATAGGTAATAGTATGATTTCGAGTGCAATTTGGAAAAAACATGCACGAGTGAGTTTTTCAAAGACGATTCAAAGGCAATTTGATGTCTTTGAAAACTCACGAGTGTTTGTTTTTCCAAATTTCACGAGAAACCATACTATTACTTATTAATAATATACATGAAAAAATTACGCGCTTTGATAACACTTGTGCACCTACGCCGTTTAAGCATTGTTTTCGTTGCTTGTTAGCAAACTTTTTCAGTCTATGTGCTCCTTGAACTTAAATTGTTGTATTCACGTACGATTTTCCATTCAAAGTGAAGAAAAAGTCGTCAAAAAGTGAATTACATTGTATTACATTGCTAATATCCGCCGCCATGTTGATTTTTCTTGCCTCGTTTCCAGGCTCTGATCTTGTTTTGTTAATTTGCACTGCTGTAATTGCACAGTGTGCAATTACAAAAATAATTGCACTGCTCTTAGCCAATCAGAATTGAGTAATTTTTTCATCTATATTATTAGTATACGTAATAGTATGGTTTCGAGTGGAATTTGGAAAAAACATGCACGAGTGAGTTTTTCAAAGACGATCAAAATTGCACGAGTCCGACGGACTGTTACTATCCGCCGCCTTGTTGATTTTTCTTGCCTCGTTTCCAGGCTCTGATCTTGTTTTGTTAATTTGCACCGCTGTAATTACACAGTGTGCAATTTCAAAAATAATTGCACTGCTCTTAGCCAATCACAATTGAGTAATTTTTTCATCTACATTATTATGCTGGTAAAATGCGACTTACTTCCATCTTTAGAGATAATTTGTCAATTTAATAGCCGACTTGTTCCAAGATAAACAAGATTCTCTAAAATTCAGGAATAAGCATACGGAAATTAGGAGACGCTCGATTGGATCAGAAGAGTTGGAACATATACTACGTATATGTGTCCATCGATTCAATTTCGTCGGTAGGGATTTCATATTCGGAGAAAAGAGTACGAGGGCTATTCATGTATGCCTATTATTGTGCCCGAGAGACTTTTGAGATAGGTTTTAGGTTGGATTAAGGACAGTCTTACATGTACATGAAGTATAGGTTTTAAGCGTACATGAAGTACTTGCCCGCGAATGTTTTGAATTGATGTAATGTCGTCATCAAATGCAGTGTTAAAAGCCTTCCCACTTCCCTGACAATATACACTTCTACTGACAGTTTTAAATGTTTATTAAAATGGATAGCGCAATGAGTCTCTGCATTCGAATCACTATTTTTAACGAAATAATTAACAATTCGTGATGAAATTGCTCACGTTCTGATACTCGTAGGATTAAGTCCTGACAGCTACAACCTTGACCAAAATCTGTAGTATGAGGAGTCCTTTTCTGTGCCTTTTTAATGCCTTCCTCCCATTTAATGTTGATTTTATTTCAATTTTAATAATTTGGCTGCGAGGACAAACACACTCTAACATGCAGTAAAAATGCGAGAAAGCAATATTGAATGGGGGCCGGAGGGGAGATACAATGTAATTCTACAACCAGAAGATTTAACTTTACATACTGCAAATTTAACGCATGGTAATTAATTTCATATTAAGTGATTAATATCATACATGAACATTTTACATTTGAATAAGGATTTAATAATGTGGTTTGATAAGCAAATTTCACATATTAATGTTTATTTCAAGTGCGATTCTGTTTCATATACTGTTAATTTCACATATGAATTGTGGTCTATTTCACACATGGATTATGAATCAAGGATTCCATAATTTATATATATGTGATTTGCATCAAAAGCATAAAGATTTATATTAGGGGCCGATTACATGGAGCATCGTACGGCCTAAATTTCTTTCACTTAACAAAGATTAAAATCACAATTATTATACTACATTTGACTTCTATAACTGGCCAAGCAGCGTATTAAGTTGTTAACTTTGTTGTGTTTGTCTCAACGAAATCCTTTTGTTCGACTTACGACAATTTCTGAGCTTTCAATTTCACGTTCATAATATTCAAACAACGCATGCTCGAATAACTTCCGCCCTGGCCATGGGGTAAAACGATTACATGGCAAATTTTTTACCCGAGATTTCATATCGGGTAGCTCAAGCCGTGCTGAAATTTCAACCCCGGTGTTGAACTCATCCCTGGGCTGAAAAATTTGTCATGTAATCACGCATTATATTTTGTTAGGGTTTTATAGTAAGGCAGAGCTGAAATTTCAACCCGGTCAACAGGACTGAATTCAGCCCCGCGGTTGAAAATGCTCCATGTAATCGGTCCCTTAATTACCTCCACCAATTTAAAATGTTGTGTTTTTATATACCTGTGTGCGTGCGCATGCGTGTTTGACGTTTAGCACGATAAATAAAAAGTAATCATAGATTTTATTACGTCAATTTGTAGAGGTAACGTTAACGCCCATAAATTAAGCAGAAACCGATAAAATTTTGGTTTAATTTGGATGAGACTAGATATTCACTAAAATGTTCTTCCTTTCCCCAGCTGAAAAGAACTGAATGTGCAATTAGGGCATGTATATATAATTTGCATAAATACTTGACTTAATGTGCTTGTATAGATTTATATACAATCCCTGAGTAGCCCTAGCTTTAGAAATGAAATAAATGTATACTATCATCCATGCAGGAATCCATGCTACTACATAAAGTGCATTACAATTTACAAGTTTTGCCCACAGAATTAAATGTGAATATTATAACTCTTGATCTCTGAACATGTTGATATCTTTCATTGAACGTGATCTGGAATTGAAAGAAATATTTAAGGCAAGACCTAAGGCTGAAGTATTCTCCAATTTATCAGACAGTGTGTGAATCTAAATACTAAAACAACAGGCTTCGACCAATCATTAAGGTAAAGTTTGAGATTTGCCCTCTTTTGATCACTATTGATATAGCGGATAACCGGGCTTTTGCGTAAGACAACCGGGGTTTTGTGAGATTGATAGTTCGTGGTGTACTTAATAAATTATTGGATTTGTAACCACCTGAAAAATGTAATGTCTGTTACATATGCCTATCAATTTAAAGTAGTATTAACCTCGGAAGCGTGAATGTCAGGAAATATATATGCGTCAACCAAATTGAGAAGGCTGTAAACAGTATCAACTCCATGTATGACTGGAGTGACCATGTACATCTACCGAAGTTTAAAAAACCTTAATTAATAACGGGACAAAAACAGAGAGGAGTTTATATCAAACTGGGTGTCATAAAACTCTATTTCCGTTTATTTTTAACTTGTTCGCTCTGGATGATAGGATGACGCCCAATGATTTCCTGTATGTCCACCGCAGTCGAGGTTGAGCACGTTTTTGTAGATTTTTGTGTGTAGTTTCCTAGGGTTGCTTTTGCCAAAACGGTGTGTAAAATAACATACGGTATAACACAAGGGTATGCCGCACAATTATACATCCTGGCGTCCATGTTTCCAAATTGCTTAATATGTGTGATTTTACAACCATTTTTAAAATATGTGTAGCTGCAAACACGTTTGATGTGTAAATTTACACAATGGCTGACTTTTAGAATGTAATACAATTAAAATTATAAACTACATACCGCTTTTGGCTCAAGATAGTTATAAGCGGAATTTTTCAGAAACGTTTGAACATGATTTTCTTTTGTAGAGTTGTTTAACTGGCATTTGTATCCACCACTCTTTCGTGTTTTTTCAAAATTTATTGATCTACATTTACCATTCTCTCGCAGACACAAATGAGCACAGTCCATTATACTGTCAACACGTTTCTCAATGTAGGTACACTTATCCAGACGATATCCTAGGTGAAGAGATAAGGAGTATATCAGCAACTGAATTTTAAACTTTTCCTTTCCTTTATGTAATGGAGCGTTTATGCAGACCTGGGGCCGGCCGGTTGTACGGAAGGTGGATAAAACGCTATCCGGTGGATGAATCGCTATCCAAAGGATAAGTTTTATTCGGAGTAAAATCGCCGTGTAGCTACCATAAGCTTGGATAGCGTCATCATGCTGATAAAATTTACTATCTGTTCGATAAACGTATTCGAGTCCCGAAGTAATTTAAATCGACTATGGAGCGGATAAACTAGAAGTTCCAGGACAAGATACTGAATATTTCGGATGAAAGATGGTTGGATTGTCTCAGCCTTTTTATTCGCATCAATAAACAAACATATGAAATGTCGAAAAGTTATTAGTAAAAACACCAGTCACCACACTATAAATATTTACTATAAAAACTACTAGTTGAGCAACGACTGAAAAGAGCATTCCAACTAACAACGGACAACTGTATATATATATATAGTAAGTTAATTGGAATATTATTATACGGTTCACAAATGCCTGGCAACGGCTGAAGTACATGAAGGTAAGAAATTTCAGGTAAATTCGATTTTTTTCAGTAATATTTAAGCTTAACCGACGGAAGCTGTTCACTCTGCTATTCGTGCAACACATTTTTATCGAACGGATAACTGTCCATCGAATAGAAGATTTATCTACCGGATACAACTTATCCATGACCTCTCATGCAACCGACCCCATTCCGCTAGCCGAGCTAGCTTTCTCTACCGACACGAATTTCAATGGTGTTTACACGCGACTGGTCATTCGGAGCGAGTGGCTAACAAAAAACACCCGGGTTCAGCGCTATAATCCCCGAGCCACGGCGCGAAGGGACACGATTTTGAAGTCTTGAAGTGTTTTAAACGTGTAAGTGTCTATTTTGCATATTCTATTTTGTGGATTTGCAAAGGCGTATGTCGCTCTGTGAGGTTATTGCAATATCGATTAACCCTAAAAGGTATTTTAGCAAGTTTAAATCTGATTTTGAAGAAACATCGTAATGTCAAAAAGTTAATTTTAAGAAATATGTACGGTTCAAAAAACAGTTGAAGTCCTCTGAAAATATTTGACTTTTTTGTGAAATGTCTAAGACTGAATTTTACAGCAAACCAAACCTAAAAGAGTACGTAATAATACACCTACTTTATATAGCGGGGCAAGTCATAATTTAATAGTTAAAAGTAAAAAAGTAAAAAGTTGCGTGTTGCTATGGTTACAGTGATTGACTGAATACTTCATGTTACAGAAACCAGTTCTGCTTTTCGTCGAGCGCTTGACGATCTCTTTGACGATAATTTATTTCCTACTGAGCATGTTCGTCGCGAATTTTTCAGACGATCGTCATAAAAATCGTCTAGTGGAGATCCGCCTTTATGATGTTTGCTCGGATCAATTGAAGTTAACGACCCCCTATGCCAATGGGGTCGTATACTTCAATAACAAATATTCGGATTGAAGTATACGACCCCCCTTGTATTATATCATTAAATTTACGGGTTTTTGTGTCTGCTTCAAAGGAATTTTTATGACTTCCCTTAATTCTCTATTTCTCTATGTATCAGTTCGTTGATTTTTTGACCAGGAAACAAATTCAAAAGACTTTCAACACGATCAATAATATGCGCTTGAGGTGTTTTGTTTTGCAATTTTGTCTCCGTGTTTTGATCGCAAACTGCATCTATCTGTTCGATGACTCATTGCTGGAAAGGCGTTATAAAAGGCCTTAAAATGTTTGGCGAGCATACTGCAACAGTATTCCACCGACGAAATGTCTATCCACGACGAACTGCGAGAAGTAATCTTTGGCGACAACATGGAAGTGACGATAGATTTCCTGAAGCAACACGGTCTCGTGGCAAGCCAGAGAACTTTAGAAACCACCAAATATATGAAAAGAAGCTAAATGAAATTCTCGATATAAAATCATGAATAAAAATCATGAATAGATAGATAGATAGATAGAAACTTTATTTTAAGAGGGTGACACATAATAGTGCGAACACTAATAACCTAGTGGCCCTCGTTCAGTAGAATATTAAATATTTACAAGATTACAAAATTAAGATATATGAATCTGGAATATATTTACAATAATAGTGGTAAATTTAAGGATCAAATGTTTCAATGTCTTGCTGTTGATTAAAAATATTTACAAACAATGCTTTCTTAAACGTATTTACTGAAGTTCCAGATCTAATTTCATGCGAGAGACTATTCCAATATTTCATAGTGCTCACAGAGAAAGTACGTCCACCTTCAGTAACCCTATTATATCGAGGTGCTGTAAAAAGACAATGTGCATTGCGAGTTCTTCTATTATGGTGATCACTGTTGAGAGGTAATATATCATTTAGATAATCAGGGCATTCGTTATGACAACGTTTATAAGCGAGTATACATTTGCGTATTTCAGCTTCGCGATAGAAGGGAATCCATTTTAGACGGTTAAAGAGGTCGACAGATTGATGTTGTGGATGAGCATCTAGGATGATACGTGCAGCTCTTTTCTGGAGTTTAAGTAGCTTAAATAGATTATTTTTGCTACAGTTTGACCAAGTAATTGAAGCATATAAAAATAGAGGTTTGATCATAGTTGAGTAAAATAGCAAACGTTCGTCCATAGGCAGATATGATTTAATACTTTTCAGTATTCCTAGACGTTTAGAGATCTTGCTACAAAGGGAGTCCACGTACAGATCAAAAGATAAATTCTCATCAAGAACTATTCCTAAAAGTTTCGCGTTGTTGCATTGCTCTAGTGCAGTTCCGTTAGCTTTCACGTTAAGGCGCATATCAGGTGGAGATAACATGTTGTGCAAGCGTTTTCCCGAAATCAGCAAAGTTTTAGTTTTTGCAGCATTAAGTGGTAGCTTGTTTTCTTTGGCCCAGTAATCAACCTGTGAAGCAGATGCTGACAATTTTTCATTAAGTTCACCAACTCTGGTAAACATCGATGACTCCACTATAGTAGTGTCGTCTGCAAAAATATCAAGGCGAGAGTCGACGTGTAGAGGGAGGTCATTAATGAAGATGACAAACAGGAGATGACCCAGAATTGAACCTTGTGGAATACCATCTGTGATGATTGTTGTTGTTGATACCTCATTATTTATAACAACATACTGCCGACGTTGAAACAAGTAAGATTGGAACCATTTTAAGGAGTTGTTGTCAAAGCCATAAAGTTCAAGTTTGCGCTGGAGAATCTCATGGTCCACCATATCGAAAGCTTTTTTAAAGTCAACTAGCACTAATCCGTTGATTTTGTTCTTGTCGATATTAAATAAAAGAGTATCGATGATAAACGCAAGAGCTGTTTCTGTGCTGTATTTCTTTCGAAATCCAGATTGATTAGAATAAATTAGACCATTGACTGACAAGTAGCTGGAAAGGGACTCGTGCACGTGTCTTTCGATTATCTTTCAAAGGACTGGTAGAACTGAAATCGGCCGGTAATTATTCACATCAGCGGTCGACCCTGATTTAAAAAGGGGAGTAACTTTTGCGGTTTTCCATCGGGAAGGGAATGTCATAGAGTTTAGTGACATATTGATTAACTTGGCTATTGATGGTGCGATTTCGTGAACACCAATCTTTAATAATAAAGGGCTAATGCCATCCACGCCTGTTGCCTTGTTGTTGGGTATATTTGATGGGTAGGTTATGACCTCTTTCGTTGAAATAGTTAGAATACTAAACGTTGTATCAGGTTGGATTTTAGACAATATAAATGTCTTTAGTTTAGATAAATTTGGAGTATTTAGTAAATTCATCGATGATTTTAACTTTGATGCGATTGTGGTGAAATGACCATTAAAGATATTGGCAATGTGTTTTGCGTCACTAATTTCGTTATTGTTTTCGTCAGAAACAGAGATCGGAGACTTGTTTGAATCAGTGCTGTGCGAGTCAAGAGACTTTAGAAACTTCCAAACGGTTTTTGGATTTCCTTTATTTTCGCGAAATGATTCTTTAAAAAATGTTCTCTTTGATTGCTCGATTTTGCTCACCATAGAGTTTCTTGCGGCGCGATAAAGCTTCCAGCAATCAGGATGGTTAGAGGACCTAGCTTTAGACATCAGATAGTCTCTCTTTTTAATAGCGTCAAGAATTTCATTTGTCATCCTTTGAGGTTGTTTATCTTTAGACACACGCTTCTCTTTCAATGGTAATAATGAATCGACAGTTTGCATGAATAGTTTTTCCCATGAATCTACGCAGTCGTCAATGTTATCAAAGATGAAAGCAGTGTCCCAAGGAGTACTACTAAGAGACGATCTGAATGATGTTACGTTGAGTTTTCGTATGTCCCGATAGGTAAAAGTTTTATGATGTTTACTGGAGCTAGAAGGATGACAATTGTATTTTCTTATAGCGAAGACTGGTAGATGATCGGATAGAGCATAATTTGGAATGACTACATTGCAGATACGTTTGCTTTGGTTAGTATAAATGTGATCCAAACATGAGCCACTAATTGGTCTTGTTACGTCATTGACAATTTGATTGAAGTTCATATGCAACAGACTTTTCGCGAGTTTGTTTTTCTTGTAAGTATTTGAGTGTTTAAAATCAATGTTGAAATCGCCAGTTAGGATGACTTCGGTGTTTTTCAAATATATACGCTCAAACACCGATTCAAATTTACTGTCATCGTCTTTAGAGGACGAAGGTGGGCGATAACAGCCTGCCAACAAAAGAGACCGCTTAGATCTGAATGGATAGACTTCTAGCCACATTATTTCAACTGAATCTTCCTCAAGATCAAGACGACGTCGAAAGTTTAAATCGTTAGAGCAATATGCGGCTACTCCCCCGCCATGTTTAGATAATCGATCTTTTCTAAACAAGGTGTAACCTGGGATATTAAAGCACGAGTTGGAGTCTGTGGGTTTTAGAAAGGTTTCAATCAAAAATAATATATCCAATTGTTTTTCGCTTTGACTAGTAAGCATAAGCTTTATCTGTTCGTATTTAGCGTTTGTTAGGTAATTCACATTCCATTGCCCAAATCTCAGACCTTTGTTCGGCATAGATAGGTTGAGGTACAATGAAGAACTGGCACTAGCGGGCACATGGTCATGATGTAGGTCAGAGTCGTCATTTGATGTATCATTATCTGGTAAATCGTGAGTGGCTTCACCACTTAAAACACTAGTATTATTTATATTATTATCAATACATTCGTCGCAAATCCATTCATCAGACCAGTTGTTATAATTTTCATCGTTAGTACAAATTGCATGATACCAACTATCACAACCAGAGCAGAAAACCGAGTCGTCATCCCATTTAATTGGTATAGTGCAGGAGTGGCAAGATGGATAAGTCCATGATTCTAAGTTATTAGTAATGTTTGTGTTTAATAGATTATCTGGTTTTGCAATTGGGGTAATTTGACTACAATCGTAGAATGGACCGGGATTGATTTCAATGCCATTCAACTGAATTAAAATCAAGGCTATAGTCAGACGCTTGAACTGTCTACATCCAGATATTAGAATACTCGATGTTTGCAGTGATGAGGTTGGGTTATAACGATGTCGTTTAATGACTTGGATTTCGTATGAGACTCGCGTCGACTTAACCGCGTTAGACACGTAGAATAAATTGGTATCATTATAAATTTCACTTGAACTTGAGAGATCAGAGAGTAGAAATTGATAAAGTTGACAAATGCAGATAAAAGTGAGAGCGCGAGATAAATATACCATCATGGTATATAAAAAGTATTTCCAATCAGATGTTGGGATAAGCGCAGATTAGTTAGTTAGGAGATCTTGTTTACACGAGTTGTCAGTTCGTGGCTATAAAGGTTCACGAGGGGAAACCCGAAAATAATAAGGTCAAAGTTGAGATATATATATTAATATATCATACGCGGCAGTACATTAATACAATATTAATCTTGCCAAAAATTACTAAGAACTGGGTCACGTATAGCGATAAGTAACTTCGAATGTCACGAGTAAATAGACAAACACAATTCCAATGCGGAGACTTGACTTCAAATGAGGGAAGCACGATTAAAAGTTCATAAGGATGTTGCCATGACCAACGACGCTAGACGCAATTAATTCAAAAAAATCCCAACCGTCAAAATTTAAAAACACGTTATATTTAAATTGTATTCAACATGAGAACACCAAAACTTGATACGATAACAGTAACAAAGTACGTAGATCACAGGTACAAATTTGAAATAAATCCAATAAGCAGAAGACAAGAAAATGACCAATAAGCCAAATTCACGATTTGTAAATGACAGACACTGCGACACGATGGACGACCACAGTAATAAAATCCCAAATATATTCGTAGATTTACAAACAGACGGCACAGAAGATATATCCACAGAGTCACGAGAACTTTATAATTAATTTGATACTAAATTAGTATCACTCCAAAGAGAATTGAGGTTAAACGAGATAAAGGACCATAAGGACCTTGAATTTTAATACTACTTCAATAGAATAATTGAAATAATAATAATTATTATAATAATAATTATAATAATAATAATTATAATAATTATAATAATAATAATAATATATATAATATATATAATATATATATATATATATATATATATATATATAGTTTTTCGCTTACCTCAAAACTTGTCTGCAACAGGATGTTTCATCTGTAAAAGAATCATCAGGCAGTTTACAAGTATCGAAAAGAAATGACCGCTTATATGCTTCCTGCCGGGGCGTGGGAGTGTGTGTGGGAGACAATGTGTGCATGCATGGCTTTGTTTGCGTTGTTTACGCGAAATTTGTTACGATGACGACATCGTGAAATTATTTCAGCTCTTTTGTTGAGTAAACAATCCTTGTTTTTTTCTTTCAAAATACAAAATTTTTCTTCTAAACATAAATTGCATCGTTTTGATCCTCCCGTATACGAAATAGAATGTTTTAAAATTTCTATTTTTTCAATATATATATATATATATATATATACACGTGTAGGTTTAGGTCTACGAAACGCAAAGAGTGCTCGACAACATATAGTTAGAGCAAATTATAGTTTTTCGCTTACCTCAAAACTTGTCTGCAACAGGCTGTTTCATCTGTAAAAGAATCATCAGGCAGTTTTTTCAAAAACTGCCTGATGATTCTTTTACAGATGAAACAGCCTGTTGCAGACAAGTTTTGAGGTAAGCGAAAAACTATATATATATATATATATATAGTGGCTAATAAGCTATAATGCAAAAGCTCACTTCCCTTGCGGTCGTTTGAGCACTCTGGCCCCCAAGACACTTCACGCATGTCTGGATGCGCATGTGTCTGAGTATTGTACCACATGCGCTTGGGAGAGCAAGCGTATGGTGTATAAATACGAAGTCACTCGCATCTAGATTGCGTTACAAGCTGCACTGACGAGCCGTTGAACGGCGAAACATGCATGTCTGCAGATTTGACTATATATATATATAATATATATAATAGTCAAATCTGTAGACATGCATGTTTCGCCGTTCAACGGCTCGTCAGTGCAGCTTGTAACGCAGTCTAGATGCGAGTGACTTCGTATTTATACACCATACTCTAGCCCTCACCAAGCGCATGTGGTACAATACTCAGACACATGCGCATCCAGACATGCGTGAAGTGTCTTGGGGTATATATAATAATAATAATTATTATAATAATAATTATTATAATAATTATTATAATAATAATTATTATAATAATTCTTTATATAGAATCATGATAAAAAGCTATTATTTTGGGGAGTCGTATACTTCAATGGCCATTGAAGTATACGACTCCCTTGGGGCAGGGAGGTCGTTAACTTCAATTGATCTGTTTGCTCACGTCATTCAAAAATCGTTCTCGCTGGCGATTTCAATTTACCGCGCTCGTGCTGGAACTCGCAGGAACTTTCCATTGGCGCGAATGAAAAGAAATTTATCGAAATTCTGAAAGATTTTTACCTAATACAATTAAATAAAGCTCCTACGAGAGAAAACAATATCCTTGATCTCGTGATTACCAGTATTCCTGATAAGATTAACATAAGCGAAGTTTTAAAACCAACTGATGCGGGAATCTCCACAGATCACAGTGTTATTATGTTTGATCTGATCACAGCGTGTAATTCATTATCAAGAATGAAGAGATCTGTGTTTGATTATCGCCGTGCTGACTTTAGTGGTCCACGAGCTTGTTTTGGAACTCTTAACTATGGCAAGAAAATAAGAGAAAATGGCGATATTACCAAGATTGGTCGGCCTGGAAACATGCGTTTCTTGCGGCGGTGGCAGATTTTGTCCCTGTCAAAAAATTGAAAGGTCGAAGGTTTCTTCCGTGGATGACTAATACAATCCTTCATCTAATCAACAAGAAAAACACTTTAAGAATGAAAATGAGAAAATCTAGTTTACCAAGTGAACAATTGCGAACTAAATTCAAACGTCTCCGCTCTACAATTAAGCGGATGTTGCGCGACAGTCGTCATGAATACATGAACACTATCTGCGCGTCCCATGATTACAATCCAAAACGCTTTTGGTCCTTTTTCAAGTTGAAATCTAAAGACAGTAACATTCCAGGGAAAGTTTCAACGAAGATAAACGAAAGTGAAAGAAAACATGCCGACAGCAACACGGACATCGCGAAAATGTTCAATGAATATTTTGCTTCGGTCTTCACTTCTGAATCTGATAGTGACGTTTCAGATCATCGAGACTGTACTCATAATATCATCACAATTGAGGACATAACATTATCGGAAGCAGAAGTTATAGCTGTAATAATGAACTTAGATAGCAATAAAGCACAGGGTCGAGATAACATCCCAGTGCGTTTGTTGAAAGAAACGGCCATCCAAATTGGCCCATCGCTCTGTGCTCTTTTCAACAAGTCTTTACGAGTTGGTGTTCTTCCTAGTGACTGGAAACTTGCAAATGTGGTTCCTATCCATAAACACGGAGAAAAGTCCTATGTTGAAAAATTCCGACCAATCTCACTGCTTTCACTCATCTCCAAAGTTCTGGAAAGTTGTATCTTTAATAACATCAAATATCACGTTTACGAACAGTTAAATCCTTGCCAAAATGGCTTTATGCCTGGAAAATCGTGCATCACTTAGTTAGAGTTAGATCGTGGTAAGCAAATTGATGTACTTTATCTAGACATGTCAAATGCCTTTGATAAAGCGAGTCACGCCAAGCTGTTTCATCGTCTTCGTGAATTTGGGTTTGGAGGGAGCATTCTTAAATGGTTTGGCTCTTATCTGACTATCGATACCAACAAACAACTGTTCTTGGTGAAACATCAAAACCTCTTCCAGTAACATCAGGAGTACCACAAGGTTCCATTCTTGGTCCGTTATTGTTCTTGCTGTATTAAAATCATCTCTCTTACAGCCTGAGTATTTCGAAGATCGCTTCATTTGCTGACGATAGGAAGATCTTTAAGACCATCAACGCCACCTCGGATGCGTCCGCTCTACAGAATGATCTGTCAAGCTTCGAAGAAAGCGGTGTTAAATGCAAGCAAGTGTAAAGTGTTGAGAGTCACCCGAAAACATAACAAAATCGTTTACCCATTAGCCTGCAAGCGGCCCTCCAGCCCGAGAGGGGGAAGCGAGCAGGAAGGAGGACTGTGAGCGTGATCCTGCTCGCTTCCTGCTCGATTCCTGCTCGCTTCCCCCTCTCGGGCTGGAGGGCCGCTTGCAGGCTATTTACCCATATACCCTAAATGATTCCATCGTAGAAAGCATGGACTGTGAGCGTGATCTAGGAATTTTAACATCATCCGGCTTGACTTGATCCAGACATGTTGACTACCAGTGCGCCAAGGCCTTCAAAACTCTAGGACATGTTCTAAGATCAACATTCAACATCAAAGACACCGCAGTTCGTCGCACATTATATTTGACTCTCGTTCGTTCTCAGCTATGCTATGGGTCACAAATCTGGGCACCTCAAAACATTAATCTAATCCAACGTACGGAAAGGCTACAACGGCGTGCGACAAAGTACGTTTTGGATCTACCCTTCCGTTGTGATACCACCTACAGCCAGAGACTTCTACTTTTGAATCTCATTCCTTTGTCCTATTGGCATGAATTCTTGGATATGGTGTTTTTCTTCAAACTAGTCCACGGACTCGTGAGCAATGACAATCAGTTGCTGCCATCACCACCCACCCACAACACAAGAGAAACAAGATCATCCAATCCAGACCACTTGTCGTTTAGAACAAGAAGGTGCAAGACCACCACATTCCAGAAATCCTACTTAAATAGGCCAACTCGTTTAAGGAATGCACTGCCAAGTGATTTGACAGGCAATAACATCAGCCTAAGTCAATTCAAAAGTAGACTTTTCCAGTACTATAAAGTAGCTGTGAAAACTGTGTTTGACGTGAATGATCCAAGAACATCGAAATCTATATGTTTGTCCTGTAATAAGTCTCGTAATCTGTCCTGTGAAATATCGTGTTATTATTAGTTAATGCATGTGTTTATCATTATATAGAACCGCTGTAATTGGCAAAGCTGTAGCGTGCACCTTGTCTATGTCTATGTCTATGTCCATATCCAGGTCTATGTCTTGTGTATATATTATGTAAATGTATGGCATGTTCATTGGCAAAGTTAAATAAATTTTGATTTTTTTTTATTTATCGGCTATTTCCCAGCGTGCACGCGCTTGCCGTAGTTTGACTATATATTGTTTGCCCACGCGCTTCAGTCCCGACAAAAAGATCTTATATAGGGTATTGTCCCCTTTGAAATTCATTTCGTTCACTTAAAAAACCATAGCAGCAGTCTTTGTTTGTCTTTGGGCCTTTTCCGGTTGTTTTGTCTGAAAGTCCGGTTTGACCCGTACGCTACATTTCAAATTTCGCCGTAACTTTGTCAATTTTTATTGTTTTTCTTTGAACGTTGGTCAGAATGTACTGTTTTTAAAGCTCTATAAAACGGTGCATTAGCAGAATGGTGTATTTAAAGCAGAAGTTATAATCGACCAAAGGTACTGAATATATAATTAGTTTACCATATAATAGATATCAGATTACAAAGGTGTTAAAACTCACGGAGATCTTGGCATTATCCAAGAACAGGTTTGTTTGCTTAATCGATTGGTGGTATTTTCGTTCGTTTTGGGCGAGGGGCGCCAAAGATAGAAGCGCTCAAAATCATCAACCTTTGGCGGTTGATATTCGACGGTGCCGTCCAGAAATATTAATAAGTAATGGCATGATTTCTCGTGAAATTTGGATATAACATGCACTCGTGAGTTTTACAAAGACCTCAAATAGCACTCGTGCTATTTTGAGGTCTTTGAAAAACTCACGAGTGCAAGTTATATCCAAATTGCCTCGAAACCATACTATTACCAATACTAAATATATTTTCCAAAATGTGCAGAATTTGCACACAGTAACCGATTACTGAAATAGTTTTTTATCATTTTGGAAGTTGCTTGTATCAATATTCACACGAACACAACTAATATTATATAGAGAACTCATATGCCATGTGTTAGCACTGTTAAAATATTGTAGGCATATAGAATGAAACAAAGCGAATAAAAAATTAAATGTTGATAATTTGTGTAATTAATTTGGATCGAAAAAGTTGTTGCAGGTATATATTGGATGGCTCTGCCAAGTTGAAATGTCTAGTAAGTGAATTCTAAATATAATGGGCTATATTGTAGAAAGATTACAATTGAATGACAGTGGGCACACGTATACGTTTGTCCATGTTGTTATTGTACAAAATAGTTGTATTGTTGTATTGATGTATTTTGGCGATCCTTTCCGACAAGATTTCTGGTCAGCGTTTATTTACAGAACCTTAAATTAACATCCTTTATGTGTACCTGCTAGACACCGATGCTAAAAATGGCTTTTTTTATTTCCTGTCAGGCAGAAGCCACGAACTAATATTTCTACTCAGCATCCCGCATTACAGTAGAAAATTCTGGGATATTTTAATTTCATAGATGCTAACTACAGTCCCCTGTCCCTGCTTTCCTTCCTTTTCCAGTTGACTCTTCTCTGTTAACGTTTTGATCACAGATAGTTTTAAACGGAAAGGCGGCGAGGCTTGAGTTGGCTAGCTTTTAAATTATGTGTCCATTATTCGGACAGGTAACAGGCAACCGAAAGAGGATATTAAACTGAATTTGGCGGCGCGATAAAGCGTGAGCAACCAGTCATTTTGGACAAGCACTCAAATCGACACAGTGTGATTCGTCATAAATTATTAGGTAGATTGTATATGCCTCTAGGGTAACTTAAATTGTTCGCAATTCTTTCAAAATAATTTATAATTAGATAGAACCATAAACAGACCTCTTAACGCCAGGGCCTTTTTTAACTAATGTACTGGAGGGGCAAAAGCCCCCCCAGCCCCCATGTTCGCCTCCCCAGTAAGCTATTTTTGTCCCCCCAGTGAAGGTCCCTTTTGTCCAAAGTATAAGCCAAAAATGGAAAAAAACTGAGTTTAGAGGAAAGTTATTGTATTCCCACAACAAAACCTGGCCCGTTTAGATGGGATATATGAAAAATTGTCTCTGAAAACGCAGGAAATCGAGCCACAGAGACTCAAGAATACAAAAATTTCCCCCCTTCGCCTTCATACACATATAATACACCACCTACTTGTTACGTCCCCTTTTGATGATGCCCCCCCACTGACGATTTCTTAAAAAAGGCCCTGCTTAACGCAGCAAACATCTTTTCTGTATTACCACCTGTTAGACGCCGCCGGTGTCTGAAATGGGCAAACTTTTGTTTTTCTTACCTGTTATTCAAAAGTTACAAAGAAATTTCTTCAGCATCCTGTGTCATGCCATAATATTATGTTCTGTTATAGATTTTTGCTCAAATATGATATTTATATTACATTAAATTATCGAGTAAAAGGTATATCAGGTCAAAATTTCAGGCGAGTGTGATACTTATAAAATATAGAGAGTTATGCGATCTTTCGTTTACGTTCTTATTGATGCATGAAAGTGGAAAGAATCTCACGAATTTTCAGAGATCGATTGGCTCCATGAGGGGCGACGTCCGGGCCTCCCGCCAAAACTTACTGTAAAATTCAAACGCAAAGAGTATAATGGAATGAGATGTATACGCTTGTTCGCTGCATACAGTGAAATATTTACATGCGCAGGAACATCTATTTTCATTATTAGTTTTGGCAATTACACTACCAAATTACAAACATTCCAGTTATATATCGCGAACAAATCAAGAGCAAATCAAGAGCAACTTTATATGGGGCCGGTCTGAATGGTTTCAATAAAATGGTATATTAAATGCCCATATTTCTAACTGCAACAAAAATAACTGATAGGTGGCAAACTATGAAACCGCAAGTACTGGACTGTCAACCAGCCGGTGAGCTTGAATTTCAGCTAACAACAGGCCTCCACAGACTCCCATTAAGACAATTTCGATAAAAGAACGGTACACTAAAAAATTACACGTAGGAGCGAAGTTATGAATTTATCTTAACGTAGTAAAACAATATTTTACTCATATCGCGAGGATATGGCGATTAAGCTATCAGAAATTGAGGGGAAGCTGGGCGGTTTGTATGATATAACTTATAAAATCTATAATTCTGTTAGCGATTCGACAGCGATAGGTGATGATTTGGGCCAAAAGTTTTGTAAAGATGGTCATACTAATGCAATAGATCAGCCCAACCAGAACAACGAGCGTCCCCTTTCAGAATATTATGAATTGTCAACAGACTTAGAGGAAGTTAAGCTGGATGCGGTGATAAACCACACTAAACTATCCAACAATATCTCATCAAATAGTAAGGTTATTAGCGAAAATACTCAAGAAATAAATCAACTAAAAGAACAATTGACCAATATGCAAAGTGAGCGTCAAACACTCATTAAGGAAATTTCAAAACAAAGTGAGATAATTAAGCAACTATCCTCCAAAGTGGATAATTTGCAAAACACACAAGTAATCCATAGTGCCCAACATAGCGTTAGATCAAGTACGTCAAAGGAATCGCTCAACACCCAACAAACTACTGAGTGTCTCGATCTAAATAAACCGCTAAATACTCCTTTGAGCGCTAACCTACCTGTCTCAATGAAACCGCCGAATAAGAAACATAACGCAGTGAATACTAGGCCTATTAAGCCTAAAGAAAAATCTGCAAAGAAACATGTTGACTTAGCCCCTGAAAGTCAGCACAAAGTCCACCCAAGAATGCCTATAAATAGGAAAACTCGCCCAGAAGAAGCGGTGAAACCTCGCGAAATGAGTCAAATTCAAGACAAGAAGCGAACCACGAATAACCTTAACATAGTTGACATCGGGAGGTTACCACTAATTGATACGCAACAACATAAAATTCCAGCTAGAATAACTACCCGTTTCCAACAAGGAACTAGAGCAAAGTCAAAGCGATATAATAGTTGGGGTTTTCGGAAGCGACCAGGATACCCTCTAATCGATTAGCCATCCGGCAAAGTAGGAGCCACAACTTAATTAATATTCCAATTACGAAAACTACAAATGCTGCTCTTGACGGTTTTTTACCAAAATTTTTATTACTAAACGCTAGATCAATCCTTAACTAGAAATACATGCATGCAGAATCCCCTCGCCCATTCGAACCACACAATTTACTCCCCCAAAAGTTATTGTAACATGAAGTACTGAGTCGATCAATGTAACCATGGTAACACGCAACACTGTATATTTCTCTTAGTTTGTACAAAATATTGATAAGATTTGTTAATGTTACCTATAATATTATCAATTGCCCAACTATATAAAGTAGGTATGCTATTACGTACTCTTTTAGCTTTGATTTAATGTAAAATTCAACCTTAGAAGTCTCACAAAACATTTCGAAATTTTCACAAAACAGTACTTTTATACTTCTTTTCGCACTTGTTTTTGAGATTTAATTTGTTGTTTCTTATTCTATAACGTATTTGAATTAATACTAAAATACCTTTTAACATTAATTAATGTTGTATTGACCACACAGGATGACATACGCATTTTCAAATCCACAAAACTATGATATACTGCATGCCAATACGGCAAAAGCAAGTATACAAAATAGACACTTACGCGTTTAAAACTCTTTAAAACCCGAAAATCTTGTCTTTCTTCGGTCTTTTGACTGTTTTTTCCTTCTGTTCCACTAAATAATTTTCATTTATCTCTCTTTAGAGACTTTTTTGGCTGTTTTATATGCCCCGACTCCCGAGTACAAACAGTTTTCTCTCGGTCTGAACTCGCGCATGCGCATAACGTAGAAAACCGTCCATTGCATAATGGCGGACAACTTTGCATTCCGCTATGTTGTCACATACCCGGGGGTAAATATCCGAGCGGAATTAGTACCCTCGCACGGCGCTTCGCGCCGGCTCGGGGATAAAAAAGAGGAACTTGAGGTCATTATCAGTCAGTGTAGCCCTGATGTAGTCATGATCACAGAAGCATGGTTATCTGATATCGTACCTGATGAAGTCGTTAATATTCCGAAATTTAGCTTGGTCAGAAAAGATAGACCTATTGGAAGGGGTGGTGGAGTGCAAGTGTATATACGGGAAAGTATAACTTACAAACTTCGACTCGACTTGTCAAATGATCAATATGAGTGTGTTTGGATTGTATTACGCCCTGTCTGGCTTCCAAGATCAATTTCTAGAATTGCAATTGCATGTGTGTACATTCCTCCATCTGTAAATATGGAGACGGTAAATAGTTTCTGTGACTATTTTTGCTACTGTTATGATAAATTGAAATCGGAAAGCCCATGCACAGCAATCATTGCAGCTGGTGATTTCAACCCTGACAGTAATGGGTTGAATATAAGAACAATCACACGCCAATGCCACATAAAACAAATAGTAAAAACACCAACCAGGGGTAATGCCGTGTTGGACCTAATTATTACGGACATACATAAGTTTTACGAAGATCCAGAAATACTGCCCCCCCTTGGAACTTCTGACCATAAACGAATTGTATGGAGACCAAAAAATCGAAATCAGTTAGGAAACAAAAAAGGAAAAAGAACAGTAACTGTAAGGCCGCTGAGAGACTCATCTATACTTCAATTTGAGCAGTTCATTAGAGAATATAATTGGTCATTTGTATTTAACGCTGCTGAAGTCGATGATGGGGTGCGTTTATTTCTTGAGGCAACTAATAACATGTTTGATACCTTCTTCCCCTGTAAATCAATTAAAGTGTATGAGGACGATAAACCATATATCACTGGAAGAATCAAGGAAATGATGCATAATCGCGATAAAGCATACCAACGTGGACAAGCCGAACGCTTTAAGTATCTACGAAATAAAATTGTATCTGAGATTCGGAAAGAGAAAAATAAATTTTATGAAAAGAGAATTAAACCGATATGCAGCCATAACCCAAAGCAATGGTGTAAACAGATAAAGAAAGTTGTTGGAACTAAGAAGGATTCAGTCTCTATTATAGATCCGGAAACTGAAAATCCACTAAGCGCAAAAGAGTCCGCTGAGTTTATTAACACCTTTTCACAGACCTAACTAAGAACTACCCAGAAGTGGCTGATGAGTGGCTGACGATTACAGCAGATGAGACTCTGCCTCAAATCTCTGTGACGAATCTCATAAAGAAATTAAAAGGCATAGATGCCAATAAAGCACATGGGCCATTTGATCCCTGTTTAAAGATAATAAAGTTATTCGCTGAATATTTTGCGGTACCTTTAGTACATATTTTTAATCAATCCTTCCAAACTATGAAATTCCCGGAAGTTTGGAAAATTTCTAACGTCTGTGCTATCCCCAAAACAACCCCATGCAATAGAGTGGAGGAGTTAAGACCGATTTCCCTTACTAGCGTACTCTCCAAAGTGCAAGAATCGTATGCTGTTGAATGGATCCTTGAGGACGTTCAAGAAGAAATTAGTGATTCTCAATTTGGTGGCCTGGCAGGATCTTCAGCTGTTTTGACGTTAGTGTATTTGGTACATAATTGGTATAAGTGCATGGAAAACACGGGAAAAGTTGTAAGAATCTCCTTTTGGACTTTCGTAAAGCCTATGATTTGATCAACCATAACATTTTGTTAGGAAATTTTATGGACATTGGTGTGCGCCCTTCGTTAGTAAGATGGTTTGCGACGTATTTACAAGGTAGACTACAAATGTGTACGTTTAGAAACCACAAATCAGAGTGTAAAAGTATAAGAGGAGGGATCCCACAAGGAAGTAAATTGGGGCCCCTGGCCTTCATTATAAAGATTAACCAGCTGGCCAATGTTGTTGAAACACCAAATGATGATCAGAATGGAGGTTCTGACCAAGACGACATTGTTATTTTTATGGATGACACTACTTTATCCGAGGTGATTGATGTCACTGATCATGTATCTGGAAATTGTATCGGAAATAGTCAAAATAATATTGATAACATAATTCGGTTCACGGAAAATTAGCAAATGGAATTAAACGCCAAGAAATGCAATGAAATGGTAGTAGATTTTAGAAAGATTAAGACTGTAATCCCTCCTGTCTGCATTGGGCAACAACCAATGTCTAGAGTCAAAACGTACAAGTTATTGGGACTCTGGATAGACGATGATTTAAATTGGGAATCAAATACAGAGTACATTATTAAGAAAGCGACCAAACGTCTATATTTTTGAAGGTTCTTAAGGGTGATGGCGCACCAAATAATGACCTCAAGACCTTTTATTGCTGTGTAATCAGATCAACTTTGGAGTATGGTGCCCAGGTATGGAACGGCAACTTGACGCAAGCACAGCGTAATGATATTGAAAGAGTACAGAAACGAGCTTTGAGGATAATTGTTCCTGAATATGAGTACAATCGTGCGCTTCAGGAATGTGAACTAAAAACGTTACAGGAACGTAGAGATGATTTATGTGTTCGTCTCATCAAGCAGATGTCAGAGCCATCACATAAATTACATTCATTGCTTCCTAGGAAATGCTCTGAGGTAAAAGGAAGAGAAACTCGAACAAATCCGAACAAATTTTATAACTTCTTCTACAGAACCGAAAGATTTAAACGCAGTCCGTTAGTATATGCAATAGATAAATACAACGATAGGCTAAAACTGTAGTTTTTAATTTGAGAACGTTCTATATATATAGTCGTATATTTTAGTCGTATTTTAGATATAAATTTGTATATACATGTAATATTTTAGAATTAGTTGTAATCTTAACTAGTAGTTGAACCAAATTGTAAACACATTATAATTTAGCGTATCCGCTATATTGAAATGTGGGAAATAAAGCCATTATTATTATTATTATTATTATAACACATTTTCACGCGACCTTCTAATATCCTTGGAATCCTTATTATATAAGGCAAATTTTATTCTAAAAATTGGAGGAACATCTTTTCGGCAATTTGGACGTATTTGTGTAATAATTGAGTAACTTTAGGAGAATTCAAGCAAATGTTGATATAAATTGACGTTCAACTAATGGATCAGGAAAAACGTTCAACTAATGGATCAGGAAAAAGGCAAATCAATTGAAAGCTGAAGTGAATATCTTTCAAAATAATGCACTTTGTTTTACACAAATATTTGCGGAAGAAGCGGCATCAGAAGAAGTGCATCAATTTATGAATTATGACGCACGAGGATCCGGAGAATATAATGAAGTAAAGCAAAAAAACCGCTAGTGGGTAAACGAAATTAAACATTGTCTCTAATAGAGCTCTCGCTTGATAGCAGTTTAGAATTGAGAGAGCTATACAGTTTAAATAATGTTGGCTGAGTTTAGTTTTTACCTTTTATGGGAAATAACAACATCTTCTTTCTACGTATGACAAGCGGTTCTTTTGTCGTAGGACAATCAGTAGTCCTAGAATTGGACTGAACATTTGACGGTGGTTTGCGTTTTCGTCGTCTTCTAGACCACCATGGGTCGCACAGCAGAAACGTCGCGCACAGCAGAAACATCAGTGCGCAAAAACAAAACTTTGTAGCCATTTCGCGATCAATGTTCAAGACTAAATTTTCGAGAGACGATTACTTCTAACATACACGACAGAGTATTACGCCCTCAATTGAATCGTGTAAGTTGGGTGACGATAAATAATGAAATAAATGATGAAAATTTAATATATTTTACTTGCATAATTGTGATTAATTAATGAAATATTGTTTGCATATTATTAGCAACCAGATATTTGACAACGTCATTGAACATAATTCCAAATTTTGTATCCGCGCGTGCGCATTATTAGCTCAGGTTAGGTTAAATTAAGTTAGTTAAGTGCACGCGTTTAACACGGTTTAAAACTCGAAAACCTTCTCCTTTCTCGGTCTTTTGACTGATTTCTTTTCCTCTACAAAATGTTCATTTATCTTGTTTTTGAAGACTTTATTTGTCTGTATTATTTCCCAACTCCTGAGTGCAAAACTATGTACAAACCTATGTTTGAAAAAAGTTTTCTCTCAGCCAAACTCGCGAATGCGCATAAAGTAGAAAACCATGTTCGTCCACGGCATAATGGCGAACAACTTTGGCATCCGCTATGTTCTCACATACCCGGGTGTAAATATCCGAGCGGAATTAGTACCCTCGCACGGCGCTTCGCGCCGGCTTGGGAATTATGCAGACCAGAGCCATAATAATGATTTCTACAAACATTATAATGCATTATGCTACAAACATTAAATTTATACTATCTATTTGCTAAGTCAATCAATCAAATTTTATTTATCCACGGTACTATTTCACAAAGATAAAAAAACTAAAATATTTACCAAATGTGATCTTCCAATAGGCCGTGCTATGTATGATTAATTACATGCAAATATAAAAATAATTTATTAAGTTAATACAATAAGATTAAGAGGAAAAAAAGAAGATAAATTAATTATCAAGAATTATTACCACTATTTGTCACTAGAGCCCTTTTGAAAGTTGACAATGAACCCAAATTTTTTATGTTAGGTAATAAATCATTCAAGCTACAGCTCCTCTGTACGAGAATGATTTTTTACAAAAGTTGGTATTTGGCCTCGGGAGTGCCAAGTTAAATTCAGCTTGCCTAGTTTCATGATTATGAAGTGTACTGGTTTTCGTGAATAAATCAATTAGGTAATCAGGCACCATATCAGGCACCATACCTGATACATAGTAGTACATAATTGATTATTTCTTCTGAGACTTAGATTAGGTAAATCTAATTATTTAAGTATATCAGCTGACCTAAATTCATACCCACGCTTTGTAATAATACGAGCTGCTCTATTTTGTAAACGTTGCAAGTGGTTTTGAAGGGTAATTCCAAGACAACCCCATACTTGCGAGCAGTAGTCAAAGTGTGGTTGAATTAAGGTTTTGTAAACTGTTACCAAAGTCCTTACATCCACCAGATCTCTTAATCGTCTAAGGACGTAAAGACCCTTGTTTACTTTCTTAGTAATTTGATCTGTTTGAGAATGCCAGGTTACGGTCTCATCTACCATCATACCCAGTGATTTAGTAACGGTTACTCGATGAATAGGCGTATCTCCAATTTTTATTTGAAAGTCGGAGTTACATTGCTTAGGTTTTTTATGTGATCCAATAAGCATATATTCAGTTTTGCTTTTGTTTAGGCTCAGTTTGTTGGCCGCCATCCAAACTGAAATATTTGCTAGGTCATCATTTAACGTTTCAAAAATTGCTTTGACATCCTTACTTGCCGTTCCTAATTGAGTATCATCAGCAAACATATCACAATCCGCATTTTTTAAGCAATTTGGCAAGTCGTTTATATAAACAAGAAAGAGTAAGGGTCCAAGAATTGAGCCCGGCCTGCGGAATGCCAGTAATTATTGTTCGTGGTTCAGACAGTTTGCCATTAACTTGACAATACTGGGTACGATTAGACAGATAGGACCTAAACCAGTCATGTGCCCTTCCTCTTACTCCATATAAATATAATTTTTTTAATAAAATACCATGGTCAACGGTATCGAATGCCTTTTTTAGATCTAAAAAGGCAACTCCATTGATTAACCCTTCGTCATCAAGAACTTCGACGTTTCGAGCGAAGGTCCCTTGTCTAGAAGTTAGTAGCGTGGGTGGGTCGGGAAAAAACATGTGCTTTTCTAGTGAATACAAAGGCGATCACGTGATAATCACTGGCAATCGCAGTATTTCACATGTGAAAAATTGAGCCCTCTTGTAGGTAGTAATGATACTCATTTCAGAACTTGGAACATACCGCTTTTCTTACATTTAAAGGGCTTCGGTGCGCAATCGTCAGAGCAAGCGCCTTTCACCTCTCAGTCTTGAATTCGATTCTCGCTGAGGACAAGTCAACGCTCTGCCGAAAGTCGTGGATTTTCTCCGGGCACTCCGGTTTCCTCCCACATGGAAAAGTTGACTGAGTGGGTTAGGATATACAGATTAGCAAAGTAATATCACAATTGTTGTAAAAATAGATAATGTAGGCTACGTACATAATATAGGTAGGCGACATACTTGATGTAATCGGCCACTGCGGAAAAGCCCAAACGGGGAGTCAGCTGAATAATGTATGTATGTATGTATATGTATGTATGTATATCCATGCATCTGTGCCTGATATCAGCAGACATTGACAGAATTTCTACATCTCAACACATCTCATACATAGTTTCATGCATTTCTTGTATTCCTGTCTTTTTCAGCTATTCTTTTATATTAATATATTTTGTAACGTGGTTTCCATTTTTCTTTACAGTTTGTTAATTTCAATCAAGGTTGTAGTGAAACAATAGGAAAGCATAGAGATTTAACAGATCTTTATCATTTTTTATTTCGTGATTAAATTACATAAGTGAGGTTCCCTGCACGTGAGCATGTTCCTAGTGAGCATGTTTTCGTGGATCCGTGAACTGATCAGTTGGAGAGAAACCAATGGCATTCAACCTGTCTTTCTTGTCCATTCCCGAACACACCTTTTCAGGATTTTCGCTCCTTGGATTTTCTTTAACTGTTGAAGTTAGAACAACTAATATCAGTATTTCCTTTACTTCGATTCTTTTCTCGATTAGTCTATAGAATTATTAGTATTTCTGATAGCTCTACTTACATGAATACATGTAAATTGTTAGGAAGCTGTCAGTTCGGTCAAACTTGAGGCAGGTAAAGGCTTCGATCTTGTATAATGCCCTACAAGAATGCAAAAACAGTATTGAAAGAAAACCATAATTTGCATTAAATTTGAGCAAACCTCCCTGGGAACATAAGTGTTCGGGTTCTTTAAATTAAAGTGGATTAAAACGTTGATCAAATAAGCATTCTGGCCCTGCTTAACCAGGACATTAATCGATAATGTATGTCCATAGTTTATCACGAAAATATGCCTAATTATCCGTCAACTGAGTTTAAATAAATCAAAAGCTAAACAATAAAAAATGACGTTTTTTTGCCCTCCATAACGGTTTTGAGAAGTTTTCCAACATATTTCAACCGAAAAGGCACATCAGTTACATAAATTGGTCTATCAGCCCATCTGTCAGCATGTTATCTTTCTGTATGTCTGGCAGTTTGTTTGTCTATTTGTTTGCCTGACTGTTCATCCATGAAAAGTGCGAATACATCTTGCTTGAAATATAAGTATGTAGGTAATTTTTATTAAAATGCATATAACTTTTCCCACCTTTTATACGACTAAGCATCAGTGAAAGCAGGCCGGACTTGTACAACTCAGTACACAATTAACGCTGTCAAAGTAGACCTTCTGCATACACCCCTCCAAGCTAGGGTGCACACAATGCATGGAAAGAGTAAAATATTTAGGCATTCACACAAGTTTCTTTTTGATAAAAATATGCAAGAATATGCGGACTAGAGTAATCTTCATCCAGATATAAGAGAATCAATTTGCTTTCCATGCAGAATTTACACCACAGAAAATTATAATTAAAGTCAAATTATATCGCCCTAGACGTCATATATTATTTGAACAATGAACAAAATCTTAGCAAGTGCTGTTTATTGAAACACTTACCTCATTTGTTTATACAGCGATTTGTACGTTTCTGGAACTTTGCTTTTTGTTAGAAAGTATCCATCGTCACTTCCAGATGTGCAGTCAAATTTAATCTCAGTTTGATGCTCCCCGAGTTTCTGGTGCATTGTTGCTGACATTGGACCAATATCGATAGAAAGCTCAAGTGTTCCTTTCCCATTCTTAAAATCTGGTGCTCGCCAGGATCCTCTGACGTCTTCAGGAATATCGCAAGATGTGGTTCTTTTACGTGCTTGTGTAAAAAAGTAAAGCTAAGCCGCTTAGGCTAATTCGATTCATTTTCTTACTATTGGCGGACATGAAAATCCAAAGGTGAGAGTATTCTTTCTATACTTTGAAATTTGACTATAAATATTTCTTTTTCAAAAACACTCTCTTACCAGAAAATAGTAATCTCTTTACCTGAGCCCACTTCCTGTGTGTTTTTCAATATATACTAATTAGCCCCTCTATGAGATACCGTGTGACATCTATATTTGCACACTCGAATTCCTACCTGATCTATCATCATTATCTGACATTATAAAACAGTCCTTCAAACCTTTAGAATGCCCTTCTTTGATCATGAGGAAACAGACAGCCAAAAGAATAACGAAATCGCAAAACTTCATCGCTTTTCTTTTCCTCTAAATCTAAAAAACAAACATTAGCTAAACCAACCAAAGATTTCGTACTGGCAAACAAATTGATTTTGCTAGTATTGATTTACATTGGATTAATTAGTAAAGAACGTGGGAAATATATTTGCAATTGCGATATAATGCCTTGCTAATGTTTTTTCAATTCATGAAGTTGCACGTTGCTATTTAAAGGGCATGAAAATCCTGATTTCAATCAAGTCTTGATTGGCTATATGGGCTGCGACGCTAAATCGTATCTCAATTAATTATTTTTGACAAATTTCGGTGATCCATTATTATGTGTTTCAATCCGGACAATTTTAAAGAGGGTACCAAGATATAAGACATATAGATCGCCAGCAGCTTTTGCATCACTGTTTTGAATGTATAAGTAACCTGGCACTCTTAAATTGATCAGGAAATTGTTCCAATTTTTTTAGTTGGAAACCTTGTATCCATATTTGGTTTCTGACTTCATGAAGATGTAGGACAAAAGAAAAATCTCATTAACAGCCGGATGCTAGTGCAAATTGAACTTCCAATGATGAAAGAACAACGCCTGACAAGTAACTCCGTAAAAGCAATTTCATGTACTATTCAGATCAATTTTTATAGTTTATGCTAAAACAAATTCGTGCAAAATAGGGTGATGATTATATTCCAGAATTCTCAAATATGCAAACGTCGATCTTTATTGACTGACTCGCGACAAAACCATATTTGGAGAAACGTCTTTGAAGAGTGCGCGCAGCTCATGCAGGCAGTCACGGGATGCAAAAATTTCTATTTCTACTTTCAGTTTAATCAAATTGAATAGAATGAAAATTCTCGACATGAATTTCTCAGTCTTATCTAAAACACCGGGCAGATAAGAGAATTAACAATGAAGACATGGAAAAATCATTTGAATTATTTCAATTTGCGAACTGATCAATTTAACTAATATCAATCGCGCCTTTTTTAAGTTAAAATATATTTTTTACCTGAAATATCTTTATTCCTCTTACTCTGGTTCTCCCTACTGTAGAATGCTCCGAGATTTAATGAATCGGGTTTTTTGTGTATACGATGTCATCATCGTTGTGTAAATATATTGCACGGCTTGTTAACTTCATTAAAAGTTCAGTTTTGAAAAACTACATCCTAAATATTCTATTTTACTCAATATATTTAAAGCTTCTTGTCCCGATATAATTTTATTACCCCGTGTTCAACTTTTTAAGTAATTTCATGTCGATTTTTTCCATGCAGGTCGGGTTACCAAAGTAAAATTTTGATATTGCAATTCCAATGCTACCGGTAATTTCTGGTTTTGTTTGCTATTTGACAGGTGCGATTGGTGCATCGACAATTTTTTGAATTATTGTGTTGTCTAAAAAGAAAATAAACAATAATTCATCTCGTGCAAAACTTTGATATGTAGATGTGGTATAGATTCTAATGATTTAAGGAAAAAACAATAAGAAAGACGTAAACAAATGTTGTTAAATCGAGTGTTGACCACGTTATTTTTTAAACAAATAAACGACATGTAAAAACAACGCATGAGATGATTTTGTGGCAAAATATTAGGTCTATGTTAGAGTTAACTCTAGAGTTAAAATCGATTTTAGGTAATTGTGAATTTCGATCTTTACTCGATCTTAGACAGGATGAGTTACTTTAGATTGCCATGAATTAAGATACAGAACTAGTTGGAAGCTAAGTGGAATCTTTATCATGTTGTTGAATGGAATGTTGAGCACATTATTTCTTAATCAAATAAATAACAGGTATATTCAACGCGTGAGATCATTTTGTGATCAAATGTTGAGCCTATGTCAAAAATCAAGCGTTTATATATTCAGGATATACCACTTTATACATTTAAAATATTTTTGCATGGTTTGATATATTACTCGATGATTGAAGTTCAATTGTAGTAACACTTATCATGAATTAACACATATTCGTAATCATAAAAAATAATTTTGTTCCCAATTTTCTCTGTAATAGATAAATGACTGGTAAAAACCACGCATGAGAACATTTTAACCTAATTTCGTATAAGTGCATGATATGCAATTTTATAAGTGTGGAATTACGTGCTGTTGGTTGTTTTGCATATCACACGGTGATTGAAGTTTAGTATTTCGTGGTACCTCTTATCACAAATGTACACATATTTTAGTAGTTTTGCAAAAATTATTCTTGCCCGCACGTTATTTTTTAAATAAACAAATGACAGGTAAAACTAACAACGCATGAGATGATTTTGTGACCTAATGTTGAGTCTATATATAAAATCAAGCGTTAAAAACAACAAAATTTCACACAAGATACTGTCTAATATCTGTATACAAGTGTGTTTGTTTCTCCGTGATTGAAAGTAAGTATTTAGTTGTAACTGTAACCACGAATTTCTACATATTTTCGTAGCTTTTCATATACGATATCTATGCGATAGATCTAGATGGTGCCATAACCTGCCATAACGCAGATCGAATAGCATGGTATTTTATAAATTGGAAAATTATATAATTGAACCGTTTAGGTTGAAAGGCAATTTATAAAATAAATCTCCACGTATAAGAGTATATTTAATCGATTTCGCAATTGTATTAGAACTGACATTTTTTCGTACTCATGGATCAAGTCTTGCCAGATGGAATACCATTGATGGGACCATTTCATAGTCTTGTTACCTTGTCCACGCCATACACAGCAAAAAATCACTTTCTTATTTTAAGAAAAAAAAACTTATTTTAAGAAATTTTTCTTAAAATACGTCCAAATTTTCTTGGGAGAATAATAAGAAAATTTTCTTACTCATTTTCTTAAGAAAATTTTTCTTAAGAAAATCATACGATTTTTTTCTTAAAATAAGAAAATTTTCTTGGGAGAATAATAAGAAAATTTTCTTACTGATTTTCTTAAGAATATTTTTCTTAAGAAAATCTTACGATTTTTTTCTTATAATAAGAAAATTTTCTTGGGAGAATAATAAGAAAATTTTCTTACTGATTTTCTTAAGAACAATTTTCTTAAGAAAATCATACGATTTTTTTCTCATATAAGAAATTTGTGAGAAACAATTTCTTAAGAAAATGTGCTATTTTGTTACTGAGAAAGTTTGTAAAAATTCCTATAATGAGAATATATAGCATGCATTTACAAATTAGAAACTATCTATATACAGTATATTTGTCAGGCCAATTTCTGGTTAGACCCGGTGGCTATATACAGTATATGTAGATTAAGACCTTGAAGAAGCGGTCAAGTCCATTCAGCGCTCTGTGAAGACCCTCACAAGAATACATAGTTCATGATGCACTCTACATTGAGGTGATATAACAGAAACAAAAACAGATCCGTCCTGAAGTAATCTTTCACTCATAATCTCACATGCAATTATACAAGAGATACTGTGAGAAGATTTTTATTACATTTTGTATCCCACATGCATGACTAAACAGACTTGACTGCCTGTTTAAGGAATCCATGCACTTCCTGCATGGTAGTTTATATTTGTAAAGTTCAAGTTCTATCTATATTCTATCATACAATACTTAGTGCTGAATTAATCAGTATCTTCAAACAATGTATCAAGGGCTTCTTGGCGGGCTCATTCCTTTACTAATACCATAACATATCAATGTCTCGTTTCTTCAGTCAACCATTGAAGACAATCTTTCTTTAAATTCATCCCTACCTTCCCAACCTCCAATTCCCAAGATTCTCCTTGCTTCCTCGATGATCTGTTAATTTAAGTAAGAAAGCAAAAAAAGTTTTTCTTGGCCAAGAAATAACATTACCTATGTTATACACTTATGATATCTACACATCAGATATTAGCCATAAGTTTGTTCAGGTCATACTACCAATTTTTGTACATACTAGATTCGAAATGACAAATCTCTTTTGGCAAATACATCTCTTTTGCAAAGGAATACAAAACATTTCAAAAGTTCAGATTAAGGAAATTCTGCAATCTTACAAAGTTAGGTAGGAGTGAATAGAAGTCTAATAGTAACACAAATGCATGAAGGGACATATTGAGTGATATTCAAAATATGTATACTTTTGTACCATGTTTAGTGATTGCCGGTAAACTCTAACATATATAATTGGACATTCTCATCATAACTGCTTTGTCCTAATTTTAACTTCAGCCAAAATATCAAATCTGTGCAGTTCTGTGTCATCATTCTTGCTGATTTCACAGCAGTGCTAATATGGTTGAAATGCTCAGTCTTGTTTTCTTGTAATAAATAGTCACGCATGCTCCAATAACTCATGAATAATTTCAGCCCTGGATTGAAACGATTACATGGCAAAATTTTCAACCCAGGGCTGAGCTCAACCCTGGGGTTGAAATCTCAACCCTGTTTCAGATAGCAGGGTTGAAATTTCAACCCCGGAGTTGAACTCAGTCCTGGGTTGAAAATTTTGCTATGTAATCGCGTGTTTAATTTTGATAGAGTTTTGTATTACAGGCAGGGCTGAAATTTCAACCCGGTAAACAGGGCTGAGTTCAACCTAGGGGTTGAAAATTCTCTGGCATGTAATCGGCCCCTAAGTGCAACACTTTTCCTTAGCCGTTGATAAATAGTATTGTCTGCAAAATAGGGTGCATTGCCACTTGCCGAGTTAAAATATTATGCACAAGGGTATATTAAATCCTTGGTAAAATTAAACAAACAACCCTAAAGCTGCAAGGAAATGCAATGTAAAGTAATATTTTAAATTTACATTTTCCTGAAAAGTACTCACTGGAACTTCTTGTTACAGAACTTAGTGGCTGTTTACAATATGCTTGCTTCAGTTACTCAAACCAGAGTAACCCACCCAGCTCTGCCAATTTGTCATTTGCTGTGGTACAATAATTTGCTGCAAAATGAAAATTGGGATTACATATAATGAATTATTTGTGTCAACAGCAACAACACATGAGCTTTAGTTCTGTTGAATTCCAGAGTTTCAATTTTAGGTTTTATAAAGCATGCCTTGCATCATAACAAGGTTAGGATAATAAAGTAAACAGGGCACATTGTAATTAAAGGGTTAAAAGTTACTCAGAAAATTAAAATGTACTCTCCCTCAAGTGTACTTTTACCCTGTTAAAGGGAGATCAAGGGGAAAGTTGGCTTATTTTTTGCTTTTCAACTAGTGATTTTCAACTTTTGTCTATTTATTTGGTAACGAGGCTGACCAACCCATGGGACCTTGGTCGAAAGAGCCCCTGGGGGAAACCGAGCCAAAGTTTGACTTAAGGAGGACTTTACACCCAATGCACCTAGGGCCTTATTTTCAATAAAGGCCGGGCACCCCACAAGCCAAAGTTAGATTGATCAGCATTTGGTATTATTTCCTAATAATTTTCATTTTTGTTTATTTGGGAACTAATCTGCCCAGCCTATGGAATATCCCTGCCAAGATCTGGGCAGAGTATTAATGCTGTATTTAAATTAATATCAATCAGGGCTTCATCGAAAAACACCTTCGAGTGACATGAACCCCCTGTTAAAATATTATTATCATTCATTCATCAAAATATTTATTCAGGGCCCTTAAAATTAATAAATACATAATAGGCCCTTGCAGGAGGATCTAAAGGTTAGCCCCTATTATTGATCCCCCCCCAAAAAAATTAGTAGCTAAAAAAATTAGTATGGATTAGTTAACAATACTGTAAGTGACTTATCATTTCTATGGGCTATAACTGTGAAATATTAATTGTCACTGCTAATGAAAATTGTATGTGATTTCAGGTTTGGTACAACATAAATAGAAACAGTGCCCGCACCAAATTTATCTGTGGTTGGCCCTTGTATATAGGAAGTACAAGCAATAAGCAAGCATAAATCTAGATAGGGATGTCATTTTATCTGTGTGCAATTACCAAATATATTTCATCTGATATATTATATATTGTGCTAAACACAGGTATTTGTGCTCCTGAAAGGCCTGAAAAGTGTTACAAATGAAATTTCTCTTGGGCAAGGGAGCTAGGCTAGCCCTGGTAGCCATGCTGGCTAGGTTCCATATAAATACTTCACTACGGTACCCACCACCAACATAAACAGTCAGTAATGCCATATCAGGTTCTGAATAGAATGATTATTGTTATAGCACAATATACTGTAAGGATTGTTCCCCTCTCATAGAAAGGTAAATATTTTGCTTTGGTGATTGCATTAACATCAAAGCTAAATGAGTCATTATTTCATATACTATTAAAAGTATCAATTCATGAATCATCAACAATATATTCCCATACCTTGCGGCAGACAAGTGTAGTTTGTAGTCGCTTGTATTGTTTTAGACAGTTCGACTCGCTTCGACCACATATTATTTCAGTATTTATTGCTTGAAATGATAATCTGTAAATACAAAAGCATATAAAGTTTTTAATCTCTATTAATAATATATTCTTGAAGCCAAAGGGAAACGATCGACTGGCTAAAATTATACGTGAAAACAATCAATTATATACTCTTTATTTACACGCAAAATCTAAAAATATTTACATAGTTTAACACTTACTTTCCAAATTATTGTTTGAATCTTCAAATGTTGGAATATTTCTTCGTATTTCGTTTAAAATTTGTAGAATATTTGGATATATAAAGCTTTAATTCAACAGAATTTTTGAAAGGACGCGCTGTGAGAGCACGCTCGCTAAGGCTTCTGGGTGCCCATATATGGCACGCGTCTGGTACCACTGAAGACACTGATCTCAAATATCTAGCAACGATAATCTCTGTCTTTCTGACGAAAACTCGTCATTATATGCCTCCAAAAATTCATTAATCTTTATTTGTATGGCAGTACAGAGTTCCATGTGTTTTTCACCATTGTATTTGAATCTTTCGCGCGCATGAGGCCACAACTCAACTGAAACAAAGTTATTTCAACTCGATCATACTTATGTCGAAAGCCGGATAGATTTTTACTTTTAATTTGTTTAATATGGCTACGGGTGAAAAGGCTCTCTTGGCAATTGAAAGTATACAGGAAAATCTTAAAAATGCATGTTCTTTTATACGACGCAAAGCATAATTAAAAATGCAACGTTTGCGATCGATCGAATTGACCTAATCGATCGAATTAATTGACGAGTGTCAATAACGTTACAAGTACTCTTGAAACTAAGAAAAAGCAACGAGAAAATATAATTGTCTACCGAATTTATAGATTTTTAGTTCACTTCTCAACAAGAATAATTTTGTTGTTTCAAGAAGAGTCAGAATATTATTCTATGATGCAAGAATATCATTATCGAAATAAGAAAAAAATCCCGCGGATTATCTTATTTTAAGAAATGTTTTCTTAAAACACGAATAATTTTTCTTGACAAGAAATAATTTCTCAAAATAAGACTGAAAAATTATCTTAAAAATAAAACTTTTATTCTAGGCTAGACTTTTTGCACTGTTAATTAACAGAAAGTTCTGCATGCATTTCTATAGCCATGTGGTTAAAAAAATCTTATTTTCGTTGGTGTATTAGGTATTTCTTATTTTAAGAATATTGCAAAAACAACTGCCTTTTCAAGAAACATCGCAAAAATCAAGAAAAATGTTAGTATATTAAAATTGGTCTATTAAAAATTAACAAAGGTGTTGCTGTAATGAGAATTCCATATATTTTTGAGCTTTTAAAAATTTTCTTGTTTCAAGAACAATTAAGAATTTTTTTTCTTATGGCTAGGTATTTCTTATTTTGAGAAACAACTTATTAATTTGAAGAAAATATTTTCTTAAATTAAGAAAATAACTTTTCTTAAGAAATAACGTTCTCATTTTAAGAAAATATTTTCTTAAATTAAGATAATGTTTTTCTTAAGAAATAATTTTCTTATTTTCAGAAAATATTTTCTTAAATTGAGAAAAAAAAATTTCTTAAGAAATGGATTTTTTTGCTGTGTATAAACCAATGACCAATTCTTGATACTTCTAAGTTCTATAACTCGCATTCTCTCTGGCATCTCCTTAACGTTACTTTACACCTTAGAGGGATGAAAATGTCGAAAAATGTTTTTCTGAGTACTAAAATGTTGTAAACTTTACATTTCATAGTAAAAAAATTAGCCAGATATTTACGTTTAAAAATCTAGTAGATATATTTTGCCGCGAAATACTTACGAGTGTCGACAGAATTTCACATGTTACAAATTGCTGTTACTACAAGGCATCAAATATCAAGGTGACAAACTCATTGCTACCAGCAATGTTCTCTGCCAGTAGGCGAAATTCAGGATAAGCCATTTTGTTATTATTATTATTATTATCACAAGTTTATATAGCGCTTATAACACATAGATCTTAGCGCTTTACATTCAATGATCTAAAAATGATAAAAATAACAAACTAAGTTTGATAAAAATCACAAACTAAGATTACATTTTACATCGCATAAATCCAAATCAGTAAATAGTAAAAAACACATTAATCCACATCATAGGCTATTTTAAACATGTGGGTCTTAAGCTTACTCTTAAATTCCGAGAGATCTGTACATGCTCTAATAGAGGAAGGTAGTTTATTCCATAATCTAGGACTACTTGCATATAGAAAGCTCTACCACCGTAGCTATTTACATAAAATCTTGGTTCATTAAGTAAGTTAGCTTTGGAAGATCTAAGACATCTAGAAGGTTCATAGTGGCTTATCATATCCACAATATATTGCGGAGCAAGTTCATTTAGTGCTTTGAACGTCAGTAGAATAATCTTATAGATAATCCGTTGCTCGACCGGGTAGCCGGCAATGCAACTGCATTAAAATAGGTGTAATACGGTTATACTTGTGGGTATACACATATGGATATACTTGTGGGTACAACAATTGTGCTACAGAGTTTAGAACACGCTGTAACTTCCAATCTGATCCTTAGGAAGACCATACAACAACGCATTCGCATTATCTAGTTTAACAGTCATGAATGAGCTGTTGGGTAATATGGAACGACAGATATCTTCAAGCGCGAGCAATATTCCGTAGGTGATAAAATGCTGAGAAATTTATCAAATGTAAAACCAATGTTCCGAGCGTAGGGTGTTGGAGTAATTATATCGGAGCGCACAGTCAACACAGGCTCGGCCCGGAATTTTATACAAATATCCCGAGTAATATAACCACTGACCTCACCAGCTTTTAACCACGTTTCGGTGATAGCTAAAATATCAATCTGCTTCTCCACAACATAATCTTAAATTAATCAGATTATGATTAAATTGTTAGGCAACTTCAGTATATAGACGGGCAAAAGCGCATTATGCTTCTCGACGAACTATCATCGTTTGCGCGTCGGATAATGCGCCTTGTGTCTGTCTTTACACTGAAGACGCATAACCAGACGAACTACAGATGCTTGTCCAAATTCGTCCTGACGAATAATGCGTCTCTGGTGTAAGAACGGCCAATAACACTGTCTTTCACCTTATAGATTTGGATTCAGAGTTGTTGATTTTGCGCTTGGCATTGCGCGGCATTCTGAGTATGCTAAACTCGTAAACGCTGTAGATTATAGAAAAGTGGCTATTACTAAAGCCTTGTGCCTTTGTCAAAACATATATGCATGGTCGCGTTTTTGACACTAATTGTCTCATTTATCTATACTCGACGAAAGTAGGTGGCAATTCCGTGTTGAACTTCGAAAAAAACACGCGAAACCTTCACGCCTTCGTTTCTCCGTATATTAGTGTATTTTCAGCAAAAGTAGTAGATTCATACAGTTTTGTTACAAACGGGTTTCGTTCAAATTTTCACCGTAAACCACTGCCCGGTAGCTATACAATTTATTTATCGCTATCGAGTAACTGGCTTCGATTCGCGGCACAAAAGGTTGCAAACAATGGCTGGAAACTAGCAGCTTATATCTCGAAGCAGCTTATAGCTGCCGCACACACTTTTGAAACTTTTGTTGCCGTGTATTTACTGTTAAATAAGGTTGAAGGAAACCCGTTTTAACAAAACTCTCAATGAACAATCGCGATTTTCGCAAAGCACGCGTATATATGGTGTGAAGCAACCTTAAAAATAACATGCATCTGGTATTTGAAGATCGTTTGGGGATAATAAACAAGTGTTTAAAAAGCATGCGTTTGAAAACTGGAGATAAAATGAAAATGATTAAAACAGTAATATTGTTACAAGTTCTTTGGGAGTGATGATTGTTAGGATATTTCATTTGTGATACTCTTTGATGCATGATCCTATAAAACTACGAACGGAGTATTTAGTGTAGGTAATTGCATGGTTTCGAGTGCAATTTGGATATAACATGCACGAGTGCGTGACCTCAAAATAGCGCGAGTCCCAATGACGAGTCCATGTTATATCCAAATTTCACGAGAAATCGTGCTATCACTTATTAATAATATACATAAAAATGTTCAAGACAATTATACTTTCAACTTACTAGCTTCGGCGAACCGTCCACTGGCACTGATATAAGTTTTCGCTTCATTAATATATTGTTTGTATGCACTGCCAAGCATTTGAAAGTGAACTGAACCATGTAGATTTCTGATATATTTCATGTAAACTGAATTTTCCACATTTTAAATAACTTTTAAGTCGTCATTTTCGTCCCGATAATCAAAATTTCAGTTTAGGCGAGCTTTGAGTAATTTGCCCAGAACCTAGCTCAAAGTTGATTGTTTCATAGTGATTATACATTTTTGCACTCATTACAAGAAATTGCACTTTGATTACAAATATTTGCACTGCTGTCTGGGTTTAACTGCACTGGAATCAACCAACAAATTCGAGAAACATTTCTATATATAGCTATAATTATATACGTAACACTCCAGTAAATTAGCTATATATTTTCATTTTAACACATAATTTTAGAAACTACATTAATTTTAATCCTTGGACATGAAGAACTTTATCTTTCTCCTTATGCTCTTGGTCTCCGCTGAAATGTGTTGGTCGTGTGGAGGAGGAAATGGTCTGTGCACCATCTTCAGTGGATGCAGTGACGAGGAGTATTGTTACCGCCGTCATTGTCGGCCAAAGGGTGGTAAATTGGGAAGCTGCATTTGGGGATTTCAGTCAAACACGTGTTTAAGTGGCCTCTCCTGCAAGTGCAACTCAAAGCTTTGCGATTCTGCTGCAATAACTGGAGAGTTAGGAAATGGTCTTGGTGGACTTGGCATCCCGGATTTGGGCAGTGCCGTCAGTAGTTGCTGCCGTTGTGCGTAAAACTGTTTAGAAAACTGTTCAGTCAAACTTGTAATATTGATGAATTGAAATTCAAAAAATAACAGGTAGCCTTGTGTGAAATAATTCACTGCCTTAATATTAGAAACACGTATACTTCTCTGGCGTTAATTATATTAATAATAATATACATGAAAAAATTACTCAATTCTGATTTGTAATCATACTGAAAATCAAAATCAAGTGAGCGTATACCCTTTTGTTCTACATGAGATTTCCGTTCTCATTGAGAACAATTCTGATTGCACATGTGTGCAATTACAGCAGTGCAAATTAACAAAACAAGAGCAGAGCCTGGAGACGAGGCAAGAAAAATCAAAATGGCGGCGGATATTAGCGATGTAAATTTTCACTTTTTGACGACTTTTTCTACACTTTCAATGGAAAATCGTACGTGAATACAACAATTTAAGTTCAAGGAGAACATAGACTGAAAAAGTTTGCTAACAAACAACGAAAACAATGCTTAAACGGCGTAGGTGAGTGCACAAGTGTTATCGAAGCGTGTAACTGATTTTTTCATGTATATTATTAATAAGTAATAGTATGGTTTCTCGTGAAATTTGGAAAAACAAACACTCGTGAGTTTTCAAAGACGCCAAATTGCACTCGTCCTTCAGACTCGTGCAATTTTGATCGTCTTTGAAAAACTCACTCGTGCATGTTTTTTCCAAATTGCACTCGAAACCATACTATTACCTATACGAACAAAACGTTTGCAAATAATAAAATTTTGATAATCGTGGTGTACATTATTATTTTCTGGACGAATTGCAGAACATTGCAGGTTTTAATTGCAAACTTGAGGATAGCCACAATATACGCAAAAAGGTTTTTATAAATATGAACGAAATAATCCGCAGGGAGACCTCAACATCAAGACAGATGATAGAATGATTACCATGAAGTAATGAAATAAGTCTAAGAACCTGCGGTCCTGCGATTGCGATGCAGCGCTTTGACCACTGAGCCACAGAGTCCAGTTGCCAAGCGTTACCCGCATGTTCATGTAGATGCGGGTACTGCGGGTTGTGATAAGGTAAACTACAAGATGCTTTTTTCTGCATCTCATTACGCAAAAATATACGCATATATACGCAGAAAAAAAATCTTGTCCCCGAGCCGGCGCGAACCGCCGTGCGAGGGTACTAATTCCGCTCGGCTATTTATTACACCCGGGGAAAAGGAAAGCTATGCGAAACCAAAGTTCCTGGCGTGTGGCTATGTTTCATGGGTGTCATGGGTGAACGTTTTCGCGAATTTCGTGAACTTCTCGTGGACATCGCGTGGCCAGTTATTGTCAGGAGCGGAATGAGCGAAGATTTTATAAACATGAGAAATTCTGAATATTTAAAAATTACTTTTAGGGACTTTATAAAGTGGAGCTGTGAGGCGAATTTTATCGCTTTTGCTTTATATAAAAGGATAAGAAGAGATATATGAGCGAAAAAAGTAAAATATAAGGCGAGTTTGTTATAATTGTTGATGTATTTGTTCATGGCATATGATCATTGTTGTTTTAAAAACTGTTGCGTTATATAAATAGTCAGAGTTTCAGAATCCTATATTTTATGTTACAAAAAAGCTATAAATTAAAAGGAAAGTGGAACCATTTTAACGAGAGAATTGTATACTTTCAACCGCAAGATTTCATTTCAAAAAGGAAATTATAGCTATTAAAAATGCAGTTTTGTTTTATGAACTTTACGAAACGTTTTATATTGAACGGACGGTTGAATTTTTCAATTTTATATTAAAATAAAATACTAGAATGCATAATAACATACCTACATGATATATTTCAGTATTCTATTGTTAAAACCATTGATATTTTAACTACTTTGCCGGTTTTGTAGTGTAATTTGTACGACAACTGTGAAAGAAATTTTCTTACTGATCGTGTTGCCATGACTACAGTGCTTCCACAGTTTCAAACACATTTCCATTGTTTATCCATGCAAAAATCCTTAAAATTCCTTTATATAATTATTTTATATTACAGTAATATGATTAAAATTGTCATGGCACATTTGAGATGAACAGAAACACTTAGTATTTACGTCGAGTACTACACTTAAATGGTGATATCCTTTGGAGGAGGAGGGGGGTTGGGGGGAATTCAATATCGCAAATTTAAGACACTTCGCGACCATGTACTAACCTCATCGCTCTACCATGGATAAAATAATGCTTTTAAAACTAAAATTATCTAGATTGCTCTAAAATATCGGCATTTGTATTCGTTCAAAGTTGTCCTTGCGGGAATAATATTTTATCGGCACGATCATATGAGAAGACAATTTCTAGTTTGCTTTCCAAATATGGAGGCAGAATAAGATCTACTCTACTAAAAAATACCTTGAAAGTAAAGTAAGTAATTTTGTTTTATCATATATGTTTAATCTTGATCAACAAGAGGTTTACAATTCCCCCAAATGACCAAGCCTGTATAGATATTTGTACATGTTTTATAATAGTACTTGTTTTTATTTATTATACTATAAAACTGGAAGCCTGCCCAAATATAGCCATTTGTGCAGTGAATCTACGTTTATAATGCAGCCGAATTTTGAACTTGCAACCATGAAATTGATCTTAAATGCAGAGTGTGTTCATTATTTTTTTATCTAAACATTTGTTATTGTAAAAATAACCAATTTTCCAGTTATTTCCACCAACTCCCAGCATATGCCTGCAGTTTCCAAAAGAAACACTACTGTTTAATGCCCAATTTATACACTTGAGCCTTGTTTCCATTTGGTCCAGCTGTCATGACCAAGTCATGGTCACTGAGGCAAAATAGTCTGGATCTTTCTTCATGTGTTTTGTCAGTTTGGGTGCTGTATGTATGCAAATCAGTTACTGATTGCAGAGATGTATTGACACCGTGTTATATCAGCTCCTTGACATTGTCAAAGCAGCATGACTGATCATGGACACCAGGCTGACATAAGGTGGATGGTAGAAAGGTTCGACACATGTGTATCAGCAAAATAGTGGGTAATGAAAGAGTTATGAAAAGAAAAATACCACAACCTCAATTGAATGTCAACCAGGGTTGGTTCAAGCTGACCTGGGTTGAAAACAAATATCCAGACTCCACTGTTGCAGCCAACCCAGGTTATAATGTGAATGCAATAAAAAGAAGCCCCTTAGGGTCTTCCAATCCGGGTTGAAGATCAGTCCGGGCTCATGTATATGGGGTATAAAAATTTCAAGGGACTGTTTCTCCAGTAATTGGCCAAGGCTAGCATAGAATATGCATTCTCTGTCTATAGCCAGAATACTATATGTGACCATCCATGGGAAAACATACCTTAACGATATTTCGTTGAAACGGCCAAAAAAACGGATATCGAACGGATAGAGAACGTTTTGTTATAACGTTTCAACGAATCTCAAAAACGTTTTGACGATTTGAGTAAAAAATCTGAACGAATAAAGCCGAGGATTTGAACGGATAAAAGAACGTTCTATCAGAAGTCGTTTGAACGAATTATATTATTGAACGTTCCTGACGAAATTCGCCATAGCGCATAGATAAAGGATAGCTGTCAACAGAATAGAATAATGTGGCAAACAAGTAACCTCTATCGACGCACAAAAGTACTCAAGTGATATAATCATATAAATATTATACAAATTTAACTAAACATTCTGATAAATTACGCTATGAGTATTGTTCGAAAATTCGAAGATATAGTACGGCAGTTATATTAGTTATATTAGTTATATTAGTTATATTAGTTATATTAGTTATATTAGTTATATTAGTTATATTAGTTACATGAAGTTGTACAGTATGAATTATTGTGCAGTATTCTTTAAATTTGACATATATTGAGATATTCAATAACTATTCTGGAAGATGTTTCAAACCTCTGGTGCGGAAACCACGCTGCCAAAACAAGGCAAGGCAAAGGCTATAATTTAGACATGTAGTTGAACTTTGGATATGCTATATTCTATAGTATATGCATGTCTGGCTATTCTCCTTAAGCAGCTTAAATCTCGCGCCAATTGATTTAATTTCCTGCCAGAAATAATTATTATGAAGAAAATTGTGGTATAATTATCGCAGGCCATTTATGTCAGTCTCCATCAATTAATACAGCTGCAATGTTATTAAAACGGATGTATCTAAAGTTGTATCTATATTGTGGGAGCAAACACTATAGACATTGGTTTCATTCTCTTTATTATTTATTTAGTTATTTACATCAATTCCAAGGTCGCCATTTTTGTTGCCATATTTTTTCCTACACTGCAGTTATATGCTCTCATTTTGCGAGCACACGACCACATATACAAGTGTTATGCTGTTTTAACAGCATTTTTTTTTGTTATCCGTTTTTAAATTTCACTTAATCACAGGTTCCTCACCATCTTTCGTTGTAGGAATAATTAGATGAAGTAATTTTACAGTTTTAGTGAGGGAGCGTAATTAAGGTGTCCAAAACCACACAAAGGCCGAGGTTAATCTACAAAAAAACCGGCACATCCTATAAAGCTGCATAATTATACGGTAGTTCCTGAAAACTGCATTTAAATGACACTATTTTAACGACATCACCTTACGCCGGTCCTCAACGCAAATTATTAACCCTAGATCAATACATGTTTTTAATTAACTAAGTTCTTGGTGGTCACTAATGTATCTCTAAGAATTTCATCAGGAAATATTTTATTTCCCTCCATACTAGAGCATCTACACAGAAATTAATGATAGAAAATAGCATACAATATCAACTGTCTAAATGTTTCTAAGCTACCTACGCTAGCTATAGTACCCTGAAAAGGAAACCAATTATGCCATGTCTAAGACCTGGCATAAATGGTAAATTTTTGTTAGTTAACATCGGAAACTCCGGCGTTCCGCAACTTAGATTCGAATGTCCGGCGTTCCGCAATTCCGAATGACCGGATTCCAACCTCAAAAGCAACCTAATACTCGACCCTGGCAGCAAGGCACAGTTTTATTTACTAAGGCATATAGCAATAGCAAACTGCCCATATAGAAACAGCGGTTCGAAAGTACACTCCAGCCGCCCATATAGAAACGACAGTCCGAAACCCATGCATGCACAGGGGAGTTTATACTCACCAATATAACAAAAGAGTGATCCTCATTCAGTTCGAGACATCAACTTGTGACACAATTTGTGCCTCCTGCCTACCTGCGACAATGCAAGCAAGACTTCCCAGACATCCACGTTGTCAAGTAAGCATAACATAACAACATAACACAATGACATGTGTCTGGCAAAATCTTTTATGTACTGTAAAAACAAATTGGTTAAAATGCATCTGAGACAACCAGTTTAAATTGGTCATTTTAAAGAATGACCAATTTAAATTGGTTGACTGAGATGCATTTTAACCAATTTGTTTTTACAGTGTGCTTGTCCTGCCTATTATTATCCTTGCAATTTTGAGGTTGCATCTACACGCAAATTCATTCAAAATGTTTTTATAAACTTGGTAAGCAATTGTTGTTTGAGTGTGGGTAAATGCACCCTATTTAAATTATCCCAGTTATGTGACCACCAAGCTAAACTACGCAAACCTCATGCCAAGCCACTTTGAAGGTCTGGCAACCTTTCAACTGATGTTTATTCACGTCCATCTGAACGATACATCAATTTCCTCTTGTCATAATAAGCAATCTAAAGCGAGTTATATACCAGTATTGCATTAGATAAATCTTCCTATAATAGATAACTACAGTAATTAGTTAACATGTTCTGTATATACTATATCAAAAAGACATGTCATGTAACGCCAATTTGGTTTTCAGCCAGCATATATTTAAACTAAAGCAGGTTTTAAATCGTGCACACCAAAGATACTAATACAATCGGTGGATTTATAAGGGGCTAGATTAAGTTAACTTTACGCAGAAATGTTAATTGTATGGTCATGAGGTTCATAGGAATACATTTATTTATTTTTGAGTCGTTATTCATTAAACTTGCCTGATGAGTGATGAGCAAAGTATACATGTAAAATCGACCTTCAGACCTTGGACACTTATTTACTGCTGTACATATAGTTAGCTGGCTATAAAGTATGCTAAATTGCTAAAACATATTCAACTGAACTTACCATATATATGCAATTTTACAATGACTCGCCAGATTTTTTCTCTCCTACTTAGATTCACCACGTATGTTATACCGACAACATATAACATGTATATAAACGTCCGCCCTTGAACTGGTGCATACTAAATATTCGACGGTATTAAACCAGATTACCGCCGTGTTCTCACTCATATTTATCATATATCTAATGTACAGTAGGCCATAGTAGATTAATTTGCCTCGAATTAAGCCGAAGGCACGGATTGATTTACTTTAGAGTGGTGACAACTACAGCATGCATGTATATGACGTCAAAACCAACGGGGGTCAGTCCTGGGTGTCAATCCTATATAGCCCGCGTGCCGGCCCACTGATGGAAGTGGGCCTGCACGCGGGCTAATCCTATATGAATGGAGAGACATATACAAGCCCCATTATGCTATTAAGTATAGTAAAATAACGTTGCAGTGTAAGGGCACTTGCGTGAGTGCAAATATGAACTGGTTTAAAGTTCGTTTTACTTGTACACACAAAACACACGGATTTTATAAATATCATTGAAAGGAACGTGTATTTTGTGACGGCTTTCGTTTGTGTTGGTTAATCTAGCAAGTTATGATGATGATGCATATGTCATATGTGTTGGCTATCTTGTTCGGCATGCTAATTAATTCAGTTCTCGTCATATTTCGCGAATATAATATCAAAAAAATATTTGTACATTGCAGACTTTCATAATACACAGACCTGCTTGTAAGCTCAATTAAGCAGCATAATATTGGCCCGTTATACTGCGCAAGCTACAATGCATGCATGTGCAGAACAAGTGTCTGCCGGCATTCCCGTCTGCACAGGTATACAGTAGATCTTGTTGCTCCGGGTCCGGACTTAGACTAAATACAGTATGTAAAATTTAAACTGCATGCATATGCCATGCAAAATTCCTCAATTTAGTTAGGTGTTGTCTGTTGATATACCGATTTCCGACAATGTAAGTTCATTAGCACCTTGCCAAAGCATCTGGCAATACAGTTGTTATAATACGACATATGGCTTGCGATTTTGTGCGTCCTATTGAACTTTATGAAACTCTACAGAATTGTTTAGGCAACGCTAAATCCAAATGTTTGAACGCTTTTAAAACATTTTTCATACGTTTTTTCCATGCGTTTCAACGGGCCGTTAGGAATTATGAACGTTCTCCAAAATCGTTTTAACGAAACGCTGAAGCGCCTGAACGGATAACGAACGAATTTTTAACAAGGATTTTAAGTGTAAACACTGAATAGTTTAAGGACACCACTTCAAACAAAATAATCTTTTGAAATACGCGGAGCGAAAGCCCACAACGAAAAAGATTCTACCAAAATTAATGGTAAATACATTAACCAGAATGAACATAGGCGTAAGCATAATCATTCACCAATCAGGTACGCAAACAAGAACATAAGATAAGAACAAATTGATATCTTACCATGAATAAATCATATCAGAAACAGTAATATCCTTCCCCTCGCCAGCTATCAAATAAATTTGACTTCAGCCCTTGGGACACTGGATGGCGGCTTAAAAGGAGGAAGGATTACACTGAAACAAGAAAAATGATATTTTATTCTAGTCAACAACAATATAGAATGATATAAACGAGATGTAACTAAAAAAAGCCTAAATTAATACACATACGTAGGTTAGCACAATGCATCAATAAAGAGTCGTTTATCACAATACACATTATTCAAGACTTATATAGTGTTGTTCACGTGATAATATGATATTACATCATATTTTCTATAAATAAATGATATGATCACATGATAAAGAAGCCATGCGTTAAGGGTATCTATTAAATAACAAGGATTTTAAGTGTAAACACTGAATAGTTTAAGGACACCCCTTCAAACAAAATAATCTTTTGAAATACGCGGAGCGAAAGCCCACAACGAAAAAGATTCTACCAAAATTAATGGTAAATACATTAACCAGAATGAACATAGGCGTAAGCATAATCATTCACCAATCAGGTACGCAAACAAGAACATAAGATAAGAACAAATTGATATCTTACCATGAATAAATCATATCAGAAACAGTAATATCCTTCCCCTCGCCAGCTATCAAATAAATTTGACTCCAGCCCTTGGGACACTGGATGGCGGCTTAAAAGGAGGAAGGATTACACTGAAACAAGAAAAATGATATTTTATTCTAGTCAACAACAATATAGAATGATCCAGACGAGATGTAACTAAAAAAAGCCTAAATTAATACACATACGTAGGTTAGCACAATGCATCAATAAAGAGTCGTTTATCACAATACACATTATTCAAGACTTATATAGTGTTGTTCACGTGATGATATGATATTACATCATATTTTCTATAAATAAATGATATGATCACATGATAAAGAAGCCATGCGTTAAGGGTACCTATTAAATAACAAGGATTTTAAGTGTAAACACTGAATAGTTTAAGGACACCCCTTCAAACAAAATAATCTTTTGAAATACGCGGAGCGAAAGCCCACAACGAAAAAGATTCTACCAAAATTAATGGTAAATACATTAACCAGAATGAACATAGGCGTAAGCATAATCATTCACCAATCAGGTACGCAAACAAGAACATAAGATAAGATAAGAACAAATTGATATCTTACCATGAATAAATCATATCAGAAACAGTAATATCCTTCCCCTCGCCAGCTATCAAATAAATTTGACTCCAGCCCTTGGGACACTGGATGACGGCTTAAAAGGAGGAAGGATTACACTGAAACAAGAAAAATGATATTTTATTCTAGTCAACAACAATATAGAATGATACAAACGAGATGTAACTAAAAAAAGCCTAAATTAATACACATACGTAGGTTAGCACAATGCATCAATAAGGAGTCGTTTATCACAATACACATTATTCAAGACTTATATAGTGTTGTTCACGTGATAATATGATATTATGATATTACATCATAAAAAAAGCGTTAAGGTATGTTTTCCCATGGAAGGTCACATATAGTAAAATACACCGGGAAGGTCACATATAGTAAAATACACCGGTAATTAAATTAAAGACACGCCAAAATTGTGGGAGAAGGGGTTCGGGGTGAAGACTGAAGTGAACCAATAGTTATACTCTTATCAACCCAAAGACTCATTCTAGCCTTATGTTTTCATCCCGCGGGGGTATACATGAGACCCGCTAGGAGAGACTAAATGCCCTAGGGGTAAACCCCCCGATAGAGCCCTGTCATCAAGGTTGCGACCCTCTCTGACATTACTTGAACCAATGGGTGATAATCCCTTTGGACAGTCCTTACGATTCGACTGATTATATTTCCTTGAAATAATCTGAGTCTATGGGTAATGAAGTGACCATTTGGAACACTTCAACCCCACAAATACACTGCAAGTGTATTCCCCCATAAACGAAGAAACCCATCTCCCACAAAGCTGTAGTCATAGAGAAGACAGCTTTTGCCTGATGATAGTTGACTTCCATTTGAGCATTACCATCACTCATACTACAGCTGAGATGTCAGGGAGGCCAGGAAAAACCTGCAGTACAGGAAACCTGAATGGGGCCCAAGACATACAGCAGCTCCCCCACGAAGCTTTTTATCTCACAAATTCATAATTGGAGTGTTGGTATCACGACAAACCGAGCTGACTAACAAGGCATGTTTGTTTTGTTAATTTCCATTTTATTATTTTTCCATTCATCTAACGTAACATCTGGTATATGGAACTCGGAGCTGTGCGATAAAAGGCCTCTACATTTGAACAGCAACAGGTTCAGTATACAGAGAATGTATTTGAATTACATAAATTAACAAGCAAACATATGTGCGTATTATAATCCCCGATTATCAGAGATTTGTTTTCTAAAGGTTAACATTAAATTGGCATCAACTGTATATCCTTAAACTGTGATAACAGTGGTGCAAGCAGTCACATGCATGTTGAGATTTGCACTCAACTAATTTGAAATATTATCTGAATATAGTCTACAATGTTGGTAGTACTATGTAGTATATAAAGAAATTGCAATCTGAAAATAAAATATAATGAACTGCCAAATTATTTCCATGATATATTTTAGTAACTTTGACAACAAGCTCAGCCTTTGACTTAACTGTATATACCAATAGAATCAAGTAGGTTAATACACAGTGATGGACATTTGGTGAAATATTGGGGTACTGACGTAGGTTGCCAACATACAGCCACCCCTTTGTTGCTTCAAATCTGAGTTCTTAAAACCTTTTGCCCTAAATTATATGAACATTTTAATTAAATTATAGGCTACCAAGGCTTTCCTTGTTGAAAATAGTTGATATAACTTTCTTACATTCAGTTAATCAGCTATAATGCAAAGACTTTGAGGAATTATTGGGGGGGGGGGTCGCCCCTTTGCCCTCCACCTTTGGTATAAACGTAAAATTTTATGGTAAATGCAAATATTTTCAGGCCTCAAGACAAGGATTAAACTTTGGACTCAATATAACAATAGGATATATTACAGAGATATATCATATTATAATTTATACATATATGATACCAGAATATTATGATATCGAATGGCATGCAATTGAGAGATATACTAAATTTGGATGAAAAGAAATATAACATTCGTTTGAGTCAGTTGCTGGTAATACTTACGACGCCCCGCATGGGCCGCATGCGAGGCAACCAATTGTGTTACATCCAGCAAGCGTGGTATGTTGTGTTCTTCGGATCTGTTGACTGCTTGGCGTCTGTCCGTACTAACTTTATAGCGGAATTGAGCTGGCATATTTCTTGGACCATGGGAGGAATAATAGCACATGCTTGCTCTGCATCAGTGAGTTCTGATTGTAAATATAAAACCACGCCGTTATTCGCCATGCTGCCCGTCGTTCGCAGCAATCTTGTTGTTGTGCCGAAGGAGGTCTCGCATTGACATATTTAGCATTCGAATCGCCCAAGTTCTTGCACCGTCCAAAGCACTTCGCATATTAATATGTAAATTTTTATTCTTGCAAAATTTTGTGTTTATTCAGTTGAAACAATCGGCAACTTGACACGCTTGACGTTATATAGCGCGCTTTGCCTATTGTCATTGAAATATGATTGGCAGTAGAGTCATTCGGTTGGCTGAGCAAATTGCATTCGTATTGCACGTGTCTGGACATACTTTGAACTTTGAACAGAAATATTTTCTTCTGAATTTAGTGGATGTTGACAGGCTTTTCCCACTTGTTGGATAGTAAAACAAACCTCAATTTAATGTGTTGTCCCATTAACTTAAATATAGACATTGTGATCTATAAATTGGCTGTAAATATTTGCAAAGGAAATCGTACTCAAAGTGCTCTTGTGACAACATAATTAAAATTTGACCGATCAGAAAGAGTTAAAGATCCCTTCTACATTACATAATTTGGACAACTTGCCGAAAATTGGTGTAGACGCTTCGAGTGACTCAAGAAGGCAAACGGTTTAATTTTGATATTTCGATCATTCAAATGTCAATGTGTCGACAAGATACGATAGTTATTCCATCCAATAGAGAAACATTAATCTTCTGTTAAAGCTAACGTAGTAATACCATAAGTTATAGTGGGGGCCATTTTTTGAGACAGCTTGTATAGTATATCGTCGAGACCTTTCGAAGACCAATTATGCGTCTGGTTTTGTAAGCATTTGGAAAAATGGAGTCGTCTCTCGTCCAAATTTGACTAAAGTCTGTGACAAAATTGCACAAATGATACATGATCGAAAACAACAATCAGGCTTTTAGTTGTCCAATTATACCTTTTTTGTATCATTACAAGGGAAAATGGCCAAATACGAATCGAATACAAATTGTCGATTGAAATCGTATTTTTCCGCCGTTGGGAATTGGGTGCAAAAACTCTTTAAGATGTATCCCATTTGGGTCTCAAATTCATGAATTTTAATTTAAAAAGCCCGAGCATATGGAATACAATTATGGGACCATTCAAACGGCTCTAAAATTGTTGATTTTTATTGAAATCCTCTAAAAATTTCAATTTCTCTTTTAGAGATATTATACTTTGAAAATATATAATAAAAACAGTTTCGTTCACATGCACTTCAATCTCCTCGTATTTGGTCTAGACTATGATCTTTACAAATATGAAAAAATCAAATCTTTGCACGCAATATTGAACGAGAGCACGCTAAAGTTGGATTAGTTTTTTTATACACCCTTCAACCAGAAGATATAATTTTATTGGCCAGCATCTTCCGCAATATCCACCACAGAATCCAGACCACAATGTCGTCGATCAGAGCTAATCAATTCCTTGGATACATGTTGGACACACTTAGGCCATAAATGAAAAGAATAAGGTATGCTGCTTGGCAACAGGAACTTTGTGCCACTTATATATACAGTGAAATTTCCTTTTCTGAATTCTTCTTCACAGTATAAGGATACGAAGTCGCTAGCAGTTGCAAAACCATGGAATACATTTGGTACACTTCCGCTGGCAAATCTGAAGTATTTTATGTCGACTGACATGTCGTCAACATTAAAACGAATCTAAAAAGTATAGAAATGTTGTACATGTGATATCTCCCTACAAGCCCTACAAATAGCATGACGTAGCGAGGGGTGGCGGAGCGAGAAAGGGAGACTTGCGAACTTCGGAAAATTTCGGTTCAAAACGGAACCGAAGCGGCTAGACTTGCTGCAAGTCTAATGAGTTTCTAATGAGTTACATTAATTACATTATAGTGGATCGATACAGAGAGACAATGAAAGAGGTAATTGGAGCAAGTCTAGCCAGTTCGGTTCAGTTTTGAACTTAAATTTTCTTCTTGTTTTTCTTTTCAAGTTGACAATTCTCTCTTTCACTATTGTGGATCGATACAGAAAGATGATGAAAGAGAGACTTGGAGAAACTCTATACAAGCCCCCCTCTAATACGACACCTCTCTAACAAGCCTATCCATAGTGTCGACTGCGCATGAAAATCACGCGTTCTGTGGCGCGATAAAATTGCAGTTGAATTCTAACTTATAGCTGCAGCCCAGATGGGAAGGGGGGGGGAAGGGGAACATTTTCCTCGGCCCCCCCAACTAGTACTGAATGTAGATTGAGAATGGTATTTAGAACATTAATAACTGGATGTTCAAAGGCCTTGAAGGTATAGATAACAGTTTTCTAAACAAGAACATGACTCCAGAGAACTTTAAGAATGGAAAATGTCTCTGTGCGGCCCTGCTGTTGATTCGTTCTTAAAGAGAAAATATATATTCCCCAGCATTCTTTTTTTCACAGAAGACAAGGTATGCTAGTAAAACTATTTAATGGACACTTATATCTAGGCAAAATGTAAAACACATATAGAGAATGAATATTGAATAATGATGATTGATTAATTCTTCCTGTCTCAGCAACATGTTATGATTCTTCTTCAGTTTTGTGCCATCGCAGAACGTATAATTTGGGATGCGAATTCGACACTATGAATTGTCTTCTTTAATAAACGTGGAGGTTCTTTAAAAATACGTTCAGTTCAGTTCAGTTCGGTTCGGTTCGGTTCGGTTCGGTTCGGTTCGGTTCGGTTCGGTTCGGTTCGGTTCGGTTCGGTTCGGTTCGGTTCAGCTCAGACTTCATACTTCATTGAATAAACAGATACAACATATACATAAACGTACTCACAAATATTAATCTCCGAATATTTTCCTGCGCAATTCAGACTTCATTGATATGCCCTATTTGTTGCAATATTTATACACATGCAGACGTTTCTTTTTAAAATTCAGTTCAGTTCAGTTCAGTTCGGTTCAGTTCGTTTCGGTTCGGTTCGGTTCGGTTCAGCTCAGACTTCATACTTCATTGAATAAACAGATACAACATATACATAAACGTACTCACAAATATTAATCTCCGAATATTTTCCTGCGCAGTTCAGACTTCATTGAATAAACAGGTACAACATAAACGACTGCAGTACTCACAAATATTAATCTCGCAATATTTTCCTGCGTAGGGAAGAAAACATTCAAAAACTGACGTTCTATTTCCACACCCAGCAACACATCTTCCACCATTTAAACATCGAGTATCTGGACACTTGTAGGCTGTCGGATCCTGCTCAGAGAAGAAGAAGAAGAAGAAGTAATGAATGCATTGTGATGAAAAACGCTTAAATCACGGAATTCTGCAATGCAACCAACAACATGAAGATCTGTTGCTTTTCACGATAGGATTTACACCATTGCTGGTAATATATAGGACACTCTTCTCTGCTTAATTAGAAGTGCCACTAAGACTCTTGTAAAATCCAAGTCGACTTTTATTAGGCATTTGGTACATCTTACTAGCTAAATCTTTGATGCTAAAGATGCAAAACTTTCATTTATGTTTGTGTGAGATACCATATACAACGTGCCCACTAAGTAATTGTACTATACTTGTTACCAAGTTTACTCTCATATAAGAATACTGTTTAGGTCGTTGTTTACTCAATACTTGCATGTAAGTTTGCTTGTTTGTCAGCTTGTTTGTCTGTTTGCTGAGTCGCCTGGTTCTATTACTAACTTATACCGCTTTGTTTCCTTTGTGCTGTTGCTAATCAATTGGTAGGATACTAACATCTGCCTTACTTTTCAGTCTATATCTATATTGTGAGTGTTTTGGAACTCCATGATTGAATAATTCAGCTTTGTGTTGTAGCTCCATGTAGCCATCTTGTCTTAATAATTCCTAATCCCTGTCAGAGAGTGCAGATTACATTGTACTCATTAACATTTCAATGTCAAAATTTGTAAAGAAATAGAATCGAAATAAAGGAAGATGAGGTTAATGTTGGAGTCCTTCCGCTGAAGTTCAGATTAATTCTGCTGGTATTTGTTTGTAGTTGCATGCTAGACAATGATCAATATAATTTTTACCGAGATACAAATATATACGTTGCAGTAATTAACGGTTTTTATCGTGATATTAAGAGCAAAAATATATGTAGATTTAGGTAAAGAATGAAACCAATGAAAGGAATATATTACACGTATGATCGACCTTTTCGATACTCTAGTCATTTACTAATCATTTATATTTATCTGCCAGGTTTACATACAAAGTCTTTAATTGCAACAATTGTTAGTGGTGATGACCGGGTGAGTATCCCACACAACAAACAACTGAGTAAAATCGGCTTTGGATATGTAGCACAAGTAGTCTGAAAGTCGGATTTTCCTCCCCGCATAACCGGAGGATCACGACGAAACAAAGCCTGACTACGCCTTGTATACTTACTCTGATTGGCTGGAGTAAAATGTAATGATTAAAATTTACGATTTTATTTTAAAAGGCCAAGATGCTCGGCAGCCAAACCATGAAGTAGTTCACCGTTTATCTCTCCACCACAAGAAGATTTCATGTAGTTAACAGATTTGCAACATTCACCTTCTAGCATACACAGGAATATACATTCCACTCCTGACTTAGCTTTGATACGTTTCATAATAGGATACTTGAAACGATGACCTGCAGAACGAATATATTTCCACGTTAATTGGGGATCCACAATAGGGTTTTTACGCTCTGACTCTTTTTCTCAAACTTTTCCGGCCATGCTGCAGGCTTTTGATAGATGTTTCTCGTTCCGCGACAGCCTTAAATCCCGAATCTAGTAATTTTTTTCCATTGCATCCTTTTCCTCTGGGACACCCTGGATACAATCATCAATATTTACAATTATGCGAACTGAGGTCCTGAAAGTTTTGCTAATTAAGTTATTCAAATAATCTGACCAAAACGCAAGCAGTCTTGTCCCCTCGCCCGAGGCGAGGAATTCCTCTGGCAAGGGCAGCAATAATAGAAATTTTAAAACAAATATTCTTGGGTGGTTGTAAAGTTAACCTATATTATATATTATGTTGTGAATTGATCACACAACAACCTCGTCACAATAAAGTTTTGTGTAAGTTTAATAATAAAACACAGAAAAGTCGTTCGCACATGTTTCTCACAAAATCCCTTTCTGGCACACATTCTGTTCGTCATACGTTCGGGAAAATCCCGAAAATTTTCCGACTATATCCTTTCTGTTCTCGGTAATTATCGACACTCTCCCCCTATTTGCAAAGTAAATGTGCAAACATTACAACAATAGCAACAATTAGAATTATATAAGTTCATCTGTTCAACAGTTAATTAGAATGTTCGTTTAAAAGTATTCTTCATCTTGTTCTTCCGCTGCAATGTTAGCAAACAGTTCTCGTGCAGCTTCTGCGGTTTGGTTTTACGCTTTGGACAGAATGCAGGGGCATTTGCATCCAATGCAGTACTATCGTTTGCGGCGGCATGTCGCACAACAATTCCAACGGAAATAGCAGATGTACTGATCTTTAGGACTTTCCCGTTTTGTAACCGCGCCCCTCGTACTACTTTATCGCGACCATGGATCAGTTTCTCCACGATACCAATTCTTCATTTCCCTCTGTTCCGTTCTTCACCTCTGATCAACACGACATCTCCAGGTTTCAGCGCCATCTCTTTTCGGTCATGCTTCAAGTTGTGACGTTCTCTCAGTGATTTGACGTACTCAATAGACCACCTCGACCAAAGAGCATCTTTACACTTGCGCAGGTATTTAGGCCGTTTCCTTAGGTCTCGATATTCAGTCGCATTGGGATCTCGTTGAGGAATTAAGTTCGGTTGGACAACTAAAACATCGAGTTTGGCGTTTACAAGGAAAGTTGAACGTCATCTTCAACATAACATAACGGCCGGGAATTCAATGTGGTTTCAACATCGATAATTATCTCTTCTAGCTCGTTCCACTTAACATTTCCGTTTCCAATCGCCTTGTAAAAGGCTTGTTTGACAAGACCGACCATCCGCTCAAAATGTCTGTCCCACCACAGGGCGCGGCTTAAGTTGAACTGCCACTTGATTTCGTTTCGGGCGAGCCAGTTTTACAATTTCTCATCCTCCATCACATTCTTAACCCACTTTGAAGCTGCAACGAATGTTTTACCGTTACCTGAATATATCTTCCTCGGTCTTCCTCTTCAGGCTGCTAGTAGTTTAAAACTTCGAATGAACTGTTCTGTGCTAAGATTAGGTACTAAGTCCAAATATACAGCTCTGGTCAAACTGCAGGAATAGAGTAAGATGTAAGCTTTCCTTTCGGACTCCTTCTGTCGGTATTTGATCGGACCAGCATAGTCCACACCAATTGTCTGGAACGGTACTTCTCCTTTGGTTCTGTCTTTCGGCATGTTTCCGACAGGTGGATCAGGCAATGGTTTGGCTTGAAGTCGTTTGCATGCGTTACATTTATAATGGATCACTGCTTCACAAGCCTTCTCAAACGTGGTATCCAATATATATTCCGTATCTTCGCCATTGTGTAACCAACTCCCCCATGCAACGTGAGCATCTGCCACGAGTTCCTCGCTGAAGAGACTTGTAGCGGAAAAATATATAGTAACTCGCCTTGAATTCCGCCGCGACATTCAAACACGCCCTCTTCGTTTTGTTGTAAGTTAAGTCTTGCACGTTCCTCTTCGAATTTTGGACTGTTCTGCCCTTCTTTTTGAGTTTTCCGGATCCAGAAATTCAATATTGTTTCTGTTTCGTCGGTAGTAATTGGACCAGATATCTTCTTTTCTCTATTACAACGCTTGGTATTGTAAATTAATCGCCGTATGCAAGCAATTATTCTGATTGTTTTCCACAGTTAAGTTCGTGTTTTTCCAAAAAAAAATTTCTCTCCTACCGCAACCGTCAGGATTTCTTTTATAGGCTTTAACTCAGCACGTGATTGATCTGTTGACGTGGTGGTGATGTCATTAGGCCAGCTTTCTTGTTTGGACAGCAACTCTGGACAGTTTAACCACAACTGCGACGATTCGTTTTCATTACCTCCTCGACTACCCAGGTCCGCTGGATTTTCTTTGGTGTTCACGTATCGCCATTGGATGTACGCCTTCTCCAATAACTTTTGAACTCGATTTCGAACGAATTGTTTATATTCACCGCTTCCTTTCAACCAATGTAAGGCTACTGTGCTGTCGAGCCAACCATACACATCACTCACTGGAAATCCTTCTAACGCTTGCTTTATGTCGTGCACTAAGTTACATGCCATGTGGGCAGATACCAACTCTTGTCTCGGAATTGTTAATTGTTCTTTTGACAGACGGGATTTCGCAGCCACCTGGCCTTTGCTAACACCGGAAGATTGTTTAACAACTGCGAAAACTACTGCAGAGACACCTTTGTCATTGGCATCCCCGAAAGCGTGTAGCGGAATATCACTCGATGGTTACCCAAACTTCTCGGCAACTCTACTTTGTTAGGTAACTCATTCTGCCACGCAACCTATTTTGCAACTAGACCTGGAGAAAGTTCCTTGTCCCATGGAATTTTCCGGTCATATACTTCTCTGTAAAGCAGCTTATCAGTCAAGGACGTCGGAGATACCACACCGAGAGGATCGTAAATTTTTGCAATGTTACTTAGCAGTTCACGCTTAGTTGGTGTTGGGATTTCGCTCTTTTGAAATTGAATAGCAATCTTGTCATCAACTTTGTTCCAGGGCAAACCAAGCAACTCCTTCTTTTGCCCCAAGTTGTGTTTTAGCATAGCTCTGCTCTTCTCTACTTGGCTCGTTTTCCGTTTCAAGAGAAGGTTCGTTAGAATGCCACTTATGCAGCTAGAACTTTGCTTCCTGAAATATGATTGTCGCTGTTTCTTTCAAATTCTGTGCTTCGGCCGTTTCTCCAACGATCAGGTCGTCAAAAATAAGCTCTTTAGTATTTCTTCTGTTTCCTCTGGGTATTTCGCACGACAAATTTCAAGGTGTCGCTTAATTACTCCTCCTAAGAGGAACGGCAATGGGGCTAGTCCGAAAAGGGCACGAGTAAATCTGAGCACCTCGACCAATCTCTTCCGGAGATCTTTATACCAATGAAAATGCACGATGTCTCGCTCGCTTTCTTCAATTCGGACTTGAAGGAATGCTTTCATAAGGTCGCCTGTAATTGCCACAGGATAGAATCGGTTCCGTACCAACACATTCCACATGAGGTTTTGTAACGGTGGACCAGTTTCAAGACATTCGCTAAGTGATGGTGACCTCTTGTTTTCTCTGGCACTTGCATCAAATACGATTCGGACTTTCGTGCTTTCGGCTGACTCGAGAACAACGGGTTTGTGCGGTAAATACACACTTTCTCTTGTGCGCTTTCTGTTACTCTTTCTACAAAACCGTCCTCTAACTGTTCCTTAATAATGTAATCGTATCTCGCTAGCAACTCGGGATCTTTCTCTAATATCTTGGCAAGACTGTTCAGTCGCTTCAAACTTCCAACTTCTTTGCTTGGCAGGGGAGGATAGCTGGCTTTCCAAGGAAGTTCGGCCTGGTACCATCCCTCTGGACTTCTCGTGAGTTGTTCTTGGAATTCCTCATAGACATTTCCCTGACTTCCTGGTGGCATATCTCTAAGACCCAAAACATCCAGTTGGCAAAGGTTTTCATAGTCTACGCTTGAGGTCTGGGTAAGAAGGACGTTTTCAAGATCAATTTCTTTCCCGGGGGAAATCTTCTCTTGTTCTCTCTTCTAGCAGGTCGACTGTTAATCTATTGCAGCAGTACAGGTGAGGCGTAAGAGCTGCCAGCGCCTGTGTGAAGTAACGCCGACACTTGATGCCATTAACTCGAACTACCACAACTGGGGAAACAACTTTCCCCGTCCCTGTTGCTACGAGAATCGGTTCCCCTCCCTTCTTGCCTGCTCCTGGTAACTTACTACTGGAATTACATATTGAAGTGTGATGACGTCGTCCACATTTCTGACACGAATTCTGGCTACGATATGCTGACGCTTTGTGCTTTGACCAAGTGCAGTTGAAACACAATGCTTTGGTTACTAAGATTCTCTTTCGATCAGCTACTTGGGTCACTTTGGTGCATTCAGATGATTTGTGGTTGGTTGCTTCACAATAGGTACAAGCGTTCTGATTCACTTCGTATCCTTGGGCACCAAACAAGTTGTCTAGCTTGCCATGCCGGTTATTTCGGTTTGTGTCGTGATCACCTTTGGTTTCCACTGCGTTCTCTCTGTCCACTTCCTCAAATGTTCTAGTAACTGGGTGAACCTCCGATCTTGCAAATCATCATCCATTCTTACTAATTGTGCTCGAATTCCCTCGAGCTTGTCTAAAGTTAGTCGTGCATAGCCAGCAACTCTTTTAAGTTTTCCTAGAGCCTCCAACGCTTGCACACTTGAAGCCAACTTTGTATAAAAATCATGAATTTTGTTTACATTTGTACCAAGAACATGGGGAAGGGACATTATGTTCTGCACATAAGCATTCACAAGCTCACTTGGCAGCCTTCATTTGTTAGGGGCAAGGTATCAATTGTTGCACGTACTGAGGGTATCACTAATTCCTTCAAGTAAGATAATTTAGAAACAGGACTTATTTCAGAATTGTCAATTTCAGCTTCATTTTGGTTCCAAAATCGAAACCAGTCAGTAAAGGTTCCATTAAACTTTGATGACTCTTGGGTTGAATTGACAGGGGTCTTGGAATATAGATCTTCTAACTTTTTCTCACAGTTAAATTTCTCTTCAAACTTGACTTTCTCAATCTCTTTCTCCAAATTGATCATTTGTTCTTGTTTAATTCTCTCCTCTTCCTCAGCTTCTTTCTGTTTCATGTCTTTCACGATTTCCTTCAACTCGGTACCAATCCCCTTGAATTATTTTATATTATTCTCAACCTCAGCACTCCAGTTAGGTATGGTACATTTCCGCCATCCTCGAATTTCAACCCTTGAATACAAACCTTTACGTCTTGTACTTAGCTTAATTTATTTTGAATTGTGTTTAAATGCCTCTCGATAGTCTCTAGATCACGTTGTTCCAAAATAGTGTTAGTCTCTTCGTTTAATAACTTCAATAATTTGAGTTTACCTTGTGATTTCTTGTTCGCTGTCGCTAAATCCATGTTAACTTCCTTGTTGTTTTTTCGCTGTTTTTCCCTTGTTTCTCACCAATAACTCAGTTTAGGATAGCTTTTAAGGCAATCCTGCCGGGGTCGCAACTTTTGTTGTGAATTGAGCACACAACAACCTCGTCACAATAAAGTTTTGTCTAAGTTTAATAATAAAACACAGAAAAGTCGTTCTCACATGTTTATCACAAAATCTCTCTCTGTCACACATTCTGTTCGTCATACGCTCGGAAAATCCCGAAGATTTCCGACTATATCCTTTCTGTTCTCGGTAATTATTGACAATTATATTGTTCAGATAAGTTGATCCTCACAAACACCAAGAAAACACGGATCGCTTTGAAGTTACGTAGAATAGCAGAGGAGGGTATTATATTTACGAAGCGATTGCGGAAAATTTGATCAGGTGTTCGACCAATGCACGCGACGTTTCGAAAGGCTATGTTTTCGGCAATATTTTCGGGTAATACCATACTTTGTTATACGCCGATGTGCTGTGAAGTTAACCTGAGAAATGGAACAACTTACAGGTAAGAATACAATGTGAAACTTCTCTGCATAATGATCTAGATTTCATAGCGATTGCGGCAAATTCATGACCTAGCTATCACTAAACTCTTTCAAATCTAAAATATCTGCTTCACTCTTTATGATATATATATATATAATATGTCCGTCATTTTGTTTGTACAAAAATTCCGGCATGCTCAGACTCCATGTCTTAAATTTCTGGCCATGTTTTAAAAGCAATGTATAGTATCATACCAAACAGAATATAGACATGCGTAATAAAGCATATCTTTCTATGAGCATTTTTTTTACCGCCATGTTGGATGGCATATAGATGGCAAAATGGAGGCTATACATTAATAGATTGAAATATCACTCAAGTTTCAACCTAATTACAAATTCGCATGCATGCAATATTTTTTTAATAGAACAAGTTCAAAATTGACAATTTCTTAAGCTGAAACGTTCAGTAATATATTATTCGTACAGCTGTCAAGAAATGCATATAACGTAAATTTATCGAATGGATTTAAACTAAAATCGTTTAATAACTTTTTCTCTTGGACCACGATGGCAGCGAGCCAGATATGTTTCTACCTACTCTGACACTGAGTAATTTTTGCAAAATGTATCTTACAATATCCAAAATGTTCGAAATATAATTATATAAATTATTTTAACTAACGCAAAGGCAGCAGATATCGAATTGTAATGGATAATTTCTATTACGAATTCTGATTCATTGTGCGTTTCTTTTGAAAAACTCACACAATATAGTCAAAATATACTAGATGTTACTATCACAAGTGAAGTGCTGCCTCGCAGCCATGAATTATGGGAAGCAAAATTTAACTGAACGTTAATTTACAGAGGCATCACTCTCTCCTCTGCAGAGGCGTTTATTTAAGATTTTAACTCAATTCGCGGGCTTAATACCCGGAGAATGTGAGGCATTCAGGTTTAATAGTGCAGGTGATCAAGGGAAGAGTGGGCCCCATGGAAACTTCATGTAAGTGCGCCCTCCTCTCCCAATCTTTCGATATCTCGCTTTGCTACATCGTGGCACTCGCCAAAAAGCCTCTGCGGAGGAGAGAGGAGGCATCAGACTAATTTAACCTACAAGATTAGAAAAATGAATGATATAACTACAGTAGTATTTCAAAGAGTGTATAAAATAATTGTAATTACGGTTAATTTAAATATTACAAATAACTATCACTTATTTGCGATAATTGGCAAGGCTTTCACTTCTAGCCATATAGACAATATTCAATGTTAAAGTAAATATAACACATTTGATAATGCACTAATGTTTTTCACAATAGTTAGTAAACAAGCGACAAATCGTCTTTTTGCAGTAAAAATTCAGATTGAAATTCAGGTGTCTGAATAAACACCAGAAGATTACATAACAACTGTTTGTTTTTGGTTGCATTGATTAACATCATTCTGCAGATCTCTTCATTGACAGTCCTCATTAGGAATAAAATTCGTTTTAGGAAATCAGGCAATAAATCAGGCATAACCTTTAGCTGTAGAAACCACAGACTGTAGACTATTTCGTTAAAGTACAGTAGACATAGTATATATTCCATTAAATTCTGACAGAATGAGACATTTACAACTTTTCAAGACTGTATACCATATGCAATTCACAGCATTGACCCCTCCCCCAGCATCTGAGTTTCTTGCAATAAGGGAAAGTTCATTTATTATGCTGAAGGGAGGGTGGGGGGATGAAGATGTCTTCAAAAAAGTTCATATTTTATATGGGGGCCCTGTTGAGGCGGTACTGCGGAAGTGAGTCATGAAATGCTTCACAAGCATACTCGATAACAGGGCGAATGCATGTAACATAAAACTGAATTAAATCATTTGGTGGCAGTTTAGCACGCTTTACCTTTTTACAAGTATTTGTTATATGGGTGTTCCATTTGAGATCATCAGAAAGAGGTAGGCCCAATAATTTCGTAGAGGCCACCACATTAACATTATTATTGTTAATAACTACTGGATCGAATACTTTGTTGGATGTCGAGAAGCTTATTCTTAACTCCTTGCATTTGGTTTCCTTCAGTTCCATGCCATTTGCTATTGACTTTCTGGCAAAAACGTTTACGTGATCTTGAAGTATGCTTAAATCGTTTTTTGCAACAGATTCAGACATGGTTGAATCATCGACATATTTCCAGAAATCATCCACACCGGGTACATTAATATCATCAATCATTATCGCAAATAGCCAGGGACCCAATTTGGTGCCTTGTGGGACGCCTGCATGAACATTACTCCACTCTGAAAAGCAGTCATTGCTCAATTTTACTCGTTGTTTACGGCTACTTAGAAAGTCAAAAATCCAGTACTTAATGGTTTCAGGGATGTTATAAGTTGTCAGCTTTTTCGATAAGATGTTGTGATCGATCAGATCAAAAGCTTTGCGGAAATCGAATAACATGACTCTGGTGGTGGAGCCATTCCCATCGGTATTTTTTATCCAAGTATGTAGCATAGATATAAGTGCATGGGTGGTACAAGAGTTTGGCACAGTTCCAAATTGTCTTTTGTCGATCCTGCGCATAACAGCGGGTTTCAAAAAACGATTCACAACAAACTCCTCACCAAGTTTTGACAAAATGGATGTTAGTGAGATGGGACGCAAGTGATTGTTGATATCTTGAATCGACTTTTCTTTAGGAATTGCAACCACGTCCGCTTTCTTCCATGATGGAGGTAAATGGCATTCTTTGTAGGAGCAATTCAGAATATCTGTGACCGGGTCAGAGAATAGGTCGGCATTTTCTTTAAGTAGCCAAGGCGGTATATCGTCGGGACCGTATGCTTTTTTTGGATTGAGTTTTATCAGCTTTTCAAAGACGTCTGCAGATGTCACAGTAAGTACTTCATCACAAACGACTGGAAGATGGTGATAATCCAAGCGAAGAGGTTCAAAGACAGACATGGACATCGTTGCACTGGATGGAGTTTCATTAGGTCGTAAAGCTTTCACTATTTTATCAGTATTCTTATCAACTACTTTCATACCACTCAGCCTCTTGACTTCGTTCCACCATGTGGAAGGTTTGCATTGTTTTAAGTGTTGAACACTAGTTTCGTAATACTTAGCTCGGCAAATTTTTCTTTGGCGATTGACTTGGTTCCTTAAGCGTTTAAACTCCTCAAGATTTCCTTGGTTAAGAGCTTTTTGTCGATTTCTAATAAGGTTTGATAGTGTCGAGTTCATCCACGGTGGGTCGTTAGTTTTACTCTTTTTGCGACGTAGCGGGAGAATAGAGTCCATACCAGTGTTAACAATAGTTTCTAATAAAACAGTTTTTTCACCACAAGAATGCACTCTACTAAGCATCCTAAGGATGTCAACTAGCTCCAGGTATTGACGCATTGCGAGACGGGAGCTTGGTCTTAAGTCTCTCACCTTCACCTTCACATTTATCTTCTCTTGAATTTTACCACGTGCAATAGGATTTATCTCGATAGACATGTGGTCCGACAAGCCGAAAGGAGCACGCTTAATAGGTTGGTCAATTAAGAAGGCACTAAGATTCGTTAATACAATGTCAAGAGTATTGTTTCCACGAGTAGGGAATTTAACGAGCTGTTTTAAATCATAACCAGTTCTTAGACGTGTTGTGTTCAGTTTATAATAATACGAGCAGTTTTACTGTTTTGCATAATACGAGAGTTATACAATCTTACAAAGCTTGTTTGTGCTACAGTTACTATTTATTTTACTGTAGAAGCAAGAAAATGTATAAAATTGCTATTTGGTTGATATAATATGAAAAATGTCTATTGTTATAATATGAAAAATGTAAACAAAGCGTTTGTTTACAACCGGACGGTTCCTTACCTATAATGCTCTGTAGGTTAAATTATAAAACGATGACAGGAAATCCATAACAAGTATATCTTCTGGACTAATACTGCGAGACTCTTGCAGACAGTTCTGGATTTTGCCAAAGGATTATGAAAATGTTGATTCTCTGAAATGAAAAGATATGACAATATATTTGCATGACTGACCCATGACTTCGACTATAATTAAAATATTGGTCTGAGCAGCTTGAATAGCGATGTTTTTAATAGTACAAATCACAAAATTAAGAAACAAATGTCAAGAAATAAAAAAAACAATTTTTAAAATACCTTACCTTTAGGCTTTAGCTCAAGTCGAATCGAAAAACAAAGAATCGTCAAATGCTCGGGCTGACGACAATTTCCGAATTGCACATCCATCCATCCAAAACAGATCGAGATTTTGAATGTACATAAGTGCGCGAAAGACTGGGTCGAGTGAACTCTGGCGAAATGCTAGCGTGTTAAGAATAGGAGGCTGCCTACGGCAGCAATAAATATACTGTATGCAGTTTCCACTTTGAATTAAGATATTTTCCAATTAATAAATGCAATAAAAACGCGTGTTTTGACCATATTCATAAGAATAAAAACTGCATTTCACCTCAAACGTATCATAATGAAACACAGAATATTCTATTGTCTCGAAGTTATTAGTTCCAGTTTTGTGTCCAGAAAGCAAGGAAATACCGTGGCAAAGAGAGTCGAAAACAGCCTTTTTAGTGAGAAAAAAAGACATGATTTTTGCCCCGAGCTATTATATTGTTTGGAAATTGCTCTTTTTGCCCTGCCCGATCTTAAACTTGTGCTCCACCAGCAAATTTCTTCGCTGTTCGCTTGGTTGATGAATATACGGACAAATGTGCAGCTTTACAATACGAGATAACCTCACAAAAAATGAACCAAAACCTCAGACGTTAGCAACATTTATATTTAATATGTAAAACAAACTTTGGAATAATTGGAATATCACCTGCTATTCATAATTTATGCAATAAATGCGCGCGAAATTAACTGATTGTTATAAATAATCATGGAGGGTGAAAGTAATCTCAAACTAGACTAATTCCTGAAAGTAGCACATCGAGTAGTAGTACATAATGCCTGTATTAATACAATTCTATATGGTGTTTCGTCGAGGATAAAAGTTTTAAGTGAAAATATTTTCTGAAAGTGTAACATTCTCGCAATTGAAGTAAAAACTATAATTTAAGTGAAGGCGAAAGTGTATTTCCGGTTTGTCTGCTCCCTAGGATTGAGCCATGTTTTTAACATAGTCGAAAAACGTTTGGATTTGGCTACTTTATCCTGAAAATTCGTTTATAAAGATTAAAGACAGTTTTAAAAGGCCAATCTGATGGTACTATGCCTTAGAATATATTTTGTCAGGAGATCGAACTTATGATCGATGAAACGTAGCCAAGCCCTGGCCCTAGCCCTGGCCCCAGCCCCAGTCCCAGCCCCAGCCAGTTTCTGCTATTACACGAATACTATGTCATCATCCAAAATTCTGGTTTTGATCGTATTCAATTTCAGTCTGGTTCTATTTTTTAACGACTGGAACAGACAACTTTCGCCTTCATTATGAATAGATGTGAATTAAATAAAACAAATCCTTTGTTTGCTTCTAGCCATATAAAGGATTTGTTTGGACACATGGTTTGAATTGGGCAATTTACATCTGCTTATCACGAATGCGAAAGTTGTCAATTAACTTATTCAATTCAATAAGACTGTTTTACCTATTTGTACAGTTTTTTAAGAAGCGCATTGGTTTAGTGGGATTACACAATAATTTGCTGACGTTAACGTTAGCATTTTTGTTAAATTCCATTTTCTACCGGGTATGCACCGGGTATGTCTAAAATTATTTAACCTGCGAGCAGGCTCTTTATTGGTGTGTGGTAGTTGAAATAGAGCCTTCAATGAACAACCTGGATTATGATGACATAATAAAATCTCCTTGTCCTTGTTGGAAATTGTATATGAAAATGGCAATTAATATGGAAATTATCATTAATTATTCCCATGCTAATTCCATTTTCATACCATGAAAATACTATGGAAATACCATTGAAATAGGATGGAAATGCTATGGAAATGCTATGGAAATACTATGGAAATGCTATGCATATAATATGAAAGTGGTATGGAGTTAGCATTTCTATGTTATTTCCATAGTAAACGGACGGATGGATGGATGGATATTATTAAAATTTAAAAATCTATGTAAAAAGTTATGTATAAGCATATAATACAATTTCAAAACAAAAGTATAAAGTTCGTTTACAAAAGTATGCAACAATTTATAATAACCTCAAGTTCGCTTATGAATTAACTGTCGCTGTCGTTATGACGGCGAGCACTTGATATTAAAAGGCAGTTCTTACATTGATCTGTTCTACATATTGGAATATCAAACGGTCTTACATGTCTCAGACAAGTTTGTGGATTTTCTTTGGGTAGAAGTAGGTCATATAATCGGTTTCTAGGATTTGATACTACTTTATTAAAGAAATCATCGCAAACATATACATCGCAAAGAGTATCGTACCCGTAGATAATCTTCATTTCCCGCTTTTGCGTTTTTCTAAGGATAAGTTCAAAATCTCTGGGAGATTATAATGGAAAACCTGACATGCGTAGAGGAGGACTGAACGAATACACGAAATATAAAACTTGATAAAATCCTCTGGAGATACATTGGCACGCTTCATTGTAACAGAAAGTAAAGTCTGTTAGAAGCTTTCTTAATAGTAATATTAATATGAGCATTACATTTTAAATCTTTTTGAATTGTTACACCAAGACGTTTAAGAGAATCGACTGTCTCGATAATGGTACGTTGTTTGCGTGTCCTTTTTAGGGTGGAGATGAAATCTACTATTATGCGACCACACCGCTACCTCGTCTACAAGCTACTGCGCGGTACTAGGCAAACCCTTCGGGATAATTTCATAAGCTGTGGTATCATCAACGTACTTAACTGTGCCATTAGATAACGCAATTTGAAGATCCTCAATCATTATTAAAAAATAACCACGGGAACACCAGCCTGTTCTGATCTCCATTCTGAGTAACAATTCTCTGCTGACTTGACTCTTTGGGATCTATTACTTAAAAAGTCGCAGATCCTGTTCACAATATGAGGATTAGCACCGTAATTTGGCAGTTTTGAAATGACAATGTTATGGTTGATTAGGTCAAAAGCTTTTTTGTTATCAAATGCTAGTACTCTCACATCGCTACCGGTGTTGTCAGTAGCCTTTGACTAGTTATAGACGGCCGGCCAGCCTCGAAAAAAGTGTCATTGGAAACCACACTAAATGTCATCGGAGTGTATTTACTTTGACGGTGAAAGTGGTTGCCTTCTATTTATGTACCGAAATTGGAAGGTTTTTATAACGACATTTCGATAGATGGGAATCCATTTAAAAGCAGTTTTCGATATCATGAATTTATTGTAATTGGTTCACCACTTAATTAACATGTGCAAATTCCTCCTTTGCTTAATTGTCATTACTCAAAGTGACAATACCTGTATGGAGGCGAGTTTCAAAATAAGGATGGATTTATCAGGACGAGGGGTAACCCAAAGGCTTAAATTCGTAAATTATTGCGTTTAATTTCGAATATTTACCGATTTGAAGGTGTATGTGTTGTAGTAAAACTACGTGTTTGCGCCAACATGCTGTTTTTCAACCATTTACATGCCAAAACTCGACTGGCTCAACAGAAATATATTGTGTTACACGGGTGGCAACCGGGCGTGTAATACTGATTCGTATGTACTGTAATCTAAACACATGTTATTGTTGCCTGTCTGTAACACAAAAAAACGTATTGTTGTGGCTTCATTTTGAAAGGTCGTGTTTTGATGTATTTGGATCGCAGGTCTTACATGCATTGGTGAAGGTGAGTTGTCTTTCGACCGCGTCTAAAGAAATCGAAGGCAGTTCGGAGTTACTAGTATCAAGTCTGTTTGTTGATAAAAAGGGTAAATACTCTTGTTGGGGCTCAAGAAAAGCGACGCTAATTTCGTTAGCTAGATTGCATTTAGCTTCATATGATGGTGAATCATTTGGAAGTAGCAAATACATAATATCCTTTGTTGGTTTAGACATCCCACACACTGAGTTTTTTGCATTCCGACCACCATTTCTTGGGATCATTATTTTTTAGTGCTTTAACTCTTGCTGGATAGTATTTGGCTTTACACGACTTCTGTTCTCTGTTGACGCGGTTGCGATAGTATCTAAACATAATAGGGCGGTTTTGAGGAAAAAGGACTTGTTGACGTTTCTGAATTAAGGATTTTAAATGCCCCGTTAACAATGGAATCTCGTGAGTATGAATTTTTACGGTTCTTGAAGGCATTATCGTACCTAGTCCAATATAAACAATGATGTTAAAAAACTGGCATTTTTCTTCGGTTCTTTCTAGTGTATCCATAATGGACCAATCAATAGAGTTCAAGTATCTTGCAAGTGCCTGCTTAGAACTTAAACGCGTTTCGGTATTTCTTCAACTTAATATCATGTTGGTCAGTTTTAGACATCTCCAGATTAGTGAAAGTTATTTTACTTTCTACTCTGGCTATTTAAAAAATACTACAATGTGGCATCAATTTTTAATACGTCACATCAGGGAAGCGCCCATTCAATAAATAAGAACACTTGTTTACCTTTTGGACCTTAATTGTGGCATATGGCGTCGTGTCCTGGCGAAATTTCAATGCAAAATTATATTGTAATAAACGAACGTCTGTTTGACATTTAAAAGTTTGGAATTGAAATCAGTGGAATCAGGAAATTGATAAATTTTTCTAAAATATTGCTGCTAGAATAAGCGTGTTATCTCTCTGTTGTAAAACTATTTACATTCACGACCCAAATATGAAGTGAAACATTTACGCAACAGAAAGATTAAGTACTCTCTTTGTTGACTTGTTAGTGGTTTGCTTAAATGATAATAAAAGGAATCATCACGTCTTCGACATATGAATGCAACGTTATCGTCTAGATTGAACGCCAAATAGTTCATCGTCTTGATGTATATCAGCAGAAACTAATATAGCCACACGTACCAACGGTACTGGTACCAACGGTACACGGACAACAGTACATTAAAATTTTGTACACGGCACACGTACCAACGGTACACGGACAACAGTACATTAAAATTTTGTAATATTGAGAGCACGGTCGACATGTAATATTGTGAGCAAGTCACGAAGTCGACTTCTCGACAATACATTGATCCGCGCAAAAGACTGGGTCGAGTTAACTATTGGAGAAACCTTAGCACGTCAATAAGTACACTTAGCCGCATTTATGAATAATGGCTTCACCTCTAGAGACAATCCCTACCAAAAACTCTGGGACATATACTGCAGTTTATAAAATTTCATAGTCATAGGCCAAGGTGCATGGGGGAATTAGGGAGGGAGAAATAAATTGGACAAAATTGTAATTTATATAAAAGTAGATTGTCCCAAAGTATTATAGATCTTACCCGTAATGAAATCGGGGTACCCGTAAATTCTAGTCGTGAGTGAATTCACTCGTACGTCGTATTTCCATAGTTACTTTTGAAGCACTCCGTAGGGATCGAAGATAGTTCATCAGGCGATCCATTGAAAACAATGATATACAAGAAATTTGAGTAGGTTTCGTCATTCAGTAACAGACCTTGTATAAGATTGAACACTTTTTATCGTCGAAAAGATTAAAAATGACGCTGTCTTTGAGATTTGGGAAAGTTCGTGCTGTCGTCTTGTTGATATTTGTGCAATGGTTCATGTTTACACACGCTAAGGTAACACATTTTAAAGTTTCAATATAAGACCAGGTTTTCCCTAAAAATGCTTGGCCTAAAAGACATGAAATTGGTTTTGAAATGTTAAATATAGCCTAAGCCACAAGATGTTTTTTTCTGCATCTCACTCGATTGAAATTGAGGTAGAAGGTTTATGTGGATGAATATTTCGAGTGAACATCTACCTACATATAATCTATCCCGAGGATAAATTCAACTTGAAACTATTTGACATTACATACATAAATTTCTCGCAGATTTTCTACTGTCGATATTAGGGCTGCTAAACATTCTATACACTCAATACGTTTGTTATGTCATTCATACCAGCATAAGAATAGAATTTCAATTAACCGGTAAAGCATCAGCTAGCGAGGAAAGATCTAGTGTGAACTATTACCTTACAATCGGAAAGGTTTTACTTTTCATTTGACAACTTGTGTGTTTCTAAACTGCTGTTAGACTAAGGATTTTTCAGTGGCGGGTAACCATTTCCTAGACGCCTTACAAAAGAAAATCTCTCAGCAAGATGTAAGACTTGAAAAGATTGAAGGAATATTAAATGGTAAGTCTCAAAAAACTGTACTATACATACGAGATGTCAAAATTAAAGGTGTTTTGATAGGAATAATAACTTGTCTTTAAATGTCTGCAACTTTGTTTTAGTAATAGGAAAAAACAATGAAACCTTAAGATTGATTTGGGGGGAAATTCCTTGCCGAAGTGCTTGAAAAAATTCAGTTTTTGAACTTATCATCACTCGTGTCGTGTGTTATACGGTAAATCCCGACGGGGGCTTATTTATTTCAAACATCTGTGAAGGGGCTTATTGGGGAGGAGCTTATTGATTAAGAAATGCAAGTAAGAAATGAAATTACCGCAGTACACATGTTTGTTTCGTTGTAGAGCCTGTAGAGGGGAAGGGTGGGGGCCATATTAGGGAGAGTGGTGGCTTAATGCATTTCTTCCTATTAAATGAGGGGTGTGCCATATTAAGGAGGGAGTCTATTTGAGAGGGAGGACCTAAATATAAAATTTAGGGGAATTTAAAAAGTAATTGATTATATTATTTTACTAGATTCAGGCAAATCAGTGTATGGCTCAGAGTTAAACCCCGGAAAGTCCTGCAAAGATATCCTAGCAACAAATCAATTCGCAGTTTCACGAATTTACTGGATCAAACCTGCAGTCAGTAAACCGGCATTTCAAGTTTACTGTGACATGCAAACACACGGGGGAGGATGGACCTTGGTTTACAGCTACACCTTTACAAATTACAGCAGTTTTAGCACGCGAAGCAATGCCGTAACCCCCCGTCCAAACTGGCCTGCCAGTCGCACCAATGTTCCAATCTCAACCACTCCTCCACTCAGTGAATCATCTCTTGGGGCTGTAGACTGGAATCTTTGGAGGAACATTGGGCAAGGATTCATGATTAAGTCAAATATCAATGATTGGATTGTGTGTCAAAAAAATGTTGGAAGTCTGGTAATAAAGAAGCCCGGATCAATTAGTTGCCAGAATATAAAGAACGTGGCAACAGCTTGTAGTGGTGTCGCACCAAACAGAATTGCTTGGTGGTCTGGCGGAGCAGCCCTCTATGCTTCCAGTTTATATTATTACTTCGAAGGAAACACAGGTAGTAGCTGGCCAATACATGATCCTTGTGGCAAAGCTGACAGCTCCAATCGGAAAAAAGGAGTTTCCAACCCGGGCGGACAAATCTATATTCACTAGAAGCCAAATCTTATTCCTCACAGTTCGTTATTCTTTATTCACACATTTATAGACTATATATAAGACTCAAATAATCACGCATAGGTATAGCTTCTGTAAAGCTTTTGCATTATTCACAAATAAAGTGTGACTACGCAAAAGCAAAACATTTTGCATATTAAATATTATAGAAGTTAATGTAATAACCATGTTTATTTTTTTTTTTTATTCAACTTCGCCTCAATGGCAGGGAGTCCACAACAGCGTCAGCCAATTACTGTGGCCCCATTGTTAGTTCCTAAGGGTTAGTATTAGAGGGAGGAAACCGGAGTACCCGGGGAAAACCCTCGAAGCACAGGAGAGAATCTCAACTTACATGAGTTATTTGAGCACACTGCCGATCTCATGCGAGATCCAACAGTGACCTCGACCTGTTGTGAAACAGGCTCAACTCAGTGGTAAGAGGCAGCGCGCTAACCGCTTCCGCCACCCGTGCTTACCCGTGCTTATTTTTGCAGTGTATCGAGGCACTTCTATCTCATCTGTCAGAGCAGTTTCGCACAATATAGATATTCGTCACTTTTTCGTTCCGAAATCTCAAAATTTGTAATACCCCCAGAAGCAAATGTAAATCTCTCTGACTCAGAGGAATTAGCATTATTTACGTAAATTACGCGAGAACGGTCCTTTGCATAACACTTAGCTGTTAACGATAATGCCATCCAATTACGCCAAGTAATCGGAATGTTCCATTGTCTTAGCGTTTATTGCAAGAGTGCGTGCTCTGGCCGCATAGAACGCTGGCTTAGATCTTATCAGAGATTGCATGATTCGCGAACGAGAGTTGTTTGTATTACATGTGCGAAATGGATGAGCTTGTTAACAAAGCAATACTTGATTTTCAAAAAAATATTTTCTGGTCCGGAGAACAATCGCGAGCTTATGGCAATGAGAACCATACTGGTGTTGTGGTGGCTGTAAGAACAGTCCCAAAGTTAGCTGTGAAATCGAAAAAATATAGCATGAAATTTGATCATGTTGGCAGGTTACCCCCCCCCCCCCATATACAGACCAAATGGATGCCGCCAATGACGTCATAACCGGAAATACCCGCCCACATTCGGAATTAATGATGTACGTTCATTAATTAATTACTCGCCCACATGAATTATGCCTTACATGAGTGCCGTGCATTGATTAGATACAGTAATTATTGCCGAGAAGAGAAAATTTTTCTACAGCCAGACCGAAAAGTATTAAGAGAATTAGCTTGTCTTAATTCTACAGGAAGACTGTTCCATGTTACTGCACCACTGTAACTGAACGAATTTCTTAGGTAGTTGATGCGAGGAAAAGGAACAGCAAGTTTGCTCACAGTGTCCCTAAGAGAATAGCTTGAAACACAGCTGTGTTCAACAAATTTTGAACGAAGATATTCAGGAGCCAAACCATTTATCGATTTATAAACCATAGTAACCTTATGAATTTGCGCTGTGTTGCAAGGTTTTCCCATCCAAGGTTTACAAAAAGACTATCAGCATTAGCATCATAGCCAGAACAAGTTAAGACCCTAACTGCACGATTTTGTATTTTTTGTATTTTGCAGCAAGATCTAAGTTTTATTGCAATTCCCCCACACAACACTACAGTAGTCAAAATGCGGTTGTATTAACAAGTGAAAAATAGTATGCAGTGTTGTACGAGGAACAAAAGGCCTGATACGTTTCAATGCCTGAGGCAATTGTTTTAGAGATGGTATCAACGTCCACAGACCATGAAAGGTGCTCATCGATATGAAGACCCAGAGACTTAGTTGAATTTACTTGTTTGATAGGAGCCCCTTCGATTGTAAGTACTGGTGCATTGTCAAAGGTGTAAAATCTTTGTCTTGATCCTATCACCATAAATTCAGTTTTGGACATATTCAGTATCAATTTGATTACAATAAGCCACTCGCGAATACTCTCAAGATCATTGGTGAGGGTATGTTCGATTTTAGTGAATATCGTCTGCAAACATGCGAGGCTGCGAATGCGACAGGCAATTCGGCAGGTCATTTATATACAATAAGAATAAAAGCGGCCCAAGAATTGTTCCTTTTGCAACACCACAAATTAATGTGCGGTTTTCGGATAAGCACCCATTAACAAAACACTTTTGATGACGACCGTTCAAGTAAGACTTAAATAAACCATTGGTATCCAACACCTCTAATACCATACGCATTAAGTTTAGATAATAAGATATTGTGATCTACTGTGTCAAAGGCCTTTTTCAGGTCTAGAAAAACAACAGCATTCACACAACCGCTATCAATATTATACGCCCAATTATCCACAGCCTCCAATAAAGCGGTGGCAGTTTGAAATCAAATTATGATTGGTTAAATAGGCCAAAACTTGATCGAATACAATTCGCTCAAATACTTTAGCAACAATCGGAATAATTGAAATAGGTCGAATATATTCAACTCAGTGCGACCCCCTTGCTTCAATAAAGGTATAACTTTAGAACACTTCCATTCATCTGGAAAAACACCAGTAGAAATGGAGCTATTAAAGACCAAGCACAGAGAGTTCGAAATGAGATCAGCACATTCACGTAAAAGTCTAGCAGAAATTTTGTCTAGACCAGTTGCTTTAGATTTACTAAGTCTGGATAACAACGAAAAAACTTTGGAGTTATTTGTTGACTTTTATTGAAACGGTTCATGATCAATATGGATGACCACTAAGAAAGTGTAAGTGTGAGCATATTTCATAGAGACAGGGTTTGGAAGCTGGGGGTGTGGCCAAATTATGTTATTGTTCTATGTCACGTGACAATACGAGTGCATTGAAATTTGAGAAGTATAAAAGGGAAACCTTACTCTATGGCTATAGCTCGCTTAAAAAGCATGTTTTTTTGAAAGATCTTTTAGAAGGCAGGACCTAATTGCTCAATTTATGGTTGCGGAACTAGTAGAAAGCACGTAGGTGTTGGTATTTTTCGAATTCCAAAAAAATACTACGATTTATCGACGAAAACTCGCGAAGCGTGAGTGCGCCTAGTGATAAGAGATCTAGAGATAGACACAAGCTTGCAAAATCAAATCGATCAACGAACCATTCGTATTTGTGAAAGACACTTCGAAAAGAACCTTATCGAAACATGTAAGTTTCTTTCTTAACAGTTACCGATAGGTTCTGAATATGGAATTATTGATGCGAGAAGCTTGTATAATTCAATATGGTGTTTCAATTGTAGGGCATATGGAAATTTAATGCTGATTTACATAATACGCTTCAGTAATTCTATGCTCAAATTTACCGGAACACAGAAATTCAGGATAAATCCCACTAACTCATACTTTTCTTGAACATGTATTATAATATTAGTAGCCTAAAAGTGCAATTTCAGAGAGTTTTATCATTTAATAAATGCCCAATTGCTTATGCACTGATATGAGCTAGCTGATATAAGCACTTAGTCAGAATATAAGATCTACAAAATAATTTATATTTTCCTATATACAATTCATTGAAATTGTGGTAGACTGGTAGTACTTGTGTAAAATATACTTGTATATTAACAAGGTTTTTGGTCATGTTTATAGTTCCCACCTGCAAAGGACTTGTGCATGGAGCTGTTCCTTCCCTAAATTTACCAGAGGAAAGCATGGCCTCCACCTCCACAACTGCACCCAGAAGTGAACTTGTTCGACACAAGCCCAAACCAAAACAATACCATTCAAGCCTCGAATATTTTAAAAAGAAGGTTGAGAAATTTGTGGTTGTAGAACTTGGAATTATTAACCTCAAATGTGACCGAAAAAAGCCCCCTCCTGGCTTAATAGAAGATTTATGGTTATTTATTCTGTGCAAGACAGAATATCTGTAAAGATGGACTATATAGGTCAAGCAAGCATTGGATAAACTATAAGACTAGAACATTATATAAAGAAACACAGTATTTATATTTATATTTGTTTGGGATTGTATTGTTGAAATCATTTTATATTGATTTCATATTTTTTTAATTGAACAAAAGTCTATATCTACAAAATTCACTATCAGATACAATTTTGGTCGACTCCTTCGAGAAAGAGAACAAATAATATGCAAACATTAGTATTTACATTGTGGGTAGGCTCAGATTCAAGCTGTTGGGGTTCTCCGTGCATGCTATGGTGCATGCGAGAGCCCCAAACATATGGAATCCGAGCTTACATTGAAGAATAGTGTAGATATTATTTACAGCTGAAGTTCACTGTCAACCTTTAACTGTTTCCTTAAAGCCTTCTTTTTCTTTTTCAAGTAATTTATACTTGTTAAAGATATCTCGTGCAAAGGAAAATCCTCTGAGAGTTGCGTATAATTTGATAATGTTTTCAAAACATTGGTTTTGACACTCCTCTGACAATGCAACATCGCATTGTTCAACCATATTGTTCAACCATATTGTTTGCCAATTCTTGTGTGCTTTCTAAAGCACAATTCAGGAATTTCTGCAATATTTACCAGCCAGGAATTGGGTGCCCACAGTGCTCCTCGGGAAATTGAAGAAATGTAGTCATTTTCTTCAGTAGGTACTTTCATTGAAAACAATAATGCTTGTAACTCTTGGTTTCTTAATGAATCTGCATTTTTGGAATTCTTGCTTTTTCCATAATGCTTGGAATAAATTAGCCTGCTCGCAGACGTTATGGCTCAAACCCTCGCCAACTAACGTCTGCTGGACCGAGCGATACATTCCATTCCCTTTGTTATGAAGAACCAATAAGATTTTGCTAGGGGTTTTGCAGTGGGCCAATCAACGCTAGTCTTCTATAATGACTTCCGCAAGCAAGTTGTAAACATTAAATTTCCCGCGCGAAGTAATAATACAATTTTTCTTCCCTTTGTTATAATTGTTACGATTTAAAAATAAGCTAAAAAATGAATAAAACTCCAGAAAAAATAATCGTAGGCGATCATCGATGTTTTCCCTGTAACAGCGCTCCAGGGAAAACAAAAGCAGATATGAAAGGTCTGATCAAAACAGCAATTGATATCGATGTCAATTTGTATTCTTCGGGAAGCGTTCTATTTGTTTGTTCGAAGACCTGTTATAAGCGTTTGTTGCGATTATGAAAGATTATCAAAAGTTTAAAAGATGTCAAGGAAGAAATTAAGAATGATTTCTCCAAAGATGGCCATTTGATCAGAGTTAAAAGAATGCGAAGTAATTCAAATGAGAAAGATATGATTAGCAACATTTCGGTTCGACCAACACTGCAGCAGCAGCGAAGTGGCGCAGCGAAATCGTTGAAAATTTCTAATCCCACGAGTTGTACTTCCTATGGACATAGACCGGGATTATATATCTATCGAGTATCCCAGTAAAACCTGCAACAAAACATTGCCATCTGCAGTTATTGGAGTCCTTCTAAAGACAGGGTCCACTGAGGTAAATATGGTCTATATTTGTATATAAAGTTATAACTGTTCTATTTGGGGGATAAATCTCATAAATCCTATTTAATAGAAAATAGTGCAAATTAGTGGTTCAAAACAACAGATTTACTAGTAGCATGTCTGCACCATATATATGAAATTAAATGTACACAATCATACAACAAACTGTGTATAAACTTATGTACATTATTAGATATTTTGTGCTATTTTCATCATTATCTATACAAATAATCCCAAGATTTGAGACTTGGTATTATTAAAATATTGGTTTATATGATTGTAATTACAGGGAAATTGATTCCAATTTATTAAGTGATAATGATATTAAACAATGTGTGCTATTGTGTTTATTGTCCTCCCAGAATTGTTAATCAACAGTACGGTGGTATCATTCATGTTACCAACTCCTCAGGAACTATCAAAATGCATGAAAATTCAGGATGCATTAAGTCAATCCCCAGATTTAGAGATTTGATGAAACCTCAGAAATCCTCATGCATACACAGTCACTAGTGTCTGTCAATCATCAATTCCCTCCATCTGCAGTGGAAAGTGGTGGGAGACACTATTTTAGTTGTGGGTGATACTGTGATTTTAGAATCCACTCGATACTGAGTAAGCACAAAGTATCCTATCTGTTTTGCTGGGAGTTTAAAAATTTGGCTTGTATACAAATAGCTGGTAATACAATTCATGGGTATAAATTGACAATTGCATTAAAACCATGACAGCATTTAGAATATTGTCACCCATCATACCTAGAAAATAAACATTGACACTATGTCTTGATAACACCCTTCACTCAATTTGCATAACAACCATATAAAATTATTATGTACAGTACAGTGCAAATACATTGCTTAGATTTTTGCTACTGGTTCATAAATGGGTCATACTTTATGTAAGCATGACCTCAGAATCAATTAATCCATGTCACATGATGAATATTGAAATCATAGATACTGAAAAATAGTATCGTTATCAGTATCAATTCATTCTCAATATTGACAGTATCAATATATTTATAAAATATCGCCCACCACTAACACTAGCACCTGCACAGGAAACTAATCCATGAGGGGTGTTAATTAAAGTTTATTGATGTCATTAATAAATAGATTTTTCTTGCTGTCTTCGGGGCTAATTTAAACTCAGGATATGAGAACTTCTGATAAATAATATTTATTAAACCACAATTTCATTTTAGTTAAACATCAAAAGATTTTGTAAGATGCATCTTACGTGCTCAAATCAGAGCATATTGGCAAAGTTGGATACACTTGGGAAAGATTTTGATGCTGAGCTTCAGACGGCAAAGAATGTTATAACCAACGAAAACCATACCATTCAACATCTAGAAGATGACAGCACAAGTGAGGCCCAAAAGGAACTGGCGAAAAGGAAAGCTGACTGTCACCCAGGGTTTAAAAATGTTGCCTTTGATAATATTGACATGGAATTGAAGACCAAGAATATGACAATGTTCAATCAAAATAGGGATATTCACTGGATCAATCACCGCATTGTAATAAACATGGTATCTGGCAATTCTCGTTCAAGGAAAGGACAAAAGGATGATCTTTGCAAAATTCCTAACTTGAAATTTCTACTTTCACATAATGACATGAAAAGTCAAAGATTTAACTATATAATTCTGGTATCAAGGATTTTGGTTGAGTATTTTGCTCCACTAAAGGATGTTTGTATTCAACACATTCCTCATAAATATAGTAAAGAAATGTGTCAGAAGTCAACAAAGGTATATACTATTACGGACTACTGAATTTTTTATATCTCTATGGACATTATGTATTAATTGAGACAAGAAGTGCTTACGTCACACAATTTTCAACCACTATTAAGGCATAATTATAAACATTAGGTTTACACAAATATGCAATGTGGAATGCGCATAGGTCAAATATTAAATGTTTAACAGTGGTGTGATGTAAGGACTTCTAACCTTTAAAATCTAACACTTCGCCCTTGACATGTAAAATCATCTTGCTTTAGGCAGAGTAAAATAGCAAAGTAGTGCTAATGTCAGCTTGGACACTTTAAGGGGATAAAAAATATTAATGGGATAAGTGAATAACCATGCAGATTAATGGGTAAAAGACACAGGCAGATAGTATGGTTAACCCAAAAACATCCAAGTTTACCCTTGGACCTTGGTAAATGTTAATATTAAACCATCATCCAAAGGTTTTTCAATGCACACCATGTCTTTTTTCTATGTCTACATGTGGATATAAGCTCGTTTCTTGTGTTCAAAGAACTTAGTTCTGGATGGCAGATGATAACAAATTTCTCATGCTTCTCATAAAGTTACACCTTTTAAGTATTTTCCACTTAATTGAATACTCCATACTATGTCCAAAAATATTTGCTGAGTTCAGTGCAGTTTTTGTGTTTTGGGTTTCTGAATGAGCTGGTGTGGTTGTATAGGATTAATAAGCGGAGAAACAACAACCACAATGTGTTCCGACGCTTTGGAAATTGTATCCACAATTAATGGCAATGATTTGTATATGAGCGATTTCCCAAAACCAGTTGGGAGATTTACAAATACGTCAGATTTCTTTCCAACAATATGAATAATGGCTCTTTGTTGATACTCATTGATCTTTTCTATACTAAACTTCTCGCATACTCTTCTTGAAAGCCAAGTCGAAATCCGCCATCTTGTTTTCTTTTTGCCGCGAAGGCATATCAAAATCTACCAATCACAGTGAACCTTCCCGATTTAAGAAGGTTCGCAGTGATTGGTCAAATCGAGGGAATGGAATGTATCGCTCGGTTCAGCAGACGTTAGTTGGCGAGGGTTTGAGCCATAAGAACGTCTGCGAGCAGGCTAGGAATACATAGCCAGCGACATAAGCAAGGGGTCCAAGCTTGTCGGGTGTGATGGATAATTCACTCTAAACAGAAGAAATGAAAATATTAAAATGATTTTCTGCTTTAGCCCACATACACCTAGGGTGCATCTGGGTGACCAGAGACACTGGCAGATAGTTTTGTTAACCCATTAACTGGCAGTACCCTTACTACCACTGATGAGCAAAACGGTCTGGCATTAGACAGAGTGACATACTAAAGTAGGGTGCATCTGGAAGCATTGCAAGCTAATAGGTTAACAAGAGACACTTTTGTTAATTAACCCATTAACTGGCAGTACCCTACTGCTGATAAGTGAAATTGTCTGGCATTTAATAGACAGAGTAAAACACTTAAATAGGGTGCATTGCAAGCTATGGGTCAAAACATAGTTATTCTTTTGTCAATATAGTATCGAAAAATGACACACTCTAAAACTGTGGGAGAAGTGCGGCAGCTTTCACTTCACCTGTGAATGAAGTGCAAGCTAATATTTGTTTTTATAAATATCTTAGCCTGTCACAAACATGCACTTTATATATAGTGCAATACGCATACCGTATCTTCACAGGTAACTTCAGAATCTTTTAATATCCGGGTGATCAATCGTTCAGGCAAATTTACCAGCATCAGAAACACGATTTTGTGATCACTGAACGGTTGAAAATATTCTTTCCATGAACGATACATTTTCCCGAAGTAGTGTTTCATGAATCTTTGATGAAAACTTACCTAGAAGACCATTCACATCTTCTACGAACGATTTACTGCGTTGCAACTCAACTTGTTTCTCTGGGTAAACCTTGATCGGTGAGACTTTTCCCTATTTCTCGGATGATAGACAAAACCTTCTCCTCCGTGATGTAGCTTGGTATTTGTTTTTTTCCTTTGTTAAAAGCTGTAGTAGCTCTAGCGGCTTCGACATTGGTGTTCACGGGTAAATGTTTAATACAGTCTGCGAACATTCATATTTTCTTCGTACGCCCTTTTTAGATTTGCACACTTTTGAGCAAAATTCGCAACGAAATTGCTTTAAACCTTCAGCCTAACACACAAGCAAAAGACAAAGATGATGTTAAAGGCATCTCACTTCACATTTTGCTAAGGAACACAATATAAAAAACTTACTTCTTCAACTGAACACGATATTTCTTGTGTCAATTCTTCAGCGTCAATTTCCAGCAGTTCCATAGTTTGCTGAAAATTGTCCTCCGTGGTTGTATTTTCGACTTCGGAGCCCAGAATTGAAGGAATTTCGCTTTCTGAATCGTATGCTGAACCCTGACTGGAAAGTTTGGAAATCGCGCAAACGAGATTCAAAAATTTAATACAGAGAAATCAATTGCGCGCCCGATATCTCGGTTGCGCGATAGAAACTTTCCAGAGTGGTGCTGAACTTGTCGAAGCCATGACAAGAGCAACAATGCCTTATTTCAGTATTTATAAACACAATATCGTATTTCAGTAATACTACGCTCTAGTAATTTCTGAATTCGATGCACTCGTATTGTCACGTGACGCGGTTTCTCAACATCTGAAATTAATTTGCTCGAAAGCCTATGAAGTTTGCCGGCCTTCCAAACCCTGTCTCTATGAACTATGGTGTGAGCGATTGTTTATGTTAAGCGGAATTTCGTCAGCCAGCTTTGGACCAATAGTGACAAAATGATCATTGAAGGTTTCAGCGAGACCAGGTGAATCACTGATTAACGTGCCTTCATGTTTTACCTCATTAACAAAGGAGCTTTTAGATTTTCTCGGAATCCAACATGGAAGTGGAATCAACCATGCCTGTAAGCGTATCCAGGAGGGAAATAACCTGTCAGAAGAAGCCGAAAAATCAGCTTTGGAGGCTTCCCAAGATATAGATCATGAAGGACAAGGCTATCGCCTTATTGATATAAATAAGCTGTCATCAAGCATCTCAAAAGCACATGTTTGTGACCAAGGTAAGCAGGTCTTCAATCTTCATTAATTCTGTACTTAGTTTACTTTGAATGCTCAATGATTTCTATGGTTATATTTTTCATTAAATGGTTTGTTTTTCTCCAAAATTTACTTGTATTAGTTGTATACAGTAGGCTATTGCCTATTGACATTTGACAACATCTGTCTGTGATATAATATTCACCATGCATTATGGGTCAATAAAGATTTATAATGCTGTTGATATACTTGGTTATGTTTCTAGGGCACTTGATTATTCATGAAGACATTTCTGGAAAGAGAGGTCTAATGCCTGATCTCAAAGCAACATGTAGTTCGTGTGAAGAGGAAGTCACTTTAGAGGCATCTTCAAAGGTCTCTAGAAATGGAAACTGTGCTGATGTAAACCGACGTGCAGTGTACCATTCTGTGGAATCTGGTGGTGGTTATGAAGGTCTTGTATCTTTTTGTGGGATCATGAATATGCCTTGTATGACTAAGACAACCTATTACAAGCACTTAGAAAAAAATGTAACTGCTCTTCAGCAAGAAGCTAAAGAAGAAATGAAACAAGCTGCACAAAGCCTGAGCGAACGTATTTTGAAGGAAAATAGACATGAGTTCTATGTCGATGTTGCAGTAAGCTTCGATGATACTTGGGCTAAGCGAGGCTTCGCATTTCTTTTTGGAGTTGTATTTGTTATTGCTGGAGGCTTATGAGGTGCTAAAGGTACTTCTAATGACAAAAAATTAGGCTAAAGTTCTTGAAACCTGTCAGGGACAGCTCGAACAGTTGTTTAAAAACTTTAACACTTGTTTTCTCGGAATGTACATTTTCCGTCTTTGAGAAAAGATATCTCATGATGTATTTAACCGATTTTCCTGAAATTTTCAGGGCTTATTCTTTTATTAGAGCTGTCTGAAATGAGCATAGGAAATTTCTGTATCTTGTGTGGAATGCATTTTATGACAAAAAATATTATTGAAAAAACCTATGTTAGCTTTGTACCTCTGCTGTGACCACTACATTTATCATACAAAAAAGTTATATGCTCATTTAAGATAATGATGCCTATACTACTGACTGAGAAAATTTCTTAAAATTCCAGGCAATTTATAAGCAGATATCTTTTCTCATATGCACTCTAGTTTTGCACAGCATGTGGTATGATTGCCGGCCTGGTGTCAGGTTACAAAGGACGTTAGGTACTAATGATGAGTATTTTTAGATTCTATAGGTCATAAGCTTTCTACTGATATATAGTTTGTCATAACTTTGGTGACTATCTTTAAAATTACAGCCATTTCAAAAATGGCCATCAATCCATGTGTACCCCCGCCTTAACAAAGGAGATTTTAGATTTTCTAGACGACGTTTCGTCAGTGAGCTCTATATATATATATCTGGAGTGAGAACTTATGTCCAAAAAGTGAAGCCAAAGATGGCGGAAATTGACGTCCAGTGCCAATCCCTTTCTATTGTTTTCGACCGCGCGGTTTGCACAAGCCGGCAAGGAGTGTGCCGAAATTTTGTGTTTTTACTCCGATGTAAACAATAACATCATGATTTTATGAACTAATAACTTGATTAGCGATGCGATCTGTTAGTATAAACTGGAATTAGCTAGAAAAATGGTATGAAAACTGTTTATGACCTTCATGAGTTTGGACGTCAATTGCCGCCATCTTTGGCTTCACTTGGCCTATTGGCCGAACATTAGAAGTTCTTACTCCAGATATATATGGAGCTCACTGCGTTTCGTCCGTTCATTATAAAAAACTTTTCAGTTTGTTAGAGGCTATATATGCAGAGGCTGTTTTTGACGAAGTTTGTAAACTAAGTAAGGAAAGATGCTGTGGTTGTGATTACGATCACCCAAGTCAACGCCAGCATGACTGTCTTATGTTATCTGAGCAGGAGAGATGGCAATCGTATGGCTTGGAGGCCATAGTCGAGTGTACATACTAATCCTTTTACTATAGAGAAATATATAGGGTTATTGGTTTTAATAGAAGATATAATAAAACCAAGTATATGATAAAATTCCCCCTGAGTATAACTAGAAAGGTTTTAACGACTAGTCAGTAATATTTAGGCTTAGTCTAGGGGCAATTGTACAATATAACCGTATTAAACTCCTGTAATTATACTTTTAGAGATCCTATATAATCTGTGTTTTGTCATATTTAATATCTGCATGCATCCAACCGACACTAATCGCCATATGATGGCATATTTCATATTTCGCCACAAAAATGTATACATAGTCAATACCCCAACACGTGAACAGATCAAACATTTATAATATGCAATGATTGCATTTCGCTGAATATCAATACCCTCGTGTGAAATTATTCGATAATCGTACATTTATCAAGCCAATAGTCGTTTTTCACTGCTCAAGTTTTAGTATAACTTACTTATGAGATGCTTACTTAGTATAGCTTACTTATGAAATGCACAAAGATTTTAATCCTTTTTGACAACTATTAGGAGTATAAAGTCAATACAAGGATTAATTAACAAATTGAGAGCAGAGTAATAATCTCGCCCGCATGTTTTTAGTCCTGTTAAAGGTGATATCGTAGCATTGTACAAGTTTTTCTAGCTGTACCATTCCTTTTGCATAGCACACACATCCTTCTTGAATTCCATCGCTTTCGACATACAGCGCAACGAAGCAAATTTGAGCAGATTTACAACAAAGTACTTCTTTGTTTGAGGCGATGAGCAAACGCTCAAAGCAGTAAGTTAATACTCTGCGTTTTTTGAGTGTGTGCTCAATTTTCTGGATTTCACGTCTCTGGAACCATAAAAGGTCATGAATCATACAAGCACACGTTTGGATAAAATGTCTATTTATTAAAAACATCAAATTCCGTAATACAAAAGTATAATATTCTATAGCTCATTATGAACCAGTTTAATCATCGCTTTCAATGTCTTCCTCATTAAAACTGTAGCCTTTTAAAAGACTTTTTATTAGAAACCTTCTCGTATCAACAGCTTCTTCTAGAGCTTCTTATGAATCAAAGTCCTCGTTTTCGACAAATGTATCCTTTGTCTGCATTATTTTCCTATGTACTGGATCTTTCTTTTGTTGTTTCATCCACAAAAGGCGTTCCATATAAATACTTTCCAGTTCCTTTTGCAACTTAGGCAGAATATTGGAGTAAGCTTTGTCTCTAGCAGATTGCTCATCAAGACCACCACATGCTTCCTTGCTCTCAAAGGGAACTCAGAGTCGGTACTTATATGCTCAATGAGCGCTCGGCTACTGCTCAGAGCGCCTGCTCATCTCCTCATCTCACAAAATAAGTGCTTCAAAATACTGTCTATGTACGCTCACAAAAGAGTTCTTGACATTCAGTTCCGCTTTATGACCTGAACAAAATTATACATGATGTCATTCGTGTGACGCTCAGAGAAATTATAAAGATTTGCTTATCATTCCGTAATGCATTTAATCTTGCTCGAGTATAGGTATTACTGCCTATCTTCGCGGGAAAGTTGATGAACGTCTGCTACATGGTTGGATAATTTTATAAAACTCTTCTTTCCACATAAAGGACAGTCTTTACGTTAGCAGATGAACATATGCTCTGAGTTTTTTTAGCATGTGCTCTGAGCAATATGAGCAAATGAGGAAGTGCTCTATGAGTCGATTGAGCGCATACTCATCGGCTCATAAGGCCCGATGGTCCGAAGACTAGGTGTTCAGAAACATCTCAAGGGACTATTTTATGTTGTTGAAATGAACGATACTTATCAGTTTACATTATGCCGCGAAGACGTAAATATGAGTTTGCTGAAATTATCCAACCATGTAGCCGACGTTCATCAACTTTCCCGCGAAGATAGGCAGCAATTATTACACACTTTATTTAAAGACGCTAGCCCCGACAACTATGTAAAAGTTGATTTCCACGGGAGGCGTCAATATAAAAATATTACATAGTAAAAAAAGGAAGGATATAAAGAGGACATGCAACTATATACATAAATTATATACATTATCAAAACTGAGAAATGAAGGCTACTGAAGATTACGGTGTGTCCCAGGTAGAGATATGACTTGGTTATTAACATCGAATATTTTGTTTGATACAATTTTTAAACGAGAAAACTGATTGAGCTAGCTTAGCTTCAAGCGGGAGGTCATTCCACATAAAAGCCCCGCTGTATTTAAAGCTTCTTTTAAGAAATTCTCTTTTTGGCTTTGGAAGGGCCAGATCGGTTTGGGAATTTCTAAGATTATAATTATTTTGTAAAGTATTCCTACTTAAGAATGAATCTTTCAGGGTCGGTGCAGCACTATTGCTCAAGACTTAATATACGAATGTAGCCTTAGATAAGTACCATCGTGTTTCCAAATTTTCCCAGTCAAGAGATCGGAGAACGTCAGCAGATCTAATCTCATAACTGGCGCCAGTTATTATTCTGGCGGCCCGATTTTGGAACTTTTGTAATTTATCTCTCAGGGTTTTGTTACAGGTGCCCCAAAGAGGAGAGCAGTAATCGAAATAAGGCTGCATACGAGAGCATTATAAATTGATATCAAGGTGTTTGCAGGAACATAGGGCTTAATACGCCTCAGAACCCCAATGCCAGCCCCGGCTTTTTGCAAACCATTTCAATATGGTCGTCCCAACTCAATGTTTCATCAAGTTTAACTCCCAAACACGGGATTGAATGCACTCTAGGAATCAGTTGGTCATTAATCATTACGGGAAGATCATTGTCAATTTTAGCAAGGTTGTGATAGGATCCGACATACATTAATTTAGTTTTTGTTGAATGATGTTGCAGTTTGTTTTGACGAGCCATTGACTAACATTGTTTAAGTCATGATTTAAATTAGCATTCAGTTCTGTACAGTCTTTTGCAGAAGAAAATATCTGTGAATCATCAGCATATAAACAAGGGATGTCTTCTCAAGACAATCAGGCAAATCATTTATATAAAGTAAGAACAATAGGGGCCCAATATGGATCCTTGAGGAACCCCACATACAATCCTTTTGGAGCTGACATTTCGCCATTAACAAATGACATCTGTTCCATGTCAGAAAGATAGGACTCGAACAGATTTAATTCAATATTTGAACTCCCAAATTGTTCTTTCATTTTGCGCAGTAGAATGTTATGATTAATAGAGTCAAAAGCTTTTCGGATATCAACAAAAACAACACCATTCAATTCACCATTGTCCATGCTCTCATACCATGCATCACACATCTGAATGAGAGCTGCCAGAGTAGAATTTTTAGGGCGGAACCCAAATTGATGTTTAGAGAGTAGAGAATTGGCGTTCAGAAATTCATATAATTGATTAAAAACGGATCTCTCAAAAATTTTACTAATAATTGGTAAGATTGATATTGGGCGATAATTCTCACATTTTTTTCTATCTTCTGACTTATAAATGGGTATAACCCAAGCCTTCTTCCAATCATCTATGTAGACACCGGATTTGATACAGAGATTAAAAATCCACGTTAGAGAAGGGCTAATTATTTCAGCTGAGATTTTAAGTACCCTTGCGGGGATAGAATCAAGGCCAGTCGATTTTGATGATTTAAGATTACTTAACAAAAGAAATACTTCGTATTCACTAATTTCAGACAGGGTAAATAGAGTCTCTGGACTGGTGACGGGACTTTCTGATTCTGACAAGTCCGTGGCGTCGGGGTCAATTTCAGCAGATAATTTTGGCCCAATGCTCACAAAGAAGTCGTTAAAGGCCTCAGCTATCAGTAAATTATCAGAAACAATAGTATCGCCTATTATTAATTGGGGAATGTTGTTTGATTTGTAATTCTTACCCAAAAGGTGATTAATATGGTGCCAACTTTGTTTGAGATCTTTGGTCTGAGCACAAACCTCAAATTTGTCGCAAAAATAACTCTTTTGGATTTATACAATTCAGAGTTAACTTTATTGCGAGTGTCTTTGTATTTCGACCAGTGTAATTGGGAATTAAATTTCACTGCTTTCTTTTTGTGAAAATCTCTTGCTCTCATCAGATTTTTTATATTTGGAGTAATCCACAGAAGTGAGTTACCTCGGGTTCTCATGCATCTAAATGGTGCATGTCGGTCAAGTATTTGCAAGTAAAATGATTTCCATAAATGCCAACAAGAGTTTGGGTTAGCATATTGTGTCACATTTTCCCATGGTATCTGTGATAGGTCATTAAGGAAGTCCGTAGCGTTGAAATTTTTAAAGTTACGGACATATCTTACACTTTGTCGAGATTTTGGAGTAAAAAATTTTCTAACAGTAAAAATCAAACTGTGATCGGATATACCAAGATGAATAACTCCGGATTTTGTAATATTTTCTTTCTTATTAGTAAAAATCAAATCGATCAAGGTTGCTGACGTTCTCGTAACCCTTGTGGGTTCGTTAATTAACTGCTCAAATTGGTAGATGCATGAAAGAAATAGCAGCCTACGCGTGTGAGCATCAGGGGGAGACTTACTAACATCACAGTTTAGATCACCCATAAGTAATAATTCTTTGTTTTCCAAGTCACATCTTCTCAGAAAATTTTCGAAATCATCAAACAAGCGAGTAACTGAGCCAGGGGGTCTATACCATGTAGATACTAAGAATGGCTTACTGCATGGTCTACTAATTGCAATACCTTACTCAAGCAAGATTAAATGCATTACGGAATGGTAAGCAAATTTTTATAATTTCTCTGAGCATCACAGGAATGACATGAAGTATGCTCCACACTGCATTTATAATTTTGTTCATGTCATAAAGCAGAACTGAATGTCAAGAACTCTTTTGTGAGCGTACATAGACAGTATTTTAAGCACTTATTTTGTGAGATGAGCAGATGAGCAGGCGCTCTGAGCAATAACCGAGCGTTTATTGAGCATATAAGTACCGACTCTGAGTTCCCTTTGAGCGCAAGGAAGCATGTGCTCATAAAACAAGTTATTTCTGGAGAGTCAGTGCTAGCGGAATGAGCTGTCAATTTTGGGGAAAGCAATTTAATCGTGGTTTCAATCTACGTAGACACGAAAAGGAGTACTGTCCACTGTGGGATCAAGAGAGAAACATATCAGAAACAGACACGAATAGTCAGACAATGGATTCCGAAGACAATGTTTTGACAACTTCAACTGAAAAGTCTGAAAGTTCGATGACAGCAGAAAATGAGTCACAAAATGAGGAGGAAGAAAATATCCTTGGATACCACTGATAGAGGAGGCAAAACAGAGAAATTACACGATTTATGAGGAAATGAAGAATGATTTGATAGCCAGTGGTCTTGACGAACAATCTGCTAGAGACAAAGCTTACTCCAATATTCTGCCTAAGTTGCAAAAGGAACTGGAAAGTATTTATATGGAACGCCTTTTGTGAATGAAACAACAAAAGAAAGATCCAGTACATAGGAAAATAATGCAGACAAAGGATACATTTGTCGAAAACGAGAACTTTGATCCAGAAGAAGCTCTAGAAGAAGCTGTTCCGCTCTCAATTTGCGTCTGCTCTCAATTTGTTAATTAATCCTTGTAAGCTATACTAAGTAAGCATCTCATAAGTAAGTTATACTAAAACTTGAGCAGTGAAAAACGACTATTGGCTTGATAGATGTACGATTATCGAATAATTTCACACGAGGGTATTGATATTCAGCGAAATGCAATCATTGCATATTATAAATGTTTGATCTACTGTTCACGTGTTGGGTATTGACTCTAAGCGAAATGTGATCAGTGCATACTGTAAATATGTAAACATGAAACGAATGCTTCATTTAATTCTTTTAATATATTTGGTGGCTCTTCAAAGAGCCGTTTTTTGTGTCTTGTACGCTTCCTTTACTCTAAGAGAGACGTATCAAAATCCAATATATACTGAGCGGCTTTGTCTTCAGCCGCGTCTTCAAAAAGGCTCTGTCATTCTCGCGCGCTTCGCTTCAAACTCCAGAACCAGCTCGATGTCTCTTCGACAAATATCGTAAACTCTTGGTGTGTGGATCGATCCTCTGTCTTTCGTTTGCGATAGTGCCGCAAACGTTCTGCCTCACTTTCTGTTTGTACTCTCATCACTGTACGTACTGGCAAGTAAGCGCTATAGGCGAACGCGAAAATGTATACATTTTTGAGGCGAAATATGAAATATGCCATAATATGGCGATTAGTGTCGGTTGGATGCATGCAGATATTAAATATGACAAAACACAGATTATATAGGATCTCTAAAAGTATAATAACAAGAGTTTAATGCGGTTATATTGTACAATTGCCCCTAGACTAAGCCTAAATATTACTGACTAGTCGTTAAAACGTTTCTAGTTATACTCAGGGGAAATTTTATCATATACTTGATTTTAATATATCTTCTATTAAGACCAATAACCCGATATATTTTTCTATGGTAAAAGGATTAGTATGTACACTGGATCTACGGCCTCCTAGCCATACGATCGCCATCTCTCCTGTTCAGATAACATAAGACAGTCATGCTGGCGTTAACTTGGGTGATCGTACTCACAACCACAGCATCTTTCCTTACTTAGTTTACAAACTTCGTCAAAAACTGCCTCTGCATATATAGCCTCTAACAAACTGAAAAGTTTTTTATAATCAACGGACAAAACTTCGTCTGCATGAACACTGTTAGCCCAGTTTGACTGCTCGAAATTTTGTGAGAAACTCATTTTCAAACTTAGTTAATCACTGAATAAAAGCGCGGCGTTTTTTATAGGCATGTGTGAGGTACAATTACGTAATATATGCTAAGTATAACTAAACATGTTCGAACAGGTATAACGTCATCTTCATTAAAACCGGATACACGTAGTTGAACGTGCATACTTAATAATTAATGTGGGCGGGTAAACGACACCAGAGACTGGCAACCCGTCACTAAAAAGCTTGGGTAGAGGCATGTAAAAATTAAGGGAAAAGAAGGAAATATTCATGTCGGTATAATTCAGATATCCCCCGTACGCAACGTTTCGTTCTTCCTTGAACTCATCAGCGAGGAATTGGGGTTGAACATAGACCTGTATGAACTTTGTGTAAGCTATGACGAAATCGTCCCATGCGACGCTCTCGTAATCTGATAACGAGTTTGATCATGTGTTCGACCCTCAATGATGAGTTCGACCGTCTACTGTTTCGAAACTGGGGATTTATCAAACATAATAACATTACTAAATACCATCTGAATGACTATGTTCCTCACCTAAATCAAAGAGGGACACGGTACTCGCACGGAACATAAAACATTATTTAAAAAATCAAATATTGTATTGAAATGCGGAAGCGGTCAAGAATATTAGCACAATATTTTTGAATTCCGAACACCAACATACACATAATCTTCCAAATCATACCGATTGTATTAAAAAGACAAGAGGATTTAAAATTGCTCATTTTAATATAAGAAGTATATTCAAGCATATCGATGAATTGAGACTCTATCTTGATAAACAACAATTTCACATAATTAGCTTAAACGAAACCATGCTTGACTTGTCAATTTCAAACCACGAATTGGGAATTTGCGGTTACGAAATTATTGGGAAAGACAGAAATCGACATGGCGGAGGAGTAGCAATTTATATACGAAACCCAATAAATTACACAGTGTGAAACGATCTGGTTGACGAAAATCTTGACTCAATACACTTGAAATCTCTAAACCGAAATCTAAACCATTTTGCGTTAATAGTTGGTATAGACCCTCAGAAACAGCATTAGAATACTTTAATACGAGGAATTGATCACCAGAATGGACGCTGAAAATAAGATAAGGAGGTTATTTTAATTGGAGATTTTAATGTGATTCGTTCCTTTTGAATGATTGTAAAGTTAAAGGTCAGATAAAAAAACTTGCTGAAATTACAAAGATAATTCAATTTGAGCAATTGATTAATGAAGGAACACGAATTACAGCGACAACTAAAACATTAATAGATTTATCATTCACAAATAAACAGAACTAATTAATGGATCTGGTGTCATCCACCTGGGAATTAGTGACCATTGCCGAATTTATATTCAAAGGAAAATTACCATTCCCAGAAAAGAGTAATAAATTATTAAAACAAGGCAACATAAATAGTATAAAAGCAATAACTTTAAGTCACATATTTCGGCATATTTGCATGATCAAATATTTTGGACACAACACTTGAATATCATGTGGGAAAAATGGAAAATATTAATATTTTTATCGGTCGCAGATTTTCACGCACCCCAGATTACCAAAAAGTTAAAAGTGAGTATGCCCCATGGATTACAGATACATCAGGCAAACTATGCGGCGAAGAGATTTCTTGAAGGAAAAGGCAGTTAAAACAGGGTCAAAACAATTTCATGATGCCTACGAGAGAACACGCGATAATATAAATACATTAATTAAAAATACAAAAGCGACCTATTTCACAAATACTATGAATAAATGTGAAAAAAATCTCAAAGAAATGCGGAAAACGATTAACAAGCTTACTAACAAAAAATGAAAACTACTTTGATTCCCGAAATAATCAAAATTTGACAAAAAATCATGATATTGCAAACACTTTTAAAACCCAGTTTAACGAAGTTGGACTAAATCTAGCGAGGGTATACCCCAGAGTTCTAGAACGCCGGAGTCTTACCTAACGTCTACGAACGCACGATTCAATATACAAAATGTTACAGTAACAAAAGCCTGCAAGTCGCTTTGTTGCATTAAAACTTCCAAATCAGCAGGACACGACAGAGTACAAGGCAAACTTTTACGAGATACGGCTGATGTAATATCGCCCTCGCTAACAGCGATATGTAATGCGTCTATAAACACAGGTATGTTTCCTGATGACTTCAAACCTGCAATCATCTCCCCAAGTTATAAATCTGGAGACAAAACAAATTGTGACAATTATAGACGAATTTCTGTTCTATCAACTGTTGCTAAAATTTTCGAGGAATTGATTACTGAACAGCTTGAAGTATATCTGGAATCCAATGGCATACTCAAAGAGCAACAAGCTGGTTTAGGAAGAAACACTCGACACAAACGTCCTTTCTTAACATTACTAATCAGTGGTTAGTGGACATGGACAAGGGATATTTGAATGGTCGGTTATTTCCTGGACCTTAAGAAAATGGGTTACCTCGATTGGGTTACCATAGTATATTAACTAAAAGTGTATTATTACGGAATAAGAGGACATACACTTGACTGTCTGAGTTCAATCTTATCTTACCAACCGCATAATAATGTGTAAAGTAGACCAGACAATGTCGACGAAAAACTCTGTTTAATGCGCCATACCTCAACTTTCAAACCTGGGGCCGCTACTGTTTTTATTATACACAAACGATTTACCGAATTGCCTCATTTCGTCTTCAGCAAGTACGTTCGCTGACAGCACAAACATTTCAAGCCAAGGCAAGTCTCAACCTGAAATACAAGAACGCTTAAATGCTGACTTAGAAAATGTTCATCAATGCATGCTACTTGCAATAATCGAAAAACAGAATATATGTTGTTGGTTCGTGACAACGCCTATCAAATATCATAACTGGTCCCAAAATTGAGCTTGACGAGTCAACAATTAAGCGGGTTAATAAATCAAAAACGTTTTTGTGGAACGATCAAATTCAAAATATTATAACAAAAATATCTAAAGGCATAGGAATGATACGGCGAATAAGACAGTTTGTTCCTAAATCAACGCCATTTATAAGAATATATAATGCCATTGTCTTATCACACTTTGATTATTGTAGTTTGGTTTGCGATAACTGTTCCGAGTATCTAATTGACAAATTGCAAAAGTTGCAAAATAGGGCCGCACGAATCATCACTGGAACATCATATGATGTTAGCTCTGATGAAGTCTTAAACGAATTAAATTGGAAGCCTCCAAAACAAAGATTTAAGAACAATAAGACCATTTTTATGTACAAAATAAGAAATGATTCAGTGCCATTATCTTTAATAAACATGTTTCAAATTAAAACAATCAGAGCTATGATGTGCGAAGTAATAACAATAATTATGCTCTTGATAAACCCGAAACAAACTTTATAAAAAAGAGTATTAGTTACTCAGCGGCGTCATTGTGGAATAGGCATAATTATAAGCTTTAACAAATTCAAATCTATTCTTGACCGCTCCTGATTCTTCTTTTATATATTTATTTTGTACTTATTCTTCATATAGTTTAGTCATGTATATAGACTACAGAGTGATTAGTGCATGCTTAGTTGATAATTATGTAACAAACGACCCCTTGAAATGCAGGTGCCTATGAGCCCTGAAGGGTTACCGTTTTCACAATATTTTAAATAATAAAATAAAATAATAAAAGAATTTGCCGCGTCCCGAAATTTACAAATTAGCGACAAACAGTTTATTTATTTATTAGCTTAACAATGATATTACATTAATAAAATATTAAGTCCCATATTAAGTCCATCCATTCAACACCATGCAATAAAATCAATAACAACACAAAATACACAACGTATTACTCTACTTATACACAACAGACAAAACATGTAAGAACAAAAACTACACAAGACAAAATAATTACGAACAGCAATGGACCATTCCCCTATTAAACTAACTTTTGAATTAGGAAATTGTATCAGTACAGCTGGAAAGAGTATCCTAAGTTTAGTAAAATTGCAAAGTTTGGTTGCGAAATGTTGTAAAATGTGGAAATATAGCCCTGCGAAGTTAGTAAATTTTGTATAGTGTTGTATTACGCACGCAAAACCGTTTTCCGCACGTAATACAAAAATATAGAAAATTTGCCAACTTCACAGCGCTATATTTTCCACATTTTACAACATTTCGCAACCAAACTTTGCAATTTTACTAAACTTAGGATGCTCTTTCCAGCTGTACTGATACAATTTCCTAATTCAAAAGTTAGTCTAATAGGGGAATGGTCCATTGATATTGTTTGAGCGCCATTTCACACAAAAGGTTTCATGGTCTTGTTCTGTCAACGTCAAAATCCGAATTTAGTTTTGTAAAATAATATTCATAAAATGTATCTTTAAAAACTGCATACCGGAGGATGATCACTTGATATCAGAGGGTAGGTTATTCCGGAGAATTATAATTCTGTTTCAGATTTCTTTTCGCTTCCCTTGCTCGTCCGAGTTCCGAATTTCAGCGTTTAATTTAATACCGCGTTCCTTGTAGCGCGTCCAACGCGCCATGGAGGATTAAATTGGTCTCGCAGACCTGGTCTCCTATATCTAGAATTAGACACTTGCGCCATTTTCCGCGCTGACTAGATGAGAAGATCTGGAGAAAAATTACAACCCGTCATATATTTCAACCATCCTTTCATAATCCCTCCTCGTTTTATATGATTTTTATAGGAAATGTACCAAAAAGGTATTTTTATCGGTATTTGTTGCGGTTGGGTAAAATAAAAACAATAACAAAGGCCCGCAATGCACGACCTTGACTACTAATTGCGGAGGAGAGAGGGTGCATGGGGGAATTAGGGAGGGGGAAATAAATAGGACAAAATTGCAATTTATATAAAACTAGATTGTCCCAAAGTATTATAGATCTTATACCCGTAATGAGATCGGGGTACCCGTAAATTCTAGCCGTGAGTGAATTCACTCGTACGTCGTATTTCCATAGTTACTTTTGAAGCACTCGGTAGGGATCGAAGATAATTCATCAGACGATCCATTGAAAACAATGATATACAAGAAATTTGAGTAGGTTGCGTCATTCAGTAACAGACCTTGTATAAGAGTGAACACTTTTTATCGTCGAAAAGGTTAGAAATGACGCCGTCTTTGAGATTTGGGAAAGCTCGTGCTGTTTTCTTGTTGATATTTGTACAATGGTTCATGTCAGTACACACGCTAAGGTGACACATTTCAAAGTTTCAATATTACACTAGTTTTTCCTTGAGAGTGTTTGGCCCAAAAGACGGCCGTTTGCACGAAATTGGTTTTGAAATATTAAATATTATCTATCCCGAGGAAAAATTCTACTTGAAACTGTTTAACATTACATACATAAAATTCTCGCAGCCCATAAGGCCATATTCTGCAAAAAATGGAAAATATCCCCATTAGATTTTCGACTTTCGGGCAGCTAAACATTCTATACACTCAATACATTTGTTATGTCATTCATACCAGCATAAGAATATAAATCCAATTAATCTGTAAAGCATCAGCTAGCGAGGACAGATGTAGTGTGAACTATTACCACCATTAGTGTGGTATTATTACAATCAGAAATGTCTTACATTTCATTTGACAACTTGTGTGTTTCTAAACTGCTTTTAGACTAAGGATTTTTCAGTGGCGGGTAACCATTTCCTAGACGCCTTACAAAAGAAAATCTCTCAGCAAGATGTAAGACTTGAAAAGATTGAAGGAATATTAAAGGTAAGTCTCAAACAATCTGCTAGAGACAACTTGACGAACAATCTGCTAGAGACAAAGCTTACTCCAATATTCTGCCTAAGTTGCAAAAGGAACTGGAAAGTATTTATATGGAACGCCTTTTGTGAATGAAACAACAAAAGAAAGATCCAGTACATAGGAAAATAATGCAGACAAAGGATACATTTGTCGAAAACGAGAACTTTGATCCAGAAGAAGCTCTAGAAGAAGCTGTTCCGCTCTCAATTTGCGTCTGCTCTCAATTTGTTAATTAATCCTTGTAAGCTATACTAAGTAAGCATCTCATAAGTAACTTATACTAAAACTTGAGCAGTGAAAAACGACTATTGGCTTGATAGATGTACGATTATCGAATAATTTCACACGAGGGTATTGATATTCAGCGAAATGCAATCATTGCATATTATAAATGTTTGATCTACTGTTCACGTGTTGGGTATTGACTCTAAGCGAAATGTGATCAGTGCATACTGTAAATATGTAAACATGAAACGAATGTTTCGTTTAATTCTTTTAATATATTTGGTGGCTCTTCAAAGAGCCGTTTTTTGTGTCTTGTACGCTTCCTTTACTCTAAGAGAGACGTATCAAAATCCAATATATACTGAGCGGCTTTGTCTTCAGCCGCGTCTTCAAAAAGGCTCTGTCATTCTCGCGCGCTTCGCTTCAAACTCCAGAACCAGCTCGATGTCTCTTCGCGCGACAAATATCGTAAACTCTTGGTGTGTGGATCGATCCTCTGTCTTTCGTTTGCGATAGTGCCGCAAACGTTCTGCCTCACTTTCTGTTTGTACTCTCATCGCTGTACGTACTGGCAAGTAAGCGCTATAGGCGAACGCGAAAATGTATACATTTTTGAGGCGAAATATGAAATATGCCATCATATGGCGATTAGTGTCGGTTGGATGCATGCAGATATTAAATATGACAAAACACAGATTATATAGGATCTCTAAAAGTATAATAACAAGAGTTTAATGCGGTTATATTGTACAATTGCCCCTAGACTAAGCCTAAATATTACTGACTAGTCGTTAAAACGTTTCTCGTTATACTCAGGGTAAATTTTATCATATACTTGATTTTATTATATCTTCTATTAAGACCAATAACCCGATATATTTTTCTAATGTAAAAGGATTAGTATGTACACTGGATCTACGGCCTCCTAGCCATACGATCGCCATCTCTCCTGTTCAGATAACATAAGACAGTCATGCTGGCGTTGACTTGGGTGATCGTACTCACAACCACAGCATCTTTCCTTACTTAGTTTACAAACTTCGTCAAAAACTGCCTCTGCATATATAGCCTCTAACAAACTGAAAAGTTTTTTATCAACAAAACTTCGTCTGCATGAACACTGTTAGCCCAGTTTGACTGCTCGAAATTTTGTGAGAAACTCATTTTCAAACTTAGTTAATCACTGAATAAAAGCGCGGCGTTTTTTATAGGCATGTGTGAGGTACAATTACGTAATATATGCTAAGTATAACTAAACATGTTCGAACAGGTATAACGTCATCTTCATTAAAACCGGATACACGTAGTTGAACGTGCATACTTAATAATTAATGTGGGCGGGTAAACGACACCAGAGACTGGCAATACGTCACTAAAAAGCTTGTGTAGAGGCATGTAAAAATTAAGGGAAAAGAAGGAAATATTCATGTCGGTATAATTCAGATATCCCCCGTACGCAACGTTTCGTTCTTCCTTGAACTCATCAGCGAGGAATTGGGGTTGAACATAAACCTGTATGAACTTTGTGTAAGCTATGACGAAATCGTCCCATGCGACGCTCTCGTAATCTGATAACGAGTTTGATCATGTGTTCGACCCTCAATGATGAGTTCGACCGTCTACTGCTTCGAAACTGGGGATTTATCAAACATAATAACATTACTAAATACCATCTCAATGACTATGTGCTTCACCTAAATCAAAGAGGGACACGGTACTCGCACGAAACATAAAACATTATTTAAAAAATCAAATATTGTATTGAAATGCGGAAGCGGTCAAGAATATTAGCACAATATTTTTGAATTCCGAACACCAACATACACATAATCTTCCAAATAATACCGATTGTATTAAAAAGACAAGAGGATTTAAAATTGCTCATTTTAATATAAGAAGTCTATTCAAGAATATCGATGAATTGAGACTCTATCTTGATAAACAACAATTTGACATAATTAACTTAAACGAAACCATGCTTGACTTGTCAATTTCAAACCACGAATTGGGAATTTGCGGTTACGAAATTATTGGGAAAGACAGAAATCGACATGGCGGAGGAGTAGCAATTTATATACGAAACCCAATAAATTACACAGTGAGAAACGATCTGGTTGACGAAAATCTTGACTCAATACACTTGAAATCTCTAAACCGAAATCTAAACCATTTTGCGTTAATAGTTGGTATAAACCCTCAGAAACAGCATTAGAATACTTTAATACGAGGAATTGATCACCAGAATGGACGCTGAAAATAAGATAAGGAGGTTATTTTAATTGGAGATTTTAATGTGATTCGTTCCTTTTGAATGATTGTAAAGTTAAAGGTCAGATAAAAATACTTGCTGAAATTACAAAGATAATTCAATTTGAGCAATTGATTAATGAAGGAACACGAATTACAGCGACAACTAAAACATTAATAGATTTATCATTCACAAATAAACAGAACTAATTAATGGATCTGGTGTCATCCACCTGGGAATTAGTGACCATAGCCGAATTTATATTCAAAGGAAAATTACCATTCCCAGAAAAGAGTAATAAATTATTAAAACAAGGCAATATAAATAGTATAAAAGCAATAACTTTAAGTCACATATTTCGGCATATTTGCATGATCAAATATTTTGGACACAACACTTGAATATCCTGTGGGAAAAATGGAAAATATTAATATTTTTATCGGTCGCAGATTTTCACGCACCACAGATTACCAAAAAGTTAAAAGTGAGTATGCCCCATGGATTACAGATACATCAGGCAAACTATGGGGCGAAGAGATTTCTTGAAGGAAAAGGCAGTTAAAACAGGGTCAAAACAATTTCATGATGCCTACGAGAGAACACACGATAATATAAATACATTAATTAAAAATACAAAAGCGACCTATTTCACAAATACTTTGAATAAATGTGAAAAAAATCTCAAAGAAATGCGGAAAACGATTAACAAGCTTACCAACAAAAAATGAAAACTACTTTGATTCCCGAAATAATCAAAATTTGACAAAAAATCATGATATTGCAAACACTTTTAAAACCCAGTTTAACGAAGTTGGACTAAATCTAGCGAGGGTATACCCCAGAGTTCTAGAACGCCGGAGTCCTACCTAACGTCTACGAACGCACGATTCAATATACAAAATGTTACAGTAACAAAAGCCTGCAAGTCGCTTTGTTGCATTAAAACTTCCAAATCAGCAGGACACGACAGAATACAAGGCAAACTTTTACGAGATACGGCTGATGTAATATCGCCCTCGCTAACAGCGATATGTAATGCGTCTATAAACACAGGTATGTTTCCTGATGACTTCAAACCTGCAATCATCTCCCCAATTTATAAATCTGGAGACAAAACAAATTGTGACAATTATAGACGAATTTCTGTTCTATCAACTGTTGCTAAAATTTTCGAGGAATTGATTACTGAACAGCTTGAAGTGTATCTGGAATCCAATGGCATACTCAATGAGCAACAAGCTGGTTTAGGAAGAAACACTCGACACAAACGTCCCTTCTTAACATTACTAATCAGTGGTTAGTGGACATGGACAAGGGATATTTGAATGGTCGGTTATTTCCTGGACCTTAAGAAAATGGGTTACCTCGATTGGGTTACCATAGTATATTAACTAAAAGTGTATTATTACGGAATAAGAGGACATACACTTGACTGTCTGGTTTCAATCTTATCTTACCAACCGCATAATAATGTGTAAAGTAGACCAGACAATGTCGACGAAAAGAACTGTTTAATGCGCCATACCTCAACTTTCAAACCTGGGGCCGCTACTGTATTTATTATACACAAACGATTTACCGAATTGCCTCATTTCGTCTTCAGCAAGTACGTTCGCTGACAGCACAAACATTTCAAACCAAGGCAAGTCTCAACCTGAAATACAAGAACGCTTAAATGTTGACTTAGAAAATGTTCATCAATGCATGCTACTTGCAATAATCGAAAAACAGAATATATGTTGTTGGTTCGTGACAACGCCTATCAAATATCATAACTGGTCCCAAAATTGAGCTTGACGAGTCAACAATTATAAAGCGGGTTAATAAATCAAAAACGTTTTTGTGGAACGATCAAATTCAAAATATTATAACTAAAATATCTAAAGGCATAGGAATGATACGGCGAATAAGACAGTTTGTTCCTAAATCAACGCCATTTATAAGAATATATAATGCCATTGTTTTATCACACTTTGATCATTGTAGTTTGGTTTGCGATAACTGTTCCGAGTATCTAATTGACAAATTGCAAAAGTTGCAAAATAGGGCCGCACGAATCATCACTGGAACATCATATGATGTTAGCTCTGATGAAGTCTTAAACGAATTAAATTGGAAGCCTCCAAAACAAAGATTTAAGAACAATAAGACCATTTTTATGTACAAAATAAGAAATGATTCAGTGCCATTATCTTTAATAAACATGTTTCAAATTAAAACAATCAGAGCTATGATTTGCGAAGTAATAACAATAATTATGCTCTTGATAAACCCGAAACAAACTTTATAAAAAAGAGTATTAGTTACTCAGCGGCGTCATTGTGGAATAGGCATAATTATAAGCTTTAACAAATTCAAATCTATTCTTGACCGCTCCTGATTCTTCTTTTATATATTTATTTTGTACTTATTCTTCATATAGTTTAGTCATGTATATAGACTACAGAGTGATTAGTGCATGGTTAGTTGATAATTATGTAACAAACGACCCCTTGAAATGCAGGTGCCTATGAGCCCAGAAGGGTTACCGTTTTCACAATATTTTAAATAATAAAATAAAATAATAAAAGAATTTGCCGCGTCCCGAAATTTACAAATTAGCGACAAACAGTTTATTTATTTATTAGCTTAACAATGATATTACATAATAAAGACCAATAAAAAGATATGATTGAAGGATTGGACTACAGGACGAGATCCCATATTAAGTCCATCCATTCAACACAATGCAATAAAATCAATAACAACACAAAATACACAACATATTACTCTATTGAGCGCCATTTCACACAAAATGTTTTCATGGTCTTGTTCTGTCAACGTCAAAATCCGAATTTAGTTTTGTAAAATAATATTCATAAAATGTATCTTTAAAAACTGCATACGAGGATGATCACTTGATATCAGAGGGTAGGTTATTCCAGAGAATTATAATTCTGAATCAGATTTCTTTTCGCTTCCCTTGTTCGTCCGAGTTCCGAATTTCAGCGTTTAATTTAATACCGCGTTCCTTGTAGCGCGTCCAACGCGCCATGGAGGATTAAATTGGTCTCGCAGACCTGGTCTCCTATATCTAGAATTAGACACTGGCGCCATTTTCCGCGCTGACTAGATGAGAAGATCTGGAGAAAAATTACAACCCGTCATATATTTCAACCATCCTTTCATAATCCTTCCTCGTTTTATATGATTTTTATAGGAAATGTACCAAAAAGGTATTTTTATCGGTATTTGTTGCGGTTGGGTAAAATAAAAACAATAACAAAAGCCCGCAATGCACGACCTTGACTACTAATTGCCGAGGGGAGAGGGTGCATGGGGAATTAGGGAGGGGGAAATAAATGGGACAAAATTGCAATTTATATAAAACTAGATTGTCCCAAAGTATTATAGATCTTATACCCGTAATGAGATCGGGGTACCCGTAAATTCTAGCCGTGAGTGAATTCACTCGTACGTCGTATTTCCATAGTTACTTTTGAAGCACTCGGTAGGGATCGAAGAAATTGGTTTTGAAATATTAAATATTATCTATCCCGAGGAAAAATTCTACTTGAAACTGTTTAACATTACATACATAAAATTCTCGCAGCCCATAAGGCCATATTCTGCAAAAAATGGAAAATATCCCCATTAGATTTTCGACTTTCGGGCAGCTAAACATTCTATACACTCAATACATTTGTTATGTCATTCACGTAATTTAGGCGCAAGTTTCGTTTTCTGCGATAGTAGGGGTAGGCAGGGGGGCGCAGGGGCGTAGGCTGGCAGGGGTTAAGGGGTAGGGGGGCGCAGGGGGCGCAGGGGGCGCAGGAAGTAGGAAGCAGGGGCAGGGGCAGGGGCAGGGGCAGGGGCAGGGGCAGGGGCAGGGGCAGGGGCAGGGGCAGGGGCAGGGGCAGGGGCAGGGGCAGGGGCAGGGGCAGGGGCGCAGGGGCGCAGGGGCGCAGGGGCAGGGGCAGGGGGCAGGAAGCAGGGGCGCAGGGGCAGGCGCAGGGGCGCAGGGGGCGCAGGGGGCGCAGGGGCGCAGGGGCGCAGGGGCAGGGGGCGCAGGGGCAGGGGCAGGGGCGCAGGGGCAGGGCAGGCGCAGGGGCAGGGGCGCAGGGGCAGGGGCGCAGGGGCGCAGGGGGCAGGGGCGCAGGGGGCGCAGGGGCGCAGGGGCGCAGGGGCGCAGGGGCGCAGGGGCGCAGGGGGCGCAGGGGGGCGCAGGGGGGCGCAGGGGGGCGCAGGGGGGCGCAGGGGGCGCACAACTCATCATTAACATAAACATTCATTAATTATGTATTGACTCCTTCAATCTCGTATCTAGTGAAGTATTTCTTTCTGAGTCGACCAATGACAATCTAATTGATTCAACCACTCTTCCTCAACTCCTGAATCCACTCTATCGGAATTGATTCTATCCCCAGAGGACGTGCTAATGACTCTTCTAAACCTTGATACCCACAAAGCCACAGGCCCTGACGGTATACCGCCCAGACTTCTAAAAGAAACCGCCCATCAAATTGCTCCATCGTTATGTTCCCTGTTTATTCGATCCCTCAATAGTGGCTCTTACCAGAGGAATGGAAGCTGGCAAACATCATACCAGTTTTTAAGAAAGGACAAAACCCACGTTGAGAACTATCGTCCCATTTCACTCCTTTGCATAATATCGAAAGTTCTCGAGCGCTGTGTGTTGAGCAAACTGCGTGATCACCTGTTAGAACTATTGAACACATCACAACATGGATTTATCCCGGCAGGTCCTGTACTACCCAGCTCGTTGAGGTGATGAACTACATTGGTTCTTTGTTGGACTCCGGTAAACAAACCGATGTTATCTTCTTAGACATGTCCAAAGCTTTCGACAAGGTTAGTCACGCTGCTCTCATTGCAAAACTTAAAAGATTCAATATCAGAGGATCTCTTCTCGACTGGTTTTCATCATATCTACATGACCGTCGACAGCGTGTTACTAGTCTTGGTGCAACATCTTCTGAAAAACCGGTGTCTTCGGGAGTACCTCAAGGCAGCATATTAGGCCCTATACTTTTCCTCCTCTATGTGAATGACCTACCTGACGTTGTTAAGAACTCAAGTGTTGCCTGCTTCGCTGACGACACTAAGATCTTCCGTTGCGTCGATTCCATCTCCGACGCTACTTTACTCCAACGTGATCTGAGTAACCTAGACAGTTGGTCTTCTTCCAGTGGGCTCGTCTTCAATCAATCAAAGTGCAAATGTCTGCGTGTGACTAGGAAGACTCGACCCGTCGTTTATCCGTATAAGATCAAGGACAACGAACTTGCAACAACATCAATCGAAAAGGACCTGGGAATTTGGGTTTCTAGCGACCTTACATGGACCAAGCATGTACTAGAACGTTGTGCGAAAGCAAACAAGCTGCTGGGTTTCGTGAGGAGAAGCGGTGCAGAAATAACAAACACAAGGACTCGCCGCACATTGTATTTGTCAGTGGTTCGCCCTGTTCTCGGCTATTCAAGCCAGGTATGGTCTCCCCAGTCCATAGGTCTCATCAAACGAACCGAACGCATCCAGAGAAGAGCTTCGAAGTTCATGCTGAATCTACCTTATATGTGTAGTCAGTCTTACCGCGAGAGGCTGATCACTTTGGAACTAATGCCGTTATCCTACTGGCATGAGTATATGGATCTCATGTTCTTTTTTAAAGCTGTAAATGGTCTGGTCACAATATCTGAAGATGTTCTTCCTCAACCCATTATTCCAACGAGAGTAACCAGATCATCAAGTAGTAATGAGGTATTATTCCGTCCACAAAAGTGCAGGACTAGTACATTCCAGCGTTCCTATTTCACCAGTGTTACGAGAGTTTGGAACTGTCTCCCAACAAACTTAAGGCATCCCGATACAAGTCTAACTTTATTCAAAAGATTGTTGCGGGACTATTATTTCAAAGCACTGCACATTTGTTATGATGCAGAGGACCCAAGAACATGGAAGTCTATATGTTTAAATTGTAACTGTTGTCGAAGTTTAAACAATGTCATTAACTGTTGTTTCTAGATATTAGTATAATATATAATGTAACTTATATGTTAAAAGGGCCCACAGTAATTGGTTTTAACTGTTGTGGTGTCCCCGCCATTCGTTACTGTTTGTATTGTATTTGTGTTGTGCACTTGTGTATGTCATTTGTAGTTATTTGTATAACCTTTATCTGGCGAAGTTGAATAAATAAATAAATAAATAAATACTAATAAGTTTTCAAGCGTTTATTTAGTAAAGCGTTAGAAACATAAATATTTTGATGCTAAGTTAAACTAAAGACACAATAGCTTAACTCATTAAAAGATTAAGTCAAAAGACTTGTTTGGGCGAAACAATCATTAAGACGAACCATCACAATAGCTAGACCTTTCTTATATATTTTGCCAAGCGTTGTGTTCCAAACACATTCCGTTTCGACAAAGAGTAAATATATTCTCGTATCTAATATCACCTTAAACAAGACGGCTTAGACAACTAATATAGCGACGCTTAACCTAGTAAAATATTATGCGAAATAATAACAAGTAGAAATATAGCGTTCTAAAACGAGAAAAGTCTTATAGTCTAAGAGAGGTCTAAGGTCTTATAGCGCAATACAAATATATGTTTACCAAGCGATTGTATAAACATAATTCTTACAGGGATTTAAACCTTACAAAGTTTCAAGCGTTTTAGATGTAGTAGAATGGGAAAAGCAGTGATTTTTAAGCGAGATTTACAAGCATATACAAACATTGTATATAAACATTTAGCGTTTGTTAGGTAATTACGGGCAATTAAGATTTTCTAGCTTAAAGATTTGAATAAATTTAGAATATATTATTTATAGGACGGGGAAATATTGTACAATGTACATACAACACACACAGAATTAATTTTATAAACACATTTATTGATAATAATTTCTTTTACAGCGTTAGTAAGGTCTGCTCCTAAGAGGATATCGTTTAGGTTTCTTTTGTATCTTTGAAGAGATATTTTTTGTCTGTCTTCGGGGGATAATCTTGCAATTGCTAAATCTTAAGTCTCCAATCTGTCTTGGGGGATAATCTTGCAATTGCTAAATCTACCATTATTAAATATATTTTTAACAAAGTAAATAAGGTCTGCTCTGGGTCTGCTTCTAAGAACGTATTATTCTTAAACTCCAAATCCTAAGAGTGAATCATTGAATCCTAAAATTGAATAATTGAATATCGAGCGATGTTAGCTTCATATCGAGCGAGCCAACCTCCATATTGAGCGAGCTTAGCTTCGAGCCGACCTCTAAGACGTAAGGATAGGCACGAGCGGAGCTCTAACATATAAGGATAGGCCCGAGCCAAGCTTAGTGTATATCTCCGATGATATCCTAAGATATTGTATAATATCCTAATATACTGTATGATATCCTAAGATACTGTATGATATCTTAAGATACTGTATGATATCCTAAGATACTGTATGATATCCTAAGATACTGTATGATATCTTAAGATACTGTATGATATCCTAAGATATTGTATGATATCGTAAGATACTGTATGATATCCTAAGATACTGTATGATATCGTAAGATACTGTATGATATCCTAAGATACTGTATGATTTCAGCTACTGTTGTGAAGTTTGGAATGTATTTGGTGAAACTCAATCAACACGTCTGCAAAAACTTCACAACAGAGCTGCTCGTATTATAGCACATGTGCCAAATGAGGTAGGTCAACAAACTGTACTGAATATATTAGGATGGGAACCACTCAAAGAACAAAGAGTGAAAGCCAAGGCAAAAATAATGTTTAAAACGCTCAATAACATGGGGCCAAACTCGCTAAGAGAATTATTTACTTTCAAAACGGAAATGTTAGATCACAGTCTTCGTGACAGCTCAAGTTCAATACGCTTGCCAAAGCCAAATACGAACAACATGAAGAAAAGTTTCATGTACGATGGAGCTTCCATATGGAACTCCCTACCAGAAAATATAAGAGAAATTAAATCAATCTCAAGTTTTAAAAGAAAAATCGCTACTCTTAACTTACAAAATCACATGATTATTAATGTAAATAGATACTTAATATTTGTATATTTGTAACTGCATGATACTTTTTTATTTTTTATTTACTTGTAACTATTTGTTAATATTTTACACGCCCATTGTGGAAACCAGCTTTAGCTGACAATGTTAGCGTGGTTAAATAAAGTTATCATCATCATATCCTAAAATGATATCCTAAGATACTGTATGATATCCTAAAATGATATCCTAAGATACTGTATGATATCATTGAATCCTAAGATTGAATCATTGAATCCTAAAGAGTGAATCATTGAATCCTAACACATCGAGCGAGCTTAGCTCAATATCGAGCGAGCTTAACTCCATATCGAGCGAGCTTAGCTCCAAATCGAGCGAGCTTAACTCCAAATCGAACGAGCTTAGCTCCAAATCGAGCGAGCTTAGCTCCATATCGAGCGAGCTTAGCTCCATATCGAGCGAGTTTAGCTCCATATCGAGCGAGCTTAGCTCCATATCGAGCGAGTTTAGCAGCTTAGATGGACTATAGTCTATGTCTATAGTCATAGTCATGGACTATAGCTCGCTCGATTTGAAGCTAAGCTCGTCCGATTTGGAGCTAAGCTCGCTCGATTTGGAGCTAAGCTCGCTCGATATGGAGCTAAGCTCGCTCGATTTGGAGCTAAGTTCGTTCGATATGGAGCTAAGCTCGCTCGATATGGAGTTAAGCTCGCTCGATATGGAGCTAAGCTCGCTCGATATGGAGCTAAGCTCGCTCGATATGGAGCTAAGTTCGCTCGATTTGGAGCTAAACTCGCTCGATATGGAGCTAAGCTCGCTCGATATGGAGCTAAGCTCGCTCGATTTGGATATAAGCTCGTTCGATTTGGAGCTAAGCTCGTTCGATTTGGATATAAGCTCGCTCGATTTGGAGCTAAACTCGCTCGATATGGAGTTAAGCTCGCTCGATTTGGAGCTAAGCTCGCTCGATATGGAGTTAAGCTCGCTCGATATGGAGCTAAGCTCGCTCGATGTGTTAGGATTCAATGATTCACTCTTTAGGATTCAATGATTCAATCTTAGGATTCAATGATATCATACAGTATCTTAGGATATCATTTTAGGATATCATACAGTATCTTAGGATATCATTTTAGGATATCATACAGTATCTTAGGATATCATACAGTATCTTACGATATCATACAGTATCTTAGGATATCATACAGTATCTTACGATATCATACAATATCTTAGGATATCATACAGTATCTTAAGATATCATACAGTATCTTAGGATATCATACAGTATCTTAGGATATCATACAGTATCTTAAGATATCATACAGTATCTTAGGATATCATACAGTATATTAGGATATTATACAATATCTTAGGATATCATCGGAGATATACACTAAGCTTGGCTCGGGCCTATCCTTATATGTTAGAGCTCCGCTCGGGCCTATCCTTACGTCTTAGAGGTCGGCTCGAAGCTAAGCTCGCTCTATATGGAGGTTGGCTCGCTCGATATGAAGCTAACATCGCTCGATATTCAATTATTCAATTTTAGGATTCAATGATTCACTCTTAGGATTTGGAGTTTAAGAATAATACGTTCTTAGAAGCAGACCCTAAGCTCGCTCGATTTGGAGCTAAGTTCGTTCGATATGGAGCTAAGCTCGCTCGATATGGAGTTAAGCTCGCTCGATATGGAGCTAAGCTCGCTCGATATGGAGCTAAGCTCGCTCGATATGGAGCTAAGTTCGCTCGATTTGGAGCTAAACTCGCTCGATATGGAGCTAAGCTCGCTCGATATGGAGCTAAGCTCGCTCGATTTGGATATAAGCTCGTTCGATTTGGAGCTAAGCTCGTTCGATTTGGAGCTAAGCTCGCTCGATTTGGAGCTAAACTCGCTCGATATGGAGTTAAGCTCGCTCGATTTGGAGCTAAGCTCGCTCGATATGGAGTTAAGCTCGCTCGATATGGAGCTAAGCTCGCTCGATGTGTTAGGATTCAATGATTCACTCTTTAGGATTCAATGATTCAATCTTAGGATTCAATGATATCATACAGTATCTTAGGATATCATTTTAGGATATCATACAGTATCTTAGGATATCATTTTAGGATATCATACAGTATCTTAGGATATCATTTTAGGATATCATACAGTATCTTAGGATATCATACAGTATCTTACGATATCATACAGTATCTTAGGATATCATACAGTATCTTACGATATCATACAATATCTTAGGATATCATACAGTATCTTAAGATATCATACAGTATCTTAGGATATCATACAGTATCTTAGGATATCATACAGTATCTTAAGATATCATACAGTATCTTAGGATATCATACAGTATATTAGGATATTATACAATATCTTAGGATATCATCGGAGATATACACTAAGCTTGGCTCGGGCCTATCCTTATATGTTAGAGCTCCGCTCGTGCCTATCCTTACGTCTTAGAGGTCGGCTCGAAGCTAAGCTCGCTCTATATGGAGGTTGGCTCGCTCGATATTCAATTATTCAATTTTAGGATTCAATGATTCACTCTTAGGATTTGGAGTTTAAGAATAATACGTTCTTAGAAGCAGACCCAGAGCAGACCTTATTTACTTTGTTAAAAATATATTTAATAATGGGTAGATTTCAGATTGGAGACCTTAAGATTTAGCAATTGCAAGATTATCCCCCGAAGACAGACAAAAAATATCTCTTTAAAGATACAAAAGACACCTAAACGATATTCTCTTAGGAGCAGACCTTACTAACGCTGTAAAAGAAATTATTATCAATAAATGTGTTTATAAAATTAATTCTGTGTGTGTTGTATGTACATTGTACAATATTTCCCCGTCCTATTAATAATATATTCTAAATTTATTCAAATCTTTAAGCTAGAAAATCTTAATTGCCCGTAATTACCTAACAAACGCTAAATGTTTATATACAATGTTTGTATATGCTTGTAAATCTCGCTTAAAAATCACTGCTTTTCCCATTCTACTACATCTAAAACGCTTGAAACTTTGTAAGGTTTAAATCCCTGTAAGAATTATGTTTATACAATCGCTTGGTAAACATATATTTGTATTGCGCTATAAGACCTTAGACCTCTCTTAGACTATAAGACTTTTCTCGTTTTAGAACGCTATATTTCTACTTGTTATTATTTCGCATAATATTTTACTAGGTTAAGCGTCGCTATATTAGTTGTCTAAGCCGTCTTGTTTAAGGTGATATTAGATACGAGAATATATTTACTCTTTGTCGAAACGGAATGTGTTTGGAACACAACGCTTGGCAAAATATATAAGAAAGGTCTAGCTATTGTGATGGTTCGTCTTAATGATTGTTTCGCCCAAACAAGTCTTTTGACTTAATCTTTTAATGAGTTAAGCTATTGTGTCTTTAGTTTAACTTAGCATCAAAATATTTATGTTTCTAACGCTTTACTAAATAAACGCTTGAAAACTTATTAGTATTTATTTATTTATTTATTTATTCAACTTCGCCAGATAAAGGTTATACAAATAACTACAAATGACATACACAAGTGCACAACACAAATACAATACAAACAGTAACGAATGGCGGGGACACCACAACAGTTAAAACCAATTACTGTGGGCCCTTTTAACATATAAGTTACATTATATATTATACTATAATATCTAGAAACAACAGTTAATGACATTGTTTAAACTTCGACAACAGTTACAATTTAAACATATAGACTTCCATGTTCTTGGGTCCTCTGCATCATAACAAATGTGCAGTGCTTTGAAATAATAGTCCCGCAACAATCTTTTGAAAAAAGTTAGACTTGTATCGGGATGCCTTAAGTTTGTTGGGAGACAGTTCCAAACTCTCGTAACACTGGTGAAATAGGAACGCTGGAATGTACTAGTCCTGCACTTTTGTGGACGGAATAATACCTCATTACTACTTGATGATCTGGTTACTCTCGTTGGAATAATGGGTTGAGGAAGAACATCTTCAGATATTGTGACCAGACCATTTACAGCTTTAAAAAAGAACATGAGATCCATATACTCATGCCAGTAGGATAACGGCATTAGTTCCAAAGTGATCAGCCTCTCGCGGTAAGACTGACTACACATATAAGGTAGATTCAGCATGAACTTCGAAGCTCTTCTCTGGATGCGTTCGGTTCGTTTGATGAGACCTATGGACTGGGGAGACCATACCTGGCTTGAATAGCCGAGAACAGGGCGAACCACTGACAAATACAATGTGCGGCGAGTCCTTGTGTTTGTTATTTCTGCACCGCTTCTCCTCACGAAACCCAGCAGCTTGTTTGCTTTCGCACAACGTTCTAGTACATGCTTGTTCCGTAAGGTCGCTAGAAACCCAAATTCCCAGGTCCTTTTCGATTGATGTTGTTGCAAGTTCGTTGTCCTTGATCTTATACGGATAAACGACGGGTCGAGTCTTCCTAGTCACACGCAGACATTTGCACTTTGATTGATTGAAGACGAGCCCACTGGAAGAAGACCAACTGTCTAGGTTACTCAGATCACGTTGGAGTAAAGTAGCGTCGGAGATGGAATCGACGCAACGGAAGATCTTAGTGTCGTCAGCGAAGCAGGCAACACTTGAGTTCTTAACAACGTCAGGTAGGTCATTCACATAGAGGAGGAAAAGTATAGGGCCTAATATGCTGCCTTGAGGTACTCCCGAAGACACCGGTTTTTCAGAAGATGTTGCACCAAGACTAGTAACACGCTGTCGACGGTCATGTAGATATGATGAAAACCAGTCGAGAAGAGATCCTCTGATATTGAATCTTTTAAGTTTTGCAATGAGAGCAGCGTGACTAACCTTGTCGAAAGCTTTGGACATGTCTAAGAAGATAACATCGGTTTGTTTACCGGAGTCCAACAAAGAACCAATGTAGTTCATCACCTCAACGAGCTGGGTAGTACAGGACCTGCCCGGGATAAATCCATGTTGTGATGTGTTCAATAGTTCTAACAGGTGATCACGCAGTTTGCTCAACACACAGCGCTCGAGAACTTTCGATATTATGCAAAGGAGTGAAATGGGACGATAGTTCTCAACGTGGGTTTTGTCCCCTTTCTTAAAAACTGGTATGATGTTTGCCAGCTTCCATTCCTCTGGTAAAGAGCCACTATTGAGGGATCGATTAAACAGGGAACATAACGATGGAGCAATTTGATGGGCGGTTTCTTTTAGAAGTCTGGGCGGTATACCGTCAGGGCCTGTGGCTTTGTTGGTATCAAGGTTTAGAAGAGTCATTAGCACGTCCTCTGGGGATAGAATCAATTCCGATAGAGTGGATTCAGGAGTTGAGGGAAGAGTGGTTGAATCAATTAGATTGTCATTGGTCGACTCAGAAAGAAATACTTCACTAGATACGAGATTGAAGGAGTCAATACATAATTAATGAATGTTTATGTTAATGATGAGTTGTGCGCCCCCTGCGCCCCCCTGCGCCCCCCTGCGCCCCCCTGCGCCCCCCTGCGCCCCCCTGCGCCCCCCTGCGCCCCCCTGCGCCCCCCTGCGCCCCCCTGCGCCCCCTGCGCCCCCTGCGCCCCTGCGCCCCTGCGCCCCCCTGCGCCCCTCAGGCCCCCCTGCGCCCCCTGCGCCCCCTGCGCCCCTGCGCCCCTGCGCCCCTGCGCCCCTGCCCCCTGCGCCCCCCTGCGCCCCCCTGCGCCCCCCTGCGCACACCTAGCGTTTTGCATTGAAAAACTTGCTTTATTGGTTTGTTTTGAATATGAATTCTAAGCTGTTGAGCAGAAGCTTTTTTTAGCATTGGTTTAGTACCAATAATTTGATATTCAGTTTTCGCTACGTTCAAGCTCAGCTTGTTTGCCATGAGCCATTTCCGAAGGTTTTCTAAATCCAAATTTACTGCATCTTCAATATCACTTACTCTTTACGGACCACTGCCTTGCGCCGTAATTACAATCGGTTGTTTCAAATGTAAATATCGCCAGACGTGTTTATTCTCTGGCAACAGGACAGGCGTCATTCGATAGCTTATGACTTCCTCTTTAAAATTATATTTAGTTTGTCCCGGTTCATATTACATATCCAAATTAATTTGCATACATGTTCATAAATTATCTAAAAAATTTACAATTATTGTTGAAATAACACTGAATTGCCAGAACAGGGTTCAGAATTTTCGAGCAAATGCTAGCAAAAAATTTAGCAAAATTGTAGCTCATATAAAAAGGAATATTATTGGAAAGTTTCATTGCATTTGAAGAACTAGAAGTATTTTATTTTATTTTTTGAAAGTCGCATGCAAAATGCCGAGATCGTTGAAATTTGATTCCCGCACGCGTAAATTAATTAGGAAATGCCATATAAGGTCAGTGTTGATTGCTATAAACCAATGAAAATCCGCCATCTAGGCAATTAAATCACGCGGAATCGATTGCCGGTACTTTCAATACGCTAGGATGCAAAGCCGCGGAGATTTAGCTTCCGAAGTTGCCCGAGCGTGCGCCGACAAAACCGGGATTTCGCAATTAGACGGGATTTTCACGAGAAAAGTCGAGAATTGTCATAAAATGGCTAGTTTATTTAGTATGGATATTTAAATACATCCTTTCGAACAGGATTTTCAAGAGCTATCCAATGGTCACACTTAGGAGTTTGTAGCGTGTAAACCAAAGGTAGGAAAGCGAAATGAATATATAATTAGTTTGTATTATTGTTAATTTGTAAACAATACAAAGTTCAGAGGTGTTTGAAAGGGGCTAAATTGGCCGCGTAGCATTGTAAACAAACACAATTTACTTCTCTAAAGACATCGTAAAACGCTGAATCGAACGGTGGTATTTTCATCTACATAGCATGCACTGAACCGAAGATATGAACCTGCAAAATTTAAGACGATATCGTCTTAAAAACATTAGCACCAGACGGTAAAGAGTACACCCACCAGCTGCTGTGATATTTGTGTCATCAGCAAACAGCCGGGGTTTTGTTTTATTCAGGCATGCAGGTAAATCATTAATATACAGTAAAAAGAACAGTGGTCCTAATATAGACCCTTGGGGCACACCACATTTTACACCATTTTCACTTGAAATAGAGCCATTGACTTCACATCTTTGGGTACGGTCAGTTAAATAAGATTTAAGCAGTAGAAATGCATTTCCTGTGATTCCAACTTGCATTAGTTTTTGCAATAAGATTTCATGGTTAACAGTATCAAAGGCTTTTTTTAAGTCTATAAATACAACCAAATTGAACAATTTCCTGTCCATGTTTATGTACCAATCATTCGTACAATCAAGTAAAGCTGAAGCAGTTGAATGAAATTTTCTGAAACCAAATTGATGCTCAGAAAGTATGTTGTTTACGGACAAATATTCATAAAGTTGAGTATATAAGATACGTTCCATAACTTTACTAATGGCAGGCAAGACAGAAATTGGTCGATAATTTCCTGCAGGGGCGGATCTAGGGGTGGTCAAACCGGTCACGCGACTCATGTAAAAATTGCGCAGATAATTAATATTCTAAGTTAATCCAGTTAAATACCTTTCGTGCAGCGGCATATATAAATATAATAGTTATTAATATTGGAATTCTAGTCCAGTTAATTAAATTCGTTCAGTGGCGCAGTTTTGGTAAAGCAATCCAATCCAATGACCGATCAGCTGTCTTACCCATGAGTTTTGACCGGTCTCCGGTCAAATTCTAGCAATCTGATTGGTCAATATGCCTATTTGGGGTCATCTCCATGGAGATTCGCCATTTTGACCGATCTGTGGGGCGGCCTGACCGGTTTGTGCAGTTCAGGAGCTCGAATGCGAGCATTCGATTGGATGATTCAAAAAAAATTATCCATCCTTATCCATGGCTAGATTTTTTGACCGGTCATGACGCAATTTTTGACCAGTCGCAGCGTGGGGTATAAATACGTCAGGTTTCGAGCTGACTAGCCTTCTGCTCGATATTCTGTATTGCTAGCTTCAATTTTCAAGCGATTATAATACAGTGTATCGACAATGCGCGAGAATATCATCGCAGGATTTCGGAAGAACGATCTCGAAAGTCTTAACGAGATTTACGGGCATCTGATCAAGCGAATCGACGCTTTGAATAGCATAACAACGATGTCTGCGGCTCATCTATTGGATGCGATAAACAGCACAAATTCTAGCCTCGCTAGAAATTTCGGTGCTGAGAAGTTTATCCGCAGCATGCACGTGAAGGAACAATTGATGGCAGACGAAAGTGTTGTACGGCAATAAGGTAAAGATATATTCCTAACATTTGCATAATGTTGCGTGTGTTTCTTTGTCAAATAAAGGTTACTTATGCATTCATATTTTAATCCTATTGATATATTAATGATATTAGCATATTGTTTATACTCTGTCGTCGCGTCGTCTTCAATCAAGACATTTATTTCTATTTTCTATATAAAGTATGTATTAAAGCTTTGTTGCGGTGTAAAATAATACTATATATATGAACCGTGTTCATAGCTGCTAGCTGGCCCTGCATGTTGTTTTATTTGTTGTCACCACATGGTCCACATGGCCATAGAATAAAGATTTATTCTGTGACATGGCCTGGTGTATTAATGATTTATAGTTCTGATCGGATGAACTATATTAACTATATTAATAGTAAATATCTTTATTTTGTATAGATCTGAAATTTCTGGCAATTGCTTATATAGCTCTGCATCATTGGCACTGGTAGGCAGCAACAAGTTTGTGAATGATTTGAGAATGTTAACCTCACTTGAGCTTTTCATTAATGCTAATTTTTATTCTCAACACCCATGCTTTTGTCGGCTGTGAATGATCATAATGAATGCTTTGGTAAAAGTATTAATAATCTTTTACCTTTGTCTGTCTCTCTCGCATGCCTTGACACAGGTTTGACCAAGGATGACTTGGTAAAACAGGAGGCCATTTTAAATTGTACAGATACAAAATGGTCATCATTTCTTTGTATTTTAGGTCTCTCTTCTGTTTTAAGTAGAAATATTTTTCCTACTACCCAGATTGTGGTGAATTAAGGTATAAACTGCTATTTAACCGCCTAGTTGAGCCACGTCAACATGTTAAGAAAGGTGTAGATGATCTTCATGTTCTATTTTGTTATGAAGGTAATATTAAACCCGGAGAAACCTTTAAACATAACCACTTTGTACCTCTTCTTTTCATCAACACCAGGAGAAACGAAAGCCGGCAGTTAATTCACAGGCATCTGGCAGAATAACTAAGAAGCAAAAGTTTCTACAATTTCTAATTTTTTACTACCGGTATAGTGTCAAAGACAAAGGTTAATATTATAGATCCAACATGTTCAAAGAAAGCCAATAATGAGACTTTTCTTCTTCCAAAAGACTTGCTGCTCATAAGTTAGCTGGGGACTCAACACCTAGCACCTCAACTACTTCTCTTCAATCAACTAGTAAGGTTAAAATTGAAGAGGTGAAACATGATTTAACTAATAATTTTGATGTTGCATTCTTTAGAGACAAGGTTAAAGGTATGGATACATCTCAAATTTGTAATTTAATTAAAAATGTTTATAAACCTGATAAACAGCACTCTTTTCCCAGGACTAATGGTAGAAGTTTTAGGTATGATTGGTTAAAATTATATCCCTGGCTTTGTTATTCACCCTCTGAAGATGGTGCATACTGTTTGTCGTGTGTACTTTTGGAGATCGTTTTCCGGGTAAGGCTAGGAAAATCCAGAAATTATTTTCTCAACCACTTTCTCGCTGGAACGATACCGCACAAAATTTGAAACGCCATGCTGGGCATGGTACAGGAGGAAATGGGCCTGCATGCTTGTACTTTCCCAATTTTAACTTCTTTACTTTTGCAAATGTCAGGAGCAGCACAGCCTATTGAGGTTATGATAGATGCCAACCTCAAAAAGGAAATTGAGGATAATAGGAAAAACTAACTCCCATTGTTGACTCTGTGGTTTTTGTGGGCGTCTTGGTTTGCCACTTCGTGGGCATCGTGATGATGCCAAGTACCATCCAGAAGTGGGTAATTACTCTACGGGGGGAGTGGGCAATTTTGTGGAGTCTCTCAATTTTAGAGTTCGGGCTGGAGATAAAGTCTTAGAAGAGCATTTAAAGACTTGTGGAAAGAACCAAAGCTATATCTCTAAGACCAGCCAGAATAAGATAATTGAATGTTGTGGCCAGGTTATTAGTGAGCAGATCATCAACGATATAAAGAAAAGTAAGTTTTTTGTATTATTGCTGATGAGGCTTCAGACACTTCTCGCAAGGAGCAAATGTCCCTTGTATTACGTTTTGTTGATAGTGACATGAATATCAGAGAAGATTTCATTGCATTTTGCACTGCAAGTGGGGTTGAGTGGTGCCCAACTTGCGAAATTAATTCTAGATGCGCTTAAAGATTTAACCTTGTCTATTGAAGATTGTCGTGGTCAAGGGTATGATGGTGCTGGTGCAGTGGCTGGGCACATAAATGGGTTATCTGCACATATTTTAAGGCTAAACAGTAAAGCCCTTTACACTCACTGCTATAGCCATAGATTAAATTTATCTGTTTGTGATTCGTTAGCCATTGTTGAAGTGAAAAACATGCTGAAGCATGTTAATGAGGTTTCTCACTTTATTAATATTTCTCAAACACGTAACATGCCTTTTGAGGAAAGTATTAAAACCCATTGTTCTGCATCAGATACAAAGAAGACCAAGCTAGCTGATGTTTGTAGAACCAGGTGGGTTGAACGTATTCAGGGTATGGATACTTTTCAGGAGCTTTTTATCCCTTTATATCGTTTATTTGAAGATATGGTTGATAATGCAGAGGGTGAGTATAACCCTCTCTTTCCAGTGATGCTCTATCTCACTTTAAACATATTTCTACTTTTGATTTTATTGTAGTATTTATTATAACCAGACATGTACTAGATGCAACTCTTGCTGTCACACAATTGTTGCAAGGGAAGAGCCTAGACATCATGGATGGCATTCATTTAATTAACAGCTTGAAAGACAACATGATTCTAATGAGGGATTCTGTAGATACCTATCATGATTCCTGGTATCAAGAAGCTCTTACTTTAGCAAATGAGCTTGACATTGATGAGTCAAAGCCAAGGACTGTGGGCAGACAGACTAAGAGAGCTAATCACCCTTTTACGTCTATTTCAGAATATTATAAACGTACTATTACCATTCCTTTGATTGACCATTTTAATTTATCTTTACAGACACGTTTTGACATTGATAGTGTTAATGTCTATAAAGGATTAAGTATTGTGCCCACAAAGATGATGTCTTTAATTAACAAGGGAATTGATTGGAAAGAGGAGTTTAAGACCGTTTCTGCTTTTACAGTGATGATCTACCCAACCCCTTAGCTTTAGATGCTGAGCTTTCGTTGTGGAACACCTATTGGGAGACGTTTGAGGACCTCTCCGTCTAATATTGTATTGACGTTGAAAGCTATCAGTTTTGATGGTTTTGAGAATATTAAAGTTTTACTTCGAATTCTAGGAACTCTTCCCATCACTTCTTGTGAATGTGAACGGTCCATTTCTGCCCTTAGAATACTCAAAGACTACAAGCGCAGTACCATGGTTGAAGAACGCCTGAATGGTCTCGCTTTGATGAAGATTCACCAGGAGATTGTTCCAGATATCGGAAAAGTTATAGATAAGTTTTCCGTTGGAAACACAAGGTTGAAATTTAGTTAAGTGTAGTTCTGTTTGTTAGCACTATTTTAGTCTATCTAAGCATTTGCCTAAACTCGTAGTTATATTCAACTCAATTCATATCTACATGTATCTCTATCTAACACAGCGTAACACGGAATCCTCTGTAGTATTTCTGTTATCGTATTTCCGTAATACACAGTATGTCAGTATCATTACCGTTATATTGTGAGCATTATATGCTTTCTTAACTTGCTGCACACTGTAATATATTGTGCCATTGTTACATAATTCTATCTTTCTTACATTTTGCAATGCAACAAAATATTGCATACTGTGGTTATCTTTGCCGTGAGCTTATGTGTAACTCAAAACTATAAAAGTAATAAAACATAATGTTGCTCCGAAAATTGGTAGGGCAAATAGTAGTAGACCAAAGGCAAATACAGTAGCTTGTCTACCTTGATGTTGACGTCATAACCGTCAAACACTATAAGTGTACAGTATAGTAGACCAAAGGCAAATACAGTAGCTTGTCTACCTTGATGTTGACGTCATAACCGTCAAACACTATAAGTGTACAGTATAAACTGGGCACAACGCGTACAGTAAACACAAAGTGTACAGTATGCAGTAACTGGGCACAACGCAACATAAACATAATAAAACACGGTGATACTATGACATCTTTCATTCTTTCTTAACCTTTTGCAATTAACAAAATATTTCTAAAAGTATTATTAAATGTTGTCTACTAATTATAAAACCTGGCTAACATGTCTTTTTAATTTGTTCTTAATAACTTTAATAATCTACTTTCATCCCTGTATGTGTATGTTTGTGTGTGTGCATATTGACTGGGATGGCATGAAAATTGAGCAATTTCATGTCCATGAAATGTCCCATACAGTCAACCTTTTCTAACCAAACTCCCTCTAGGCGAGTCTCTGGCGCCTTAAAACCAGTCTGCTCTTTGAAAGATAAATTGTCCTTATTTTAGTTATTTATATCTAATCACCTCCTTTCATCCCTGTATGTTTGTGTGTGCATATTGACTGGGATGGCATGAAAATTGAGCAATTTCATGTCCATGAAATGTCCCTTACAGTCAACCCTTTCTAACCAAACTCCTTCTAGGCGAGTCTCTGGCGCCTTAAAACCAGTCTGCTCTTTGAACAGCCGTCTAAAGGCTGTCCATGTCGGAATCACCACTTTGCTCTATATACTGTTGATATATTGCAATTTGTGTTTCCTAGGCATGCTGATGAGCCCTGATATAGGGCGAAACGGCTTTTTTAAAATTCCTTCGAAGTTTTGTCTATCGCGAAATTAAATACCGCGAACGATCGTGTCACGGGGGGTCTTTTTTGCCGATCGAAAATCAAGACCACGCCCAAGATAACATTTCAGACTTTTTGACTCACGTACGAAAATTCCTAGATCCGCCCCTGATTTCCTGGCAAGTTGCGTTTGCCATTCTTAAAAAGGGGAATTACTCTTGCAATCTTCCACTCGTGTGGAAAAGTACATAGGGTAATTGCTTGATTAAAAATGTAAGTCAATGAATCAGAAATCAATGGTGCTGCAATTTTAATTATCTTGCTTGATATTTTATCTAGGCCAGTAGCTTTGCTACCAGATAGTTCACGTAGTAAAAGACAAACATGGTTTACAGTAACTGATTTGAATGCAGTAAATTCAGAATTAGTTTTGTCAAGGTAGTCTTTGAAATGGTATTCTGTTGTACCAATTTCTTCAGCTAAATTTGGTCCAATATTTGAGAAGAAGGTATTGAAACCCTCGGCAATATCATTGGGGCTGGTCAATTTCATATCATTTACGTTTAATTCATTTACTCTAGTTGGTTGGTTATGCTTGCCAAGCAAAGTATTAATTGTCTTCCAAGCAGCTTTGGGATTTTGCTTTTCTGCAGAGATTTTTTTGGAGTAATAGTCTCTTTTTGCTTGTCTTAGTAGAATATTTGTTTCATTTCTGACTTTTTTATAGTTTTCCCAATCTGTTTCAAGTTTAGTAATGATTGCTTTTCTTTTCAAGTTATCTCTTGCAATCATTAAATGTCTTATATGACTACTAATCCAAGGAGATATTTTAGATTTGATTTTTTTGCTTTGAAGAGGGGCATGTTTATCTAGGACTTGTAAGAATGGATCTTTTCAAATTTCCCACATAGTGCTAGGATTGTCTGCAAAAAAGTAGACATGCATGCTCCCACGATTGAGTTCCTAAATCATGCAAAAACTTTTCTTCACTGAATTTTTTCATGTTCCTAATTTCAATAATATTTTCATTATCTTTATGGCTTATATTAATCTTTCTTATGCCATAAATAAGACTGTGATCACTGATTCCAGTGTGAATTACACCATATTTGGAAATTTTCCCTGGTTCATTGGTAATAAAATGGTCAATAAGAGTAGAGGAAGAGATAGTTATCCTTGTTGCTTCATCTATTAATTGGGATAATTGATAAATTTCGAGTAACGACTTAAGTTTCTTTGTTGGATGTTCAGGATTTGGCTTAATGAGATCACAGTTAAGATCACCCAGAATATAGATCTCCTTATTTTCATTATCAATCTTTTTAAATAAATTTTCAAGATGGATAAAAAAATCAGGTGATGCATCTGGGGGTCTATAAACTGTAACAACCACAAAAGGTCGACTATGTGGTTTAGTTATTTCTATGCATATGGCTTCTAAATCAGGTGGTATGAGATCATGTCTGATTTGGTAATTTATAGAACTACGGAGGTAAATGCAGACACCACCACCATTTCTAGACCTATCTTTTCGTATGATTTCATAGCCATCTATACGAATCATGCTATCAGGTATTGTTGAATTAAGTCTGGTTTCGCTAAAGGACATTATATCTAATAATTTGTTTGACATAGTGAAATTAATTTCATCAAATCTTTTTGGCAAGCTTACTATATTCAAAAAGGCCATTTTGAACCCGCGCTGATTGGGAAGACAATTAATTTTATCAGAGAAATCACTACTCGTTTTTGTTGTATTATGTAAACAACTATTAGTTACTGTTGAATCATTTTGGCAACATGTGCTAAGTAAGTTAGGCATGTTGTCCAGTCCTTTCGGCGACTCGATTGTCGCCTGTCTTGACGAAAATACTGACAATTATTATTAGGGTTTTCAGATCTTACAGATCTTAGGTAAGAACACAATGTCTTACCAAGTGCCCTATCACCATTATAATTTAGGTGAAGATGCTTATTAAGCGGTAAGAAATGCAAATAAAAAATGCAAGTAACAAATGCAATTAGCGCAGTACACATGTTTGTTTCGTTGTAGAGCCAGTAGAGGGGAAGGGTGGGGGCCATAATGGGGAGAGGGATGGCTTAATGCATTGTTTCCCATTAAATGAGGGGTGAGAGCATATTAGGGAGGGTGTCTATTTGTGAGAGGGAGAGCCTAAATATAAAATTTACGATAACTTTAAGAGTAATGTTTTTATACTATTTTACTAGATTCAGGCAAATCAGAGTATGGCTCAGAGTTAAACCCCGGAAAGTCCTGCAAAAATATCCTAGCAACAAATCAATTCACAGTTTGACGAATTTACTGGATAAAACCTGCAGTCAGAAAACCGGCATTTCAAGTCGAAGCAAGCTGGGGCCGGTTGTATAAAACTCTTAACTACGTTTTAACTACCCATTTTCTAGTTAAATGGTAGTTAACTTTAACCACGTAGTTAAGTCGGTTGTATAAAAACCTAGTTAGCGTTAACTGCAGTTAAAATGTAGTTAAATATGGTGTTTTGTAGGAGTGATGAACTTTAATCAGTCAAAAAATACTAAAAGCAACGCTTACCGAGGGTTTTCAATCATCATCTTCCGTAGAAATTATTTTCTGATACTCGTGAGCTTTTAAAACGGTATAATTTTGGTCTTTTCGACGAAAACGGACTATATTTTTTGCATAGGAAGATTTATCGATGACGAGAGGCAACCCATAACAAAGAAAAACAATGCCGTTTTTACCAAAGAACTGCAGTTTGACTTTCATGGTAAATACGCCTTTTTCGTAGACTTTATTGGTCTTTATGTCTTGTTTTCTTGCATATTTTTCAATATTTTGAATCAAAATACGGCCATTTTTGGTAAATATGAGCCCACAGTCGTTTTCAAAATGCTTGTCAGCGGTTGCTAATCCAGTGCGTACTTTGTGTTATTTCATGTTTAATCACCCCACGCGAACCCCACGCCAGTTAACTGTGTGATTAGTTAACTACCCGACTAACTACGTTTTATGCAACGCAGTTAAGTCCTGTAGTTAACTCATTATAGCTAAGGATTTAACTACGGTAGTTAACGCTAACTATAGTTAATTTAACTAATTTTTATACAACCGACCCCAGGAAGATATTTTGTCTAGACCCGTTGCTTTGGACCTACTTAGCGTGGACAAAAGTGCGAAAACTGTTGAAGAATTTATTTGCCTTAGTTGGAAAGTAGCGTTATTATTTTGATTAGGCAAATAATCGAGAAAAGACCGGCTACTATCGTTAGAATTTATTATATCTTCAAGGTCGGGACCAATGGTTGAAAAATACTCATTAAACGCATCAGCAATTTTATTAGAATCATTAAAATCAATTTCACTAATGTGAGTATTTTTCCGATTTCTAGATGTAAGTTCATTGATAATAGTCCAAGTCTTTTTAGGGTTATCTTTGTTTTCACAGAAGGAATTTTTAAAATAGATGTCTTCTGCGCGAAAGATTGCATGGTTAACAGAATTACGCATTTTCCTAAAAGAAAGTCAATCTTGTGGATCGTTAGAACGAATATCTCGTTTGTGCATTTCGTCTTTTAAGAGAGATGTAATCCAAGGCGATTTAGAAGCCTTGACACGCTTTGTACGAAGTGGAGCGTGCTTATCTACAACAAAATTGAATGTCGTTTTCCAAGCATACCACATATCATTAGGATTTTCATACTCATTGATATGGTTCCAATTCTGCAGACTAATATCATTGCGAAATTTGATAGGATCAAAGTTTTTAAACTTTCTGTAGTTTATTGTAGAATGTACCCTTGTCGGTATACCAACAGAAAGCTTACGAAAAGATAAATAAGACTTTGATCGCTTATACTAACATGAGAGATACCAGAGCAAACAACTTTATCAGGAGTATTTGTAAAGATATGATCTATCAATGTAGAGGTTGAGTCTGTGATTCGAGTAGGTTCATTTATAGGCTGAGAAAGATTATATAAATCAGCAATATCCATGAGTAACTTCGAACTTTACTACGGGAGAACTTGGTGGCCTATACCAAGTGGTAATAAGAAAAGGCTTGGATCTAGGTTTATTAACTAAAATGCACAAATTTTCCAATTGTTCAAATGATAGATCATGCCGAACCGAAATATTAATGCAACTACGAATATAGAAACAAACACCTCCGCCATCTACCGTTGAAATATCTCTATCACGACGAACAATTTCGTATCCATGTATATGCATATCGCTATCGCTAATCGTAGAATCAAGCCTAGTCTCATTAATAGCCAAAACATCAATCTTATTATTGGATAGAAAGACTCTAGCTAGTTACATTAATAATAGTGACTAAGCTAGTTACATTAAGCGATGCAAGTTTAAAACCACTCATCTTAGGTAAGAGCAAGTTTTGACCATTAGAAATAATTTGCATAGATTGCATATTATTTACTGAATTAGCAACTCTAAACGAAGTGGTATCATGTCAATTATCTAAATTATTTGTAAACTCAAATAAAATTATTTTGAAGGGTTAAACTACCTAGTTTGTTTAAATGTAGACCTATACTGTTCAGGGGACTAGTGTTTATATTTGCATTTCTAAGGAAAGGAATCTTGTTCATATGACAATAATTGTCTAAGATAAAGTTGACTTGCTTAATCTTGGTGGCTAGTTTCAGGCAATCATTTCTGTCTAGCAACGCTGATACACCTACCATTGAATTAGAATCCTCTTTTATTTGGGTCGTCAGATTTACAATTAAGTCAGCAATGACTTTCGGTGTGGAATTTTTTAAGTCATTTGTGCCGGCATGAAGGAGTGTAACTAATAAATCACCAGCAATGACCACAACTTCCTTTTGTTTATCGGTCCTGGTTAACGGTTGATCCACGACGTCGTTTGCATTTCTTTTAGGGTTAGTACCAGCTTTGTCTTTATCTTCCTCACGAGACGAAGGATTATCCAACTGAGACGTTAACTTATTTTCTTTATTCTTCTTTTGTTTCTGTTTCTGTCTCTTTTTCTTTTCCTTTGAGGCATTATTTTCCTTTACACATTGGGGATTTTTTGCTGGAAAAACGCTCATTCACGAAAACGAGGCTATTTTGATATCGCATGCAAAACCATATAATCACAAACAAAATGGCGGCGAAGCCACGTAGGAGTGAATTATCATTGAGTTCTTTCGTTGGGAAAAAACTGAATGATGCGAAACAAAAGTACTTACATCAGTTAGGTATTGGAAGTCTAAAGTACATGGAAACCCTAAAGATGTTCGAGACACTTTCAAGAGTTGCCGATGGCCTTTGTAGCGGTGTCGAAAACGATGATGAGTTTGCGAAATTGAAGCATCGGATTGTTGATATTAATCCCTTCGCAGTTCGCGAGATATCCATTTGGCATTCCCAAATTCGTAAAAGACTGAGAAGGACGCCATTTGTAAAGACAGGTTGGGCCATTGTATTGGTTAGGGATGTACCAAGCAAGATTTTTGAACATATTGTGCAAATTTGCACTGCAAATACTTGCTATGCAACCACTGTGGTTCATACTGCAAAAGAAGATCTTATTAAATTTACTGATATGAGGAAGGTGAAGTATATATTTAAACATTGTGATAGCATTGAAAATTTAAGCAAAGACTTGGCTAAATTGGGAACAGCTAAGGCTATTGTATCTGAAGAAAAGCCATTCCAGCTATTATACAAGAAGAAAAATGAACAGCTGAGAGTAATGTGTCATTTTGGATTTTGGAATTCTTATGGTGTACCTCAGTTTTAGCTAAAATTTGCCATAATTATAAGAGTTTTGACATTCTTCTTCAGTGACGGTACTGGATTTTACAATTATATATATAGACCATTTGCAATTGAGCTCGCAAAACTTGTTGCATAAACAAATCTGTCAAACCAGAATGAAAATCATGCAACATTGTCATGTTTACATGTTTATGTGAGACCGGCACAATTCGAATTGAAAATCATTCCATTTTCGTGCCGCATAGTTGTCCTTTTTGCCATTATTGCTTTGGTGTGCATGGTTTGTTCCAAATATGAGGGCACATCCAAGACTGGTATGAAATGCTGTGTTAACATTCTTCTTGGTCTGAGTTTCTCCTAGTGTGTAATAAATTGATTCGATACTGCAGACCGCTTTAAGTTATTTCTGTGCCGGTCTCGTGTAAACATCTATTATATACAAATAATACCTGTAAGAAATTGTGGACGTTGCAGTTTCATCCTATGACGTCTCACTGCAATTGCCATGCAGTTAACCCATTGACAAGTAAAATCATCTGGCGATTGTCGAGAAAAATAATAAGTAGGGCGCACTGGGGTGCATTGCGGCTAAATGGGTTAACTAGAGACATTATCAAATTTTGTGGTTAACCCATCAAGCCCCAGAGCTTCCCCATTGACATAAGTAATTAAATTAAAAACACACAGTCACCATTTGAGCAATGTTACTTCAGTGTCTTATGAGGTAATCACTAATTACCAAGCTTGAAACAGTTCAGGTTTGAGTCGTAAATGTGTTTTACTAAATAACATCGCTCAAACGGTCAGTGTGTGCCTTCAGATGGCTCCATTCAGGTGCATTGCAGATCAATGAGTTAAGGAATTAAACGTCTTGGACAGATTACTACTTCATGTTATATACAACACATCCAGAAAGTTGTAAAGGCATTTAATAAATTAAATTGACAAAGTCTCAGAAGTAGGGATGCACTTGAACCACAACAGTTTTGAGCCAAAAGTGAAACTTCTACCAGAAACCATGCATTTACCATTATTTGTACTAATTTTAACAGAGGCTGTATTAGAATGATCGGATCATATCACAGCACAAGTTGCTATCATTTTAATAATTATGCAAAATATATGTTTTGCTGAACAAGAACTTTATGAAAACCAGATCAAAAGCCAAAATGTTGTATTCAATTGCATCCCTATTTACAAATTTGGATATATTAATGTATAAATTTATAAGTACAAAATTGTGTTAAAAAGTTTAACAGTTGTACCAATTTGATATATATATATGTTAGTGTTTTTTAAAGAACATTTTCCCAATGTCACTTTGATAAGTATTTGTGCATCTGTTTAGTAATGCAACCACCTTCAACACTCCTCCTGATTTCTTTAGTGATATCAGAAGAACATATTTGACACTCCGTCATTGCATCTTTTGGGAGCCCACAATAGCAAAAGCTATCTGTAATACATCGAGCTGGCACATACTTAAATTTACTCTTACAATAGTTGTCATTATGTGGGTTTTGTTGCCTTAACCAAACAAGGCACATGTATTCATGCCTGAATATTTGGTGCCATCTTCGTTTGTAGGTGGTATTCTTGCTTAGGGCTGCTAACCGCTGGTGTTTTGCTTCCCTCCCTTGCATAGTATTTAAACCTAGGCCAGTCTTGAACTTGCTAAACATTAATTTAGCATGTACTGGTACAACATACCCTAGCGTCCAAACACTAACTGTAACTCTAACAAACAATGAAGCTGCATTGAAAAAGTGAGTGCAGTCATTTTTCAGCTTAGCAAGTAACCCTTCCTCCATATCGGATATCCTTGAGAACACGGAAACGGCATCCCTGAGTTTTACTGCCATGTATGCTAGTACAAAAACTCTGCTGTCAGGTGGACTACATGCAGGACTCTCTAGCAAAACATGGACCAACTCGCAAAACCTATCACACATTAACCTAGTTTCTTCCCCCGTAAATCTAAAGTGAAATGGTGAGCCACTTTTCCGCCTTCTCGAAACCATCGCAAAATCGAGTTATATAGCCTGTTTGCTCTTACTTTTGTTTTCAAACATCTCAAAAATCTTCTCAAACAGCAATTTTTCTCTAAATCAGAAATGTTTTTGACATTGCCAGGGATGACTGTTTTCGAGTAAAGAACATATGAGAACAATTCTGAAAACAAAAACTGCCAGGTGTTATTGGCCAAGTGTAAGGGTTCTACCACAGCTTTATCAATTACAAGGCCTAAAAGCGGTTCAAATTCCTGGCGAGATTTGTTCTTGGCAATAAACTCAGTTACCTTAGTTCTTCCCGCTAACTGTTTTGGGGTCAACTTGCTTTTATGCTTCTGAACAAGTTTTGCAACCTTTAAACGATCTTGGTAGTCCCAAGGTCTAAAGTGGTCATTCTGCCCCCCATAAGTGTGACCCATTTCCCGATTTTCGGAGAGTTTAACATTGGCAAAGGAAGAGAAATAAGTGGCCGAATTTGGTAGCTCTCCGGAAATAAATGCCAGCCACTTCATATCTGAGGGTACTAGCTCGAATGAGAACGTGACATTTACCCCCTCAATGAAGTAGGCCTTTTTTTCAATATTCTCTATACTATTTCTTAATTCTTTGGCATACTTAACCATTGATGGGTGCTCTTCCGAGCAGTTTGCACCGCATATCAAATGATTTTCATCACAACTAGCAATTCTATCGCCAACATTTAAAACCAAATGGGGCCCCATCTGCACCCAGGGCTATCTGGAATGTGCCCTTGGGAAGACCAAACCAGTGCAAAAAACCAGGACGTAATTTATCAATTTCTAAATACAGACCAGCTATCTTTAACAAAAAGGGCTCTAATTCTCTATAGCAACCTGATACACCAACGCTACTATCATCAGTTTGTGGTTCCTCTTCCTCCTTGCTGATTTCTGATTTCTTGACTCTGGGAATATCTTTCAGTTGACCAATGTCAACATTGTCGACAAACTGCATTACATGTTTGTAGTCTACAAGCTTGGGAATCTTACACCGATCCATGTATGTTACTCTATGCTTCTTGCCTTTCTCATCAACTTCAAATATTTCGCGACTACGCTTCCGGTTATATTGGCTCTTGCTGCTTTCTCCTCCCTCATATAAAACTCCAACTGATCGCACCAAGTTTTTCTGACTGTGATCATATTTGTCCACTGCATTGTTGACGATTAAGGGAATTACTTCTTTCATAACTTTTGGAGACTTCTCAATGTATGTCTTCAAATCATGTGCACTAGTGGAGTTCACTAATGTGCTCCACAGACCATCAAGTGCACACTTTCTTCGACAGTTTTTGTCATCGGTAGGTCTTGCATTCACTTGCTCTGCATTCTCCAACATCAATCTCCTTCGTTTACGAGAAACACTTTCAGGTAGGCAAAGTTTTTCACTACAGGATTTGTTGCATATAGAAGGATTTCTAATGCTCGAATTGCGAGGTAGCTTAATCTGCTCATCTTCAAGTAATCCTCTCTAAAAATCATTGTTCAAATATAAATATCAAAGTTGTGAATTTAATTTAATATTAAATCGCATTAATTATTAACTATCTAGACTTCTATAACTAAGGTACATGCTGTGCATATATATTGGAAGCCAGTTTGGCCTGCTTGGTCAGATCTCATTGAAGAGCACGATGCTGCTGAACATGATGCAAAGTAATTGGCAGCTACTGTCACAAGCTATTTTGACAACTGTATGTGCAATACAGTATCATGTCAAAACAACACAACTGCAAATTAGCCACCAAGCCAGCTATGCACTATTAAAGTACGGAATTAATAGAACACAAAAAGTGTATACTTTACTAGAAATACATAGATGCAATGATCCCTCGCTTATCTATTGCAGTTACACTAATGACAACATATAATGTACAGCAGATATACATTTCAAGGTTGCCACATCGATCAGGCCTCGACTGCCTACCTGACTGGTACCTACATGACCTAAAATCTTTTTTGTCATACATGCTTTATATAACACCCGGCTGTGATCTTACATCTACATGCAGGACCTCATTTACAATAAAGAGAAATAACTGTGAAACAAACATGTACATACAGAAGCACATGCTACAGGAGTAGCCTATCACGACAGACATTACATTTGTTTACATATGCATGTTCGCACTGAAAGTGATTTAATTTTCATTACAACACAAATTTAGCTCACCTTTCTTTTGAGATTTTTTATATTCTCTTCCTTTATGTCAATATCGGCCTGCAATGTCGAGATAATACGATTGTTTGCAATAATTTGTCCTTCTTTTGCCTTCTTTCCCCTCGCCCATGCACCAATATTGAAGTGTTTATTGGCCATGTATTTATTATTTTATTTAGTATAGTTGTCCATGAAGATTCTCGCTGGTACAAATTCCTGAAATTAAGTGAAAATAACATGTATTATACATCAAACAAATCCTTTGAAAATGCTTAATACATCTCTCGTTTGCGATTTAGGATAAAATTCGGTAAACATTAAAAAAATAGTTCTTTTTAAAAGGTATATTTTCAACTTAGCTACAATTCTACTTACCATGGCCAGAGAAAGATGTAAATCTTTTAGTCAAAAACCGAACAGTGAGACACCCTGAGGAGCAGCCATTGTGCAAATGCACTCTTCTGTTGCCATGGCAAAAAAAATGATGTTTTTGACCGATAACAGACCGACAATCTACGAAAATTGAACACGCTCCTTGACTTATGGATTTAAGTGGAAATAAAACGGCGTTTTTCCAGCAAAAAATCCCCAATGTGTTAAGGTGTTATTAATTTCCTTTGAGGCGTTATCCGCTATATTCATATTCTGCAAGTTTACATCCGAATCATCTGAAGAGTTGTTGGGGTTTCCTTCGCTTTGAATTAAGAGATGTTTGCTGAGCATTTCGACTGTTTTAATTAAAGTAGAGTTATCTCTTTGAAGGCGAGTAACTTGCATATTCATGCTTGACTTCTCAGTCTCTTCCCCTTCGAAGGAAACAAATTTCTTGAGACAAGCAATTTCTACATTTAGTTTATCAATTTCCCGTCTTTGCTTAATACAACCGGCACAGCAGGGGTTACCACTCACAGCTTCAGGGCCAGTGCTAAACATTTCCTGCCCATTTCCTGCCCATTTCACGCTGTTCGTCTGCCTGTTGTTTGTGCGAAGTTGATGATTTCTCACCGACACCAGGTTTAAAATTTGTCGTTTCGAATTCACGATTACTGGAGCTTTCGTCACATTTATTCTCGCTGATATTTAAGCAGGATACATTACGGACTTGCAATAAAGAAGTATATAATCTAGGTATTTCGTCCGAATTAGTATTGCTCGCTTCGAGGCTCGCATCTGCCATAAAGCCTTCGATGGACTTGTTAAGGCCGCTATTTTGATCTTTCATCTGTTCGCCTGATTGTAAAAGAACACGATGTATTTGATCATACAAATCTTTAGCTTTAGTACCATTAAAACATATGGTTTCACTCTTCGAGTGCCACGTAACTCCGAGCTGTTCACTATGGAAGCACCACTTTCCGCCGCTAGGAGAATGCCATGTTGTATTTTCGGCTGTTCTTTCATCAATTATCGTAACTACGAATGCTTTGAGGTCTTCGAGAGTTCCTGACCATAATATTTTGTTTTTCTTTCGGCCGAAAAAGCCATACAAAGTATTAATAACACTCGATGAATTCATTTTGCAGGAGCTCAAATAACACGTCTTGCTCGCTCAAGCAAATTATAATAATACGCCTTCTCGCAGGATGAAGCTTGCCACAGACAAATTCTGGGATTACTTGTCAAATAGGAAAGCATTTCGGATTGAAAGTTCTCAATATATCGTTAATTATCCTTGATTTTGTTTCCAAATCCATCTTTACTGCAATGAGCCATATGAGACTCGCACGTGACTAAATTTGAATTTACAACTATAGTCTAAATATACATGTGGGCGAAGTAAAACCAGGGTCGCCGGAACGACTGAAGGGGAATTAAAGGGGCAGATTTTTTATCAAAAAGCACTTTTGAATTTATATATATACTAAGAGGCGCTTGCGAAACATCGGGATTAAGACGTTGCCATAATCACGTTTCCGATTGGTAGAAAAATAAAGGGCTCGATGACTGCATTTCTAGCACTTTCTGTGTGCCTCGTAGAATCCAAATATGGCGTATACTGATATTTACGCTAAACACAATTGCGGCAAGCAAAGAAAGAGATATTTATGAAACACATTGTAAACAATACAAGCATACAAGCATACAAGCACAAACATATATACAAGCCATATAAGGTATTTTTTACATGTATATATGCAAGTGTGTTGCTTGTGAACTGCGCATAGATTTAATAATTAACTAGTGATCCAAGGATAGTGCAAAGTTTTAAAAGACAAACGCTATGTTACATGGTTTATAGTGCGTACGTAATTGTTGTGCATCCATGTTGTTGTGTTGTGTTGTGTTGTGTTGTGTTGTGTTGTGTTGTGTTGTGTTGTGTTGTGTTGTGTTGTGTTGTGTTGTGTTCATATTTGCATATTACGTATTTACACGCGCAATTTTATTTGGCAATTATTTATACCTTTACTATTTTTATTTGCCATTGAAAATTGATGAAATGTGACAAGCTTTTGAAAGCTAGCATGCCAGTTTTTCAACAAGTACACTTGTCAATGAAAAGCTTGTCACATTTCATCATTTGTAATTCTAAATTCGCGATGAGTGATTTACGTTTTTGCCAATATATTATATAGTAAGCAGATAAAATTGTCTTTTGTTTACGGTTGCAATATTTGATTAGTTTTACTTTTATTTCATAGTTCAAACGATATGTTATAATAAGACAAATATGTCAACTCAACCTCGATTATTTCAAATTTTATTTATTTATTATTTCATTGTGTATATAAAATTTCGAGAGTACGGTTGTACACAGACTACTAAAATAAAGGCTAAGCGAAACTAGAAAGTATATAGAATGCATCATACGTCATAGTTATATAATATATATACAGACGCATCCTCACCAAAATGCCATTCGCATTTGTAAACAACTGGCCCGTCAACAGAGATGTGAAGAATTTTAAAATGAAAATTGCCCAAACCTTTATACCAGAGGTTCAGAACGAAGAATTATAAAATAAATATAATTTGTTTGTTCTATTAATATTGCATAACAAATGTCATATTTCAAAATTATGCAGTTCATATTACACTCTGGCGACTTTACAAATTACACTCTACGAGTCTACGGACAGAGTATAGCAAATTCTACTATCTATAAAATTCGCCAGAAACAACACAGTAGCCGTATTAATGTGTATAAATTGTACGCAAGTCGACTTACCTTAGATCGCTGGTAAAACCAATGCTGTATACTATAACTAACATATTCGACATTTACGGTATTAAAGGCCAAAGACATCTCAATCATCTCATCGGGTCTTGACTCTTGTATATGTGACATGTTTGAGGCGAAACTTACGCTTCGGAATTTATAAAAATATTGCAATAATGAATATTCGACCCATTCAGTATTGTCTATTGAATATATTATATATAAATGACAAAACGCACTACTAATCCAAAAGGCCAAAATGAAACGTTTATTTATAAATTTGATCGTATTTCCATCACATTCCCACTCCCAGCTGCCACCATTGTTGCAATACAAAATATTTCGAAATTTCGTATTTTCATTCCGTGATATTATTAGATCAGTGGACTTGAACGCACGTGTTCATAGCTACCGGGGGAGTTAGCAACCCAATAGGCCAATATTATATATAAAACGATTGTTATGATGTAGACGTTTAATACCATAACCCAAATGTTGTTCGTAAATCTAATTAAACACTGCATGCATGAATACAACCGAATTGAGCTATAAGATAACTTGAAAGTGCTTAAAAAAGTTTCAACCCCAAAGTTTAACAGATACGGTATTAATAGAGAATCTTCGTACACCCCCCCGGAAAGTTTACACTATGATGTATCTATGTATCGCTCGTGTGAATTTTCGCCCCTCATCACAATACTGCAAAGTTAAAAACTTTGCACTAAAAAGCGTATTATCGCCTCAACAAATATTCCGAAACCTTTCCCAAGTTTGGAAAAAAGACGTGGACACGCATGTAATGAACGCGCTTTATCTCAATCGGAAAGCGTATTGCAACAACGCCAAGAAACTCCCGGAAACTTGTGCATACTGATGAATAATTTTGCAAAATATGTTTCGAAGTCTGAAATCTACGAAAACTGATTCCTATTTTGGTATTAACACGGGAGCAATTAAAGAACAACCATGCAGGAAAAATAATAAGAAATGTGTTAAAATATTTTCTATTTAATGCACGAGCTGGGTAACGGAAACTTTTACAATAAATTGGTAATGTTTTGCTAAACTAAATGTTCAATTGTTCTTAAGCCTTGTCTTCTTTGAAGCGTTCGTTTTCGTTGGTCTTGTTCCGTCGGTCTTGTTTTTGAGCTTCAGTCTTCATACTTCTTCTGCTACTATGCATGCGTCTGCTGACTAGGTTTGAGCTGGGTTCCTATTTTTATAGTAACGGTTCAAAGGATCGCTGTGCACGTGAAAGGTCAATGTTCTATTTATCTTGAACCATGCACATGCTCTTTTTACATAAAGCTATTTACAAGATAAATTTGTGGGAAACTGTTTGTCAAACTTTGACATTTTCACATGTATACAAGTGCAGCTAATTTCACAAACTGTCATGCCTTAAGAACTAATTAATATTTACGTTGAGCTGAAATAATGTTTACGTTAATGAGGTACATGTTGTGGCAAAAATTCATTATCTCTTCCATGTGATCCTAAATAATATTTGCTTGGTGCTAATTTCTCTTATGAAACCAATTATTATTATTATTATTACACGAATTATTATACAGGATAAACACTTCAGCAAGAAACTAGCTGTTGTCAATGTGTGTCCTGTGCTAAAAATCCAAACAACCTAAAATATGTATATAATTATATTTACAGGGAAACAAATAAGAAAAAGAAATAAATTTAAATAGAATAATTTAAAATAGAAATAAAGATAGGAAGGTAAAAATATAGTTAAAAATAGATTTCTAAAAGTTTCTCAAAATCCTCATACTTCTCCGTTTTGCGTATTTCCGTTGGCAGTTCGTTAAAAACTTTAGCTCCCATAAAAAAGAATGATTTCCTCGCATATTCAGTTTTAATCTTTGGGAGTCGTAGAAGACATTCATTATTCCTAGTTTTTGTATTATAATTTATAATAGTAAAATAATTATGGAAAATCGAGCATATATCCTTATTTAAGCACTTTCGCAACATTGTACATGCCCTTCTACGATTACAGTTGATAACAGAAGGCAGCTCAATGGGAGTGTTGGAGTCCGCTGATATTGTTTTAACCGCACGTTCATGGAATGACGACAGCTTCTTCAATTGTGTTGAGGTTAGCTTTAGTTGCAATATACCACAATAGGTAAGCGTCGGTAGAATCATGGACTGGTATATGGCTTTAGCAGATTTTAAATCAAGGCAATCTTTAAGTTTAGCTAGTAGCTTCAGCCTCTCGGAAGCACGTTTAAAACTTTTCTCAAAATTGGAATTCAAGTTCAAGCTACTGTTTATTTCCATCCCTAGATATTTGTAATCTTTCGTTTCTGATATTATGTCACCTCTGTAAGATATTTTAAACGGTTCACTTTGGTTCGCTAATCTTTTTGCAGTCCCGAAAAGGAGCGATTCAGTCTTTCCTTTCTTCAAATTAACGATCAGTTCATTTTCATTTAGCCAATCGTCAACATCATCAAAATCCTTATTCAGTTTATTTTGAATGATTTCTAAATTCTTATCATCAACATAAAGTACCGTGTCGTCTGCATATTTAATGATATTTACGTTTTCTATAACATCGGTTATGTTATTGAAAAAGATAAGAAATAGTAAAGGTCCAAGTATCGAGCCTTGGGGTACTCCAGTTAGAATTTCCTTCTTCTGCGATAGACAGTTATCATAGCACACAGAGGCTGAACGAAGAAATAGGTAATCTTTGAACCATTCAAGTTCAAACATCTTTCTATTTTTAAAAAGTTGATTTAACTGATTTACGATTCTATTTCATGTATAATAAAGTCAACCTAAAATTTTGGTTCAGTACAAGTCGTTTCGTAGCAAATGCGTCACGTGGAGTGGAAAATGCAGTCAAGCTGTTTCTTAAGAGTTTATGATATATCCAAACAAAAAGACACATGCATGAAGGGAGCCCTCCATGCAATTGCACCTCACACTGCATGTATGTCTGAACAGTTAGGGTACAAAGTGGAAATATCTGGCGTGTTATCAAAATTATCAAAATAATTATGAAGAAGCTATATAGTAGGGTGTAAGCATTAATTATATTTAATTAACCAGAGCCCATAATATCTCGGAATTACGAAAATTGCTGGAATGATTTGGATACAGAGGAGGTTGGGCAGCAACCCGCAAAGCATCATGGGTAATGAGCGTCCGAATCCACGTCCCCCCTCATTGATGCGTTGACTGTCGCGAAGTAAACATCTCTCTGGCTAAAGCAAGATGGACTCTTTTCAAAGACACGATTGTCAGGCTACGATACTTGATCAAAATAGCCTGATATACCTTTATTGTTGCGATCCTTTTTTTGATTTTTGATTTTTGATTCCGTCTGAGAGAAAGAATTATGATTATATTCCCAACAGCAAGGCACTTGTTTCGAAGTTGGATGGTCTTTATATTAAAGTCCCCATGTATCATCAATGTACTCCAAGACAGGTCTAATAAAACTACAATATACTGTCCTAAGATCACTCGGTTGGACACCATTTCTTCTTAATATCCTTAAAGCATACAGACGTTTGCTTGCTTTAGAGGATATGTGCCTGATGTGTGTGGTCCACTTAAGATCGGAGGTCAAATTTACCCCCATGAGCTTGATGGTATTAACAGCCTCCAGGGGTTGGCTATGGACAAACAAGGGTTGCACCGGGGATTGATTGATAAAAAATGAGACGGTTAAATCTTTAGTTTTTTTTACGTTCAACTTCATGTTGTTCGCACTTGACCACTGGGTCATATTGTTAGATCCGGTTCACATACTCTTACAACTTCAGAGATTGCACAATCGTCAACATACTTGTACAAAGGCAATTCGCTGGACAGATCATTGGCCATTATAAGAAAGAACAGAGGACCAAGTTTGGTACCTTGCGGAACTCCAGCTTTTATTTCTTTCCAATCAGATTTACAAGTTTTTAATTTGAAACGCTGCTGTCTGCTTTGAAGAAAACTTGAACACCAGTTTAATAGAACCGGTGCACGAGGGCGTGAGTGGTTGAAGACTTTTTCACCCGGCCTACCAAACTGGAAAGGGTCGATGTATGACATAACAATAGGCGCCAGTAAAGAAGAAGGACTCGTAAATAACGAACAATAAAATAATATATTGTACAAACAAAACGTCTACAATATCGAGAGGGCGAGAGAGATCTCGCGTGAGCCGGAAGTTATATAATAAATCTCTATAATACTTGGAGTAAGAATGGTTCTCAATAGTCAACGATATGCCATATATGGCAAACAATATAATGTCACTAATATGCCATATATGGCGAACTATAATTACACTAACAATATGCCAGATATAGCGAGGTGCAAGGCAGTTGAAAACAAAAGACTCAAGAATTTTGCTCAACACTGCAGTTAGAGATATAGGTCTAAGGTCCGTATCGATAGACTTCGGTCTAGAGATCTTCCTCAACGGGAGGACATCCGCACATTTCCACAGCTCGAGGACACGACCTTCTCTAATAGAAGAGTTAAACATGGAATACACAGGGATGCTAATAGTTGTGGCGCAGGTTTTCAAGAGCCAATTGGGAATCTCGTCAGGACCTACAGACTTCAGGACCTCGTCAGGACAGCCACCAAAGCAAGTTCTACGGCATCACGGGTAATGATGTACTCATCAGGAATGTTGGAAACAGGTATAGGAGTAAAGTTTAGTTGTGGTATGTCAGCAGCAACACTGCAAAATGATCGTTAATAGCGACAGCAAGATCGAAGTCGTTCAAAACAGTGCCATTTACGGCTAAGCTTGTTAACGGCGGAGGATTAGAAAGTCCAGACAACAATTTGATTCCGTCCCACCACTTTTTAGGATTACTCTCATGCATGTGATTAATTTTGTCATTGTAGAATCTTTGGCGTGCTCTCTTACAGAGTTTTATCACTTTATTGCGATAAACATTATATTGGTGTAAGTCATTATTCAACCAAGCTTGTTGACGTTTCTTAATAGATTCTTTAATAACAGGAGTAATCCATGGTTTGTCGTTAGGATGATGTTTCACAGTACGCATGGGGATACAGGAATTCAAAGGAACGTGAACTACCGACTGGAAAGAATCCAGTTGTTCGTCACATGAATTCAGCCGCATGAGTGGTGTCCAGTTAACAGTATTCAGACGAGAGATCAAATTTAGTTTGTTAGGAGCTCGATAATCAAGCTTTTGCAATCGTGTGGTTGGTAGACTTGGAGCATGTGTCGAAATAGGTTGTAGTTAAATGTCAACAAATGGAACAACGTTAAATGTCCCACAGTAAATAATACACACAGCAAGTAGAATTTTACTATGTTGGTTATCTTAAAAGCAAGCTATAATAATATCATTATTGAAAGAAGAAGAAAAGTCTTCCGGATTATGTTGCCTAGATTAATTTTCTTATTTTAAGAAATGTTTTCTTAAAACAAGAACTTTTTTCTTATAATTTTTCTTGACAAATAATAATTTCTCAAAATAAGAAAAATAATCTAAAAAATAAGAATTTTATTCTAGGCTAGACTTTGATTTTTTCTAGTGTAACGTCTATAAATACGAAATATAACATTATCAGTTTTGTTTTGTCTAGTCTGTGATTTTCTGTGTTAGAAACGGCTAACTGGTACCAGAATAATACTCTTCGACTCATCACAGTGTTAAAGTGTTAGTTGTGCGTGCTGAAATTCTAAAGTCTAAAGCTAGTGAAAGTATCGCTGATAAATTGGTTGAATAAAAATATAAGGTAGGCCAATATGAATTTACACTGTACCCATAAGTAAATATTCTCAGTAAATTTCTTGCACATCTTATAAACATTAACTTAATTTGCGTTATTCAAAGAGTGCGTATATTTGAGATATACTGAATCGAAATATAGGGAATGTACTTCTCCAAGGGATATCATGCTTTCATTCCAAGCTAAAGCAGAATGACACTGGGCTGGACGCCTGCTAATTTCCGTAAAATATACACAATTGCACAGCTATATTGCAAACAAATGAGGGGCATAAAGTAACACATAAACGACACCTTTTAGGGTAAATTCCGATGTTTGGGTTAATTGAAGACACAAAAATGGTAGAAAACTATAGAGAAACCCTGAGAGAGACATTCCAACATTCAGACACTTCACCATTACTAGATTAGTTGAGATAACATGAGATAACATTGGTAATTAACAAGAGGGTTCTCTATAGTTTTATATCTTCTGACACCCCTGATGACATTAGTACAGTTTTGTAAACATTCCAGAATTTACTTTTAGAAATGGAACAACGTTTAATGTCCCGCAGTAAATAATACACACAGCAAGTAGAATTTTACTATGTTGGTTATCTTAAAAGCAAGCTATATTATATCATTTGTCTCAGTTGTGAAGCTAGACATTAGAAACAGGTCATGCTATATACAGGTACTTGTATTTTTATATTATTGAAACCTTTAGAAATGTATTGTCTTTAGCCTAAGTGCACATTTATTGGAATAGCAAGACCAGTTGCCATGGCTAGGTTTGGATGAGCAAAACCTTTGGCTGAAATAGAATCTTAGGAGAATAACAATTAATACACTATCGGTTCGATGCACGTTATGTAGATGGCAATACCACCGTTCGATTCAGCATTTTACGATCTCTTTAGTGAAGTAACTTGTGTTTGTTTACAACGCTACGCTATGTGGCCGATTTAGCCCCTTTTATTAAACACTCAGAATTTTGTTTCGTTTACAAATTAACAAAAATATAAACTAATTAAATATTCATTTCGCTTTCCCGCCTTTAATTTACACGCTACAGACTCGTAAATACAATCATTGGATAGCTATTGACAATATCTTTACAACGACTCCATCTTTATTGAATTTATTGTCGGTGCACGCTCGGACAAGTTCGGAAGCTAAATCTCCGGGATCTTTGCACCCTATCGGCTTGAAAGTACCGGCAATCGATTCCTGGTGATGTCATTGCATAGTTCTACTTCTTCAAAGGCAATGAAACTTTCCAACAATATTCCTTTTTTCATGAGCTACAACTTTTGTGTAACACTTGCGGGGATTCAGGTTTATATCAACAATAATTGTAAAATTTTTAGATAATTTATGAACATGTATGCAAATTAATTTGGATATGTAATATGAACCGGGACAAACCAAATATCATTTTAAAGAGGAAGTCATAAGCTATCGAATGACGCGTGTCCTGTTGCTACAGAGTTTCCGTCGGTCGAGAAAGAGTTAAATAACTACATATCAAATCTTCGCACCACATAAAAATACAAAAATTTTAATTGCTATTTTAATAAGTTTCTATTGCAGCCAGAGATTTTGCTCATCTAAGAGAAATAGCTTATAGCATTACATAATGTCCAGGCAGTCTCCTACTCTCACTTTGATTACTAAAATTGAGTTAGAATGGCGAAGTAAAGGATGGCAACTGGTCTTGTTATTCAAATAAGCACGCATTTAAATAGGCTAAAGACAATACATTTCTGAAGTTTTCAATAATTAAAGAATCAACAATATCTATAGCACGACAAGTTGCTATGTCTAGCTTCATCACTGAGACAGAGTATGTAATCTAGCTTGCTTGTAAGACAACCAATATAGTAATGTTGCCTGCTGGCTTAAGCTAATGGGTTAACAAGAGACACTGGCAGATAGTTTTGTTAGCCCATTGATTAACTGGCAGTACCCTACCACTGACAAGTAAAATCATCTGGCGCTAGACAGAGTAAAATACTCCGGCGTTAGACAGAGTATAATACTCCAAAAGTTTTCCATGATCTGAATACCTTTTACATTGGATAGAGTATAGCAAATACGGCGGTTGACTGTGGTGTAAAACTACCTGAAAAATACAATGAGAACTTCGACATTTCGAGCGGAGGCCCTTCGTCTGGAGGCCCACTAACTTCCACACGAAGGGCCTTCGCTCGAAACGTCGAAGTTTTTATTGTATTTTTCAGGTAGTTTTACACAACAGTCAACCGCCGTATTACCTTTCATATATCAAGCGCACATACCTTGCTGCAGTTCATTCAATCCTTGCATCTCTGCTTTTTCTCTTTCAGCAATATATAGTTTTTCTAACCTTTGAGTCCAGCTCTAGGCCAAGGTGAACAATACATAAATACACCTTCTTTCGCCAGCTCCACATAATTATGCAGTATCTGTGTCAAGATAAGTCAACATATATACATGTATTAGGACAACCTGACAGCTTGATATGTAGCACATATAATAGAGTATATATTGAATGCCAATAAACAGGCATTTCATAATTAAGTCTATTTAGCCCATGAATATCCAACACTCTCCCCTTGACGAGCAAAATCGTCTGGCGTTAGACAGAGTATAACAATGTAGGGATACTAGGGTCAAATGAGAAAATTGGCTTGGGCAAACAGTTTGGTTAACCGGCTAACATTCAGCGCTCTCGCTTCAGCAAGTACAATCATCTAGTGCTAAACATAGTAAACTAATGTATGGGGAATTAGGACACATCACTAATGGTTAATCTCTCAAGATAGGTACCGGTCAGGCATAATTTAAAAACATGTGCAAACACTGCTCGCAGACAATTTTTCAATTTGTGCAGGAACATTATAGAATTCTGCAATATTAAGCAGTGGCGGATAGTAAGGAGGGACTCACAGAATCTAAAATAAAATGTATTATAATTTACAACTATACTAGGGAAAAGTCAGATTTAGTGCTCTCTACTCTTGGAACATACTGTAGGCATGATATAATTTAACATCTATGATCAACTTTTGAAGCAAGATATTTTTGTGTAAAAAAGGGGAATATTCTTGGTACTAAATCTCCACTTATCGGCATAAACTTCTGGGGCCGGTTGTTCAAAAGCCGGTTAACTTAACCCAGGATTAGCGCTAATCCAGGGTTAAAAATCCGTAACCCTGGGTTAGCTAATCCTGGGTTAATTTGGCGTTGCTCAAAGGTCGGTTAGCGGTGCGATTAGTTAACCCTGGGTTAAGACATTTAACCCAAGAATAAATCTATGTTAAAATATATATCTAATATAAGAACGTTTTTGATTGGCTGAAAAGCGTGCGTCAAAACATGAAGCAACTGAAATTGAACTATTCAGACATGAATTTGAGCATTTTAGAAAGTTCCGAGATAAAATAATACTTGATCAAAACCGATTATATAAAATTAAATTTGCTCATTATAACGGCCATAAATTTTGGAATTTTAGGCAGTGCTTGAATAATTAAATTTGAGAACAAAATTAGACTTATGGCAGCCAATCAAATGAAATTCCATTTTTTTGAAGTTGAAAAACAATTGTCAACGCATGCGTATTGCAGAAGATCCTAACAAAACATGAAAATAGAAAAAAGAAGCCCAAGCAAAGTTGTTTTACAGCTTTCAAAAACAATGTTTGTTAGTAATACACTGAGTCTGCAGGCATTAGATTTGCAAAAACTTGTGATGTTCAAGAAAAGCAAATGGGAACTTGTAAATTAAAACTGCTGGCAACCAAATTGTTTGGCAAAAGAAAAAGGCTTCTGAGTAAATATATTTTTCGAACAAACCCGAAGGCGTACAAACAGTAAGTTGTTTTTGGTGGCAATATTTAAAGATGGCATTTCAAAGCTTTCGTGAGGTAATTCGTTTAACTTCATTGTACAATATCATGTTTACTGCTTTATGCCAAACAGAAAACTATATTTTGAAAACCATTTTAATAGCTATAGGCGTAGTACTTCTATTGTAAAATTGGCCGAAGACCGACGTATAGTCTACAGTAGTTATATGATGTCCATGCTTAGACCATGACAATCTAAATTGTTGTGTCTTTAATGCTCGTAAAATTTAACGCCAGCATGTATAGGTAAAGCAACTCAAAGGACTCGTACAGGACGAATAAGAATCTCAATAATATTCAAAGACTTAAAATTTACTGTTTGAGGTTGGTTTTCATCCATAAAATCTTTGTACACTCTTTATGTTACCGAGATTTTTGTGTGTTTACGTGTTTTCCACTCCTTTCGACGTCCATTTTTACCAGTTAATCGGCCGATTAGCAAGTTAATCCACCTAGCGAGGTGGGTTAAATTTAGCCCACTGTTTAACTCCGAGTTACGGTTAATCTAGCTTTGAACAACGCAAACAAACCTAAGGTTAAAATTTAACCCTAGGTTAGGCAAATTTAACCCTGGGTTAGCGTTAACCGGCTTTTGAACAACCGGCCCCTGGTGCATAAACTTCTCACAATAAAAATATATCAATCAGGCCTTCAAATATTTACATGTGATAGACTACAATAGCTGGACAACGGGCCCAGTTATTTTACATTCATCTCTTGGACCGCTTTCGAACTATGTGAAAATATACAGTATAATAGTGATGCGAAGCTGACCTATTTAGTATCGAAGAAACATTTCAGCTTTGGATGCATGACTCTGATTGACAGTATACTGGTTTAATAGTGATGACAAGAATGCCAATATTTGGATCTCTTGAGCTCAACTATTAATACAGTATATTTAGAGTAAGTTGATAAATATAAACATTGAAAGTCCATATAAAATTGAAGATCTTGTATCGTAGCATTTGCTAAAGTAATTTTAAATGGCAACTGTACTATTTTCAGTATTTCAATTCAAATATTGTCGCGGCAAATTCAAATTTTAAGCGGGGACAACATACTGAACATTCACGAACGAAGATTGCAAATATTTCCTCACAAAATCGCTCTATTACACATAAAACATAACAACAATCTTACGTGAATAATATTCAGTAGTCGCTGATGTATTACTTCTGAAAATCCAGTTCATCTTGGGTAAAAAAGTCCAAGAACACAAAGACACAAAGAAAACTATAATTTTTGAAAATATGGCCGGTGTGATGATTTATCCCGTGGACCATGGCGCGCGTAAGATGAAGATTAGACATCAGTCTGTCAGTCCGCGCGCATTACGGAAATTCTTAATTTCTCGTTCATTTCTTTGATAGAGTAACAAAACTCCAATCAGCAGGAAATATTTCAGATTTTGTGTTATATATAAAGCTCTTAAATAAATAGATAGCTCTTCTGAAATGTCGAGGAATAAAATACTACACGGAAATCGGAAATTGAACACAGAAAACTTGAGCATACTGATACATCCCCGATATACATTGTGTATAAGAAAAACTGGACAAATTTGAAATTGCTCTCAACTTCGCGAAGCGGCTCCAGGTACGAAGTTTTTGATTAATATAGATTGTTTGGGTATTTATAATGTAGAATAAACGAAAAAAATCTGAAAGTTAAATTTTCAAAACCCAGGGGGGGGGGTGTCTTGTCCAACAGATCAAAAATGGTTTGCGCAAACTTTCATTTAAAAAAAAATAATCAGCTTTTGCATGCTTAATTTACGCCTTTACCTAATTTGCATATTGCTATTTCGCTTTTGCTCCCAAGAGACAATATGCAAATTAGGTAAAGGCGTAAATTAAGCATGCAAAAGCTGGGGTTTTTTTTTAAATGAAAGTTTGCGCGACGTTTTGAAGGGCTTACACTTAAGCAAATTTTCTGAAATTTTGAACAGAAATGCAACACCCAACAAATTTCCACTCACTAACTCAAAATAACTTTTAAGTATTCAAATTTCGTGCGCAAGCCATTTTTGATCTGTTGGACAAGACACCCCCCTGGGTTTTGAAAATTTAACTTTCAGAATTTTTTCCTTTATTCTACATTATAAATACCCAAACAATATTTTTTAATCAAAAACTTCGTACCTGGAGCCGCTTCGCGAAGTTGAGAGCAATTTCACATTTGTCCAGTTTTTTTATATACACCCTGTATGTCAATATATTCGTATAGAAATATTATAGTATACATTATCGCGGTTTATGATGGGATTTATTGTATAAGGTCATTAACGCATGTTATTACAGTGGCTCCAAAACGGTATTACACAAACAAAGGCGAAGACTCAAAATGGCCATCAAAAGGAGTGACGATTTCAGCAATCTAGCGGCAAGCAAGTAAATAAACAGACACTAAAGCACTTTAAACACGGACTAGCTCTGAAAGAATAACGTACTAAAGTTAGCCAACGACTGCCAAATCAGTTTAAAAACAATGATTAGTTCGGTGATTTCTCGGTGATGCCATGTCGAACAAACCGAACAGTTTATAAATGGACAGAACAAATGAAGAACGATGTTCTTGAATGTAAAAGAAATGCAAAGGAATTAACATCATCGCAAAACCCACCACGTAACGAAAACGGCAGGAAGAAGGGCTATATTGAAGTGATGAAACAGCTATGGGACGACAAAGGATATGGACACCTTGAGCTTGAGAGTCGTTATTTACGAGATCAGGCCGCAAGGCTAGAAAGAATGCAAGAATGTGTCGCGGAAAGCAGTTCAGTAGATACAAGAGGGAGGGAAATCGACGAGGGAGATCTGGAAAACCTCAAGAAACTGTTTATGTGTCTACTATGGTAGAATATTATGAAGGCGAAAATCAAAACACGAGCGACCGGCTAAGCCAAAATAGAAATTCAATGGCTTTGAATTCTGATTTGCATACGATTTCAATGGAGATGATTTAGCCGCCGAGCGTAGTCACGCAACTTATGAAGGTGATCAAGAAAATGTTATATCCCCCGAAATTAAGCCAGACTTACCCGAGTTTGATGTGTTGCCAACTGAAATAAAGACGAAAATGTGGGGGAATATCAGTTACGGAAGTCTTTTTAAACTTATCAATCGCATATACGACGAGGTCGTTTATTTTAGACGAAACATTTTTAATATGCCGTCAGGTCGGGCCGGGGAGAGTTTCATTGAAGAAATATGGTTGATTGTCAAGTCGGAGTCGTTGGCGGAGGAAGCAAAGAGGGTGTTCGGGGAGGAAGTCAACATAGCGACCGAAGGTCATTGTCACCTGGGGGCGGTCATTGGATCTAAAGATTATAAAGATCAGTATTGTGGTGATAAAGTCCTGAAATGGAAGGAAGAAATTGAAACACTCTCTGAAATTGCGAAGAATCAACCTCATGCAGCATATATCGTCTTCACAAAAGGCTATAAATCCAAATTTACATATTTCATGCGGACAATATATAGAGTCTTTTGAAGAATATGTAGATCCAATTCATGAAGTGATTGATGATCTGCTTCTCCCAACTCTATTTGGGAAAACGGAACCGCTCCCCGACCAGCTACGTTAGCTCGTCACGTTGACACCAGCGCAAGGTGGCCTGGGTATACCAGCTTTGAGAATTGACGCCTCGCAACAATATGCTGCATCCACTTCAATAACGATGGCGCATGTTGAATCTGTTGTCGCATAAAGTCCCGTGATGATGATGGGTGAGACGTCCACAGAGGATCGCAAGAGATACCACCAGTCACTCAAAAAGGAGTCTGTGCAAGCAAGAATGGAGACCATCGATGCCACCCTGTCGAGTGACCTTCTGCGTTTGATACACCAGTCGAGAGATAAGGGAGTAAGCTCGTGGCTTAACGCGTTACCTCTGGAAGAGCAAGGTTTGGCCATGAATAAACAAGAATTTAGAGACTCTTTGCGACTGCGGTACAACATACCTTTGCTCGACTTACCAAGTCTATGTACATGCGGAGAGCGATTTACAAACAACCACGCCCTTTCGTGCAAGAAGGGAGGATTTGTAGCCCAGAGGCATGACGGTATGCGAGATTTACTAACCTCGCTTATCAGCAAGGTATGTAAAAATGTGGAAGTAGAGCCACATCTTCAACCGCTATACAACGAAAGATTTCACCATAGAACCGCTGTTAGAAGCCCGGAGGCAAGATTGGATATGAAAGCAGGAGGTTTTTGGTCGCGAGGAGTGACGGCATTTTTTGATGTTAGAGTAACGGACGTCAACTTCAAGTGTAACCGAAACAAACCTACATCTACAATCTTCAAAGAGCAGGAGAATGAGAAGAAGAGAAAATATCAGCAGCGAGTACTCGACGTCGAAATGGGGACTTTCACACCATTGGTCTTTGGAACCAACGGAGGTATCGGAACAGAGTGTCAAACCTTCTTTAAGCATCTGGCCAACAAACTATCAAGAAAGGACGGTGAACCATATCTTGCGGTGATTACTTGGCTCAGAACACGCTTGTCGTTTGAAATCCTAAGATCAGTAAACATTAGTGTTAGGGGATCTAGGGGATCTAGATGTTAACGCAGCGGACATGTTTTAGACACTAATGACTGTTATGAAGATTTTCTTTCAATAATGTTACATTTTTACGGTGGCTCCATGCTTGTTTTTTTAAAACGGAAGTTTTCCGAGAGACTGCGAGAAGGGGGCAGTGGGGGGGGGGGATGGGGGACAATGATTTTTTATACATATTGTAATTAATAGCTGAATACAAGTATGTTTTAAACATGTTATAATTTTTCACATCTATAAACAAGTAAGCTAAGGAAAACGTATGCGCTAGGTATGCTAACTATAAAGGGCTTTTGTTAACGATCAGGTGTGTAATGTCCGAGGTGTGTAAGATTGGGCAAGGTGGGTATGGTTGAAAGGTGTGTAATTAGCAAGGGTGTGTATTTGCCAAAAAGGTGCGTATAAATACACATCTTTAGTAAATAGAAGGTGTGTAAAGCAAAGGTGTGTAATTGCATAAATACAAGGTGTGTACTCGTACACACCTAAGGTGTGTAATTTTCTAAACAAAGTGTGTATAAATACACACCTTGTCATTATATACACACCTTTTTTCCAATATAATTACACACTAGTTTTTAGAGTGTGAAAATACTTACAGTATTGTGAACTATATAGAGCATAATAGAAATAATCTTATAACAAAAGTGGTCTGAAAAGTGTTGGAAAAGATGTATAAACTTCGAAAAAAGAGTTTCACTTTCAGCATAGCCATTTGGGCAATTTACTGTGAATTTGCAATCAATCTTCCAGCAAAACCGGAAAAGTTCACTGTATGCGCATGCATGCAGTGATATTTCATGCTGCTTTGGGTGACTTATACACAGTTAATTAATGTGCACAGTCATGAAATAATACCTAAGTATTATGATATGTATGGTCTTGTATCTAAGTTGTCAGAAAAAAATAATTCAAGGCAGTTTTTAGCTACCAATAAGATATTTTGTAAGATGACAGTGATAAATCGTTGTTTCAAATTTTGTTGAGATAAAAGTTAAAATATTTTATCAGTTGTCAGTGAAACATGCAGAAGACATATCTTATCCGGACCTAAAGCTCTGTGATGAAAATTACATTTTGTATTTAAGTGTAATATAGTCCCGAGCCAAAGGCACAAAGCGCCGTTCCGGACGTAGACGCATGTTATCAATAGTATTAGCACTAAGTTTATTGTATACTTTCCATTCAGTATCACAGGACTATTTTATTGTTACAAAAATATGAACAACACCCAAATCTCAAATAGTTGAGCAATATTTATATCTATACAAATATTATGTAGGAAATATATATACTGTACCACTTATAATCTAGTTTTAGGCGGCTTAGCTCCCTATGAATGATAAATTGTAAACTATTTTCTACATTGACCAACATTTGAACGCCATTTTGACCAACTTGTAACCCAAAAATTATTGGAGGGTGTTAACCCCCACCCCCTCCCCTTCCCCCTTACGCCCCTGCCTGTTCCGCAGACCTTGGAAGCACTAGACATAATCATATATACTCATAGGACGTTGTCCGCAACTTTTTAATAACTATTTTACTTTTAACAGTTCAGTACATAGTAGAGTGACTAGGCAGAGTCATAAACTGCACATACCTCGGGTACGAACTGAACAGGCAAAGAAGTTTTTTTTTTTATAACGGTTGTGTTGTTTATAATAAGCGGAAATAATTATTTTAATATTTTATTCTATTGTATATATGCATAATTATAGTTTTTAGGTAATAGTGACTTCTCATATAAATATTGTATCATATCTCATATCAAGTTGCAGGGCTCCAATTGATAGCAGTGGTTTTTTACTACTGAATGGACTACCCTGTCAATATTAGTAATCTCATATCAGGAAAACTCAAGCAAACGTCTAATTTCTGGTGGTAGTAATGATGTGGAAGCTTAGGCACATTTCTAAAAGCTTTACTAACTGCTAATAAAAGCACCTGAAATCAAGTACTTGTGATTACAAATCGCACTCCTGCTCCGCGGTCTTGACTCAATTTTCTCACGGTTCAATTAACGTTATAGAGTTGGATTTATATCTTTCATACCCCCTCATGTTATATACGTATTTTTGTATCACAGTAAAACCACTTATTTAATTTAATTTGCTTTTATGATTTGATGTCAAGTATATCAGCATGAGATATTTGCACGTACTGTGAACTCTTGCGGTTTTCTAGTTCACTGGAAAGTGAAAGTTTATTGACAAGAAATAAAAAACATGTTTATTGAAACTTTAAGACATTCAGATATACGGCTATTTCTATTCTATGTGGTACATAGGTTATACTGTACTGATATTGTTTTCCTTTAACACACAGCTGCAATTAAGTTTCGTTGAAATTTGCTTGATTCGGATTTGTGAACTCGGATTCGGATTTGCGATATCACAACTGAAATAACATTATATAATACTATTAGGTTTATAATAGGTTTAGACTTAGGGTCAGATAATGGTCAACAGATTAAACGTTAGATTAAGACAAGACCGAAGGGTTTAGTGTTCTTTTAGTTAAAGTTTAAGGGTGTTAGAATGTTGCGGGTGCCCTGTTGCGGGTGCCCTGCACAACCCTGGTAAAAAGTAAAATGGCGACTGGCTGAATGAGGTATTTATTAAAAAATAGGTAACAGGCATTTAGGCAGTTCTAACAGGTTCTAATATGTACTTTAAAAACAAATGATACTTGTTAGTGCTTATACTGATAATAGCCATTCTAAAACTTTTAAAATAATGAAATGTATCCCATCCCTTTTTGCTATTAAGCAAAAGAGCAGACTTTTAGATATATACACATTAATAATAAATTATAGGTATGTAGCAGCTGGCACATGCCAATAACTGTCATGCTACATCATGTCGTCTGTGATCAAGCTGTAATATAATTATGTATTTTAAGACAGCATTAAGAATGGTTAAAACATTAATATTTATTGGAATAAATCCAGAGACATCGCGAGTTAGGGCGTGTTTGAGGGTTGACAATTCGCCAACTCTGAAGCAAAGGCAAAATGTGGTAAAATTTTGTCATTCTCAGACTGCAGTTAAAATAGGTAATGACTCGCGACACTAGGTAAAGCAATAAAAACAAAAAAATTAGAGATAAAATCACCTGCATGGTTAAGGTCAAGGTCGTGGTAAGGATGCCAATCACCTTTCCTTGTATCCGAGAGTTAAATAGGAAGGAGGCAGCTTAAAAGACTAAGTCGAAATCTTACTCTATAGGACACCCCTGCATGGCTGCCACAATACGACCCATGTCTGATCACGGAGCTAAGGTAGAAAGTTTAATATTTGATGTGGCAGGAAAGATCGAATCTGTAGGCTAACCTATCTGACTTAATTGAATCTATCCAGGAACGTGCGCTTTGGATTATTTTCCCATTATTATCCTATGGAACTGCTTTGTCATACTCTGGTTTGGAAACTCTTGAAAGTCGTAGAAATAATCTTAGCAAATCATTCATTAGTAGATTAAGGTCTGTTGAAGATATCAGTCACAATCCCTTAGCACGTATTGTCAATACTTGTTCTGCAGTTTATGAACATAAAATTTATCTAAGGACAGAACAGTTATTATGCCTTTTACGAACACGGATAGATTGAAAACTTTCATTACAATTAAATACTTTTGATGCATATATGTATATTAATGAAATTCAGTTATACGGCAAAGCGGTTAATCAACAGATTATTAAGAAAGGAGAAACGGACGAGCCGGCAAACTTTCGACCAATTACTCTTGAATCCATCCCACTTAAGGTCTTCACATCATGTCTTCGCAATAAAACATTTCAATTTCTCGCAGATAATAAATTCATAGAACAAAATATCCAGAAAGGTTTCACTCCCAAACTCTCAGGAACATTAGAACATACAGCTCAGATGGCACATATAATTAATAAAGCACGTATTAAACAACGATCTCTCATCATAACACTACTCGATCTGAAAAATGCATTCGGTGAAGTGCATCATAACCTCATTTATGAAGTCCTTGAATATCATCATATCCCCGATCACATAAAGAACCTAATACGCAGCCTTTACACTGATTTCCAAACATCCATCATTACAGAAGAATTTAACACTCCTTTTATCACAGTTGGTCGTGGCGTCCTCCAAGGCGATTGTCTCAGCCCTCTTTTATTTAATATGTCTTTCAATACTTTCATCCAACACATTAAATCAGAAAAATACCGTCAACTTGGATTTTGGAAATTGAGCGAGAATGGCATTCCATTAAATCCATTCCATTGGTTTCAGTTTGCAGATGATGCGGCCGTTATTAGTGGCCAAGAAAGAGAAAACGAGATGCTTCTTAACCGCTTTACGATCTGGTGTCAGTGGGCCAATATGATCATACGTGTAGATAAATGTTCAATATTTGGTATTAAGAAAGATGTAACAAAATCCATTCAATATCTTCCCAAACTATTTGTAAATAACTTCCTCGTGCCACGTGTTGAAATCGGTAAATCTTTCCGCTACCTAGGTCGTTATTTTGACTTCAACATGTCTGACGAAGATCACAAATCTGAAATATATGACTTATTTACTAATATCCTAAATGAAATTGACGAATTACCATTACATCCGAGAAACAAGATTCTTTTCTACAGTCGCTATGTACTTTCTAAAATTTCTTGGCACTTCACTGTTTCTGATATAGGTAAAACCTGGGTAAATGAAAAACTAGATAATATGGCATCGAAAAATATCCGAAAATGGCTGGAACTTCCTATTTCTGCAACTCTTAGTAATGTTCTACTTCCACATAACAAATTTGGTTTAAATATCATTCTTCCCTCAACTAAATTCATTCAATGTCAAACTGTCTCTCGAAATGCTTTAAAATCATCGCCAAATGAAGACATAAAAAACCTATGGAAGGATACTAGCAATTACAAAAATGTTCAATATGACACATATGAAAATACTATAAGGACGTACTAAGCACTATCAGAAACGAACACGAAGATAAGCTTCAGCACCACCTCATTTCACAAGGCTCATTCTTCTTCAATATCATTAAATATTCGACGCTCTCGTTCAACTCCATATGGTCCTCCGTACAAAGTAAACTTCCAAAGAATATATTTAACTTCACCATCCGGTACATAAATAACACGCTTCCGACTCGCAAAAACCTGTTAAAATGGGGAATATCATCTACATCTGAATGCTCGTTCTGTTTGGCACCCGAAACTTTACTTCACGTCGTCGCTGGATGCAAGACCTACCTAACTGAGGGACGTTTTACCTGGCGACATGATTCTGTTCTAAACTTTATTGCATCCACACTTAAATCCGTAGAACATGCTAACCTTTATGTTGACCTTCCAGGCTATATTAGTCCGTCTGTTCTCACTGGAGATAGATTACGCCCTGATCTTTTGATAACTATTGAAAACAAATGTATTTACATACTCGAACTTACTGTCGGATTTGAATCTAATCTTCTAACTAATGCAACCCGGAAAAGACTAAAATATCAGGAACTGATTAAGGAACATCACAACAAATATGATAAGGTCAAATTTGTCAATTTATCTATCAGTTCACTAGGAGTTTTCAATCAATCCGCCTCACTAGACTTTGTTGAAATGTTGAAAGATCTGAAATTTGACGAGCAATGTAGAAAATATCTTGTTAGGAAAATTATTAACACTTGTATCAGATCCTCATATTACATATTCTGTAAACGTAACAAAGAATGGGATAATCCACAACTAAAGCCACACTAATATTTTATCATATATAGAATTAATTTAAGTAGACACTGGTAAACTACCTGTAAAGAGAGGTTTATCACTGTAGTATGTAAACATTTATCGTAATTAATAAAGTTTCCATTATTATTATTAAAGACAAAGTACCCGGGAGAAAACATCGAAGCGCTGGAGAGAATCAAACACTTTAATGTACTTCTATGAGTTTTGAAGCATATTAAATCAGAGTATGTAGCCAGTAGCAGGCTTAACTATATAGCAGCGCGGTAAACAGCTTAGCTATAACTGCTAATTGCCACCCAAATTTATCGTTTATCATGAAGCAAAATGATCCCTGATCATAGTGAAACATAGTAGATAATGTACAAATTATTAGAGAAAATATACTTTGATAATGAATGCATATTTTTGGAAGAGGAAAAAATAAAACAAACAATAGGGGGTGATTGGTCCAATTATAAAACATTCTAAATCCAAACATTCCCCCTCATATTCTTCAAACCTTCGTCGTTTCGAAACCTAAGAAGATCTAGTGAAAGTGTGGAACTATTGAAGTATTCACAAGAAGTCAAGTATTTATAAATATATATATTATATAACTACATGTCACAGTTTGTTAATATCATAGGCCACATACATCTAGTTTTATTGCGCTAAGCCGTTCGCGTTGGTCTTAAATCTTTGACGTGTGTCTTCATAATATCTATTTGATCCACTATATCCGTCATATAAACTATAGTCAACCCAGTGATCCAGTGGTACGTTATAATGCAGTTTCTTCTTATATTTAGGACATGGCAGAAAATGCAACACCACCAAAGACAAACGCAGAGAAAACACTTAATCCAGGTAAAATTTATATTCGTTGTTTGGGATATATATTGAAGTTTCTATAATATATATTATATATATATATATATATATATATACGTGTAGGTTTAGGTCTACGAAACGCAAAGAGTGCTCGACAACATACAGTTAGAGCAAATTATAGATTTTCGCTTACCTCAAAACTTGTCTGCAACAGGCTGTTTCATCTGTAAAAGAATCATCAGGCAGTTTACAAGTATCGAAAAGAAATGACCGCTTATATGCTTCCTGCCGGGGCGTGGGAGTGTGTGTGGGAGACAATATGTGCATGCATGGCTTTGTTTGCGTTGTTTACGCGAAATTTGTTACGATGACGACATCGTGAAATTATTTCAGCTCTTTTGTTGAGTAAACAATCCTTGTTTTTTTCTTTCAAAATACAAAATTTTTCTTCTAAACATAAATTGCATCGTTTTGATCCTCCCGTATACGAAATAGAATGTTTTAAAATTTGCCAATTAATACTGAAATCCTTATTGTTTCTTTCAATGTCCAAATATATTTGAAAGTTCCGTGTCATTTGCATGCTTTTATGCTGAAAAGATTTAGTGTGGTTGGCCAATCGCTCTTTGAATGTGGTTGCAGTCATGCCAATGTAATTTTTGATCGTGTTTGTGTTGCTTACTGTGACTGTTGCTTTGTATACTATGTCCCTAGTCATGCATTGTTTTTGAAGCGGGCAAATGGTGTTTTTCCTACAACTGCAATTGGTAGTGTCCCTCTCCTGTGGCTTGTTATTTCTAGATATGCGTGCATTGTGTTTAGTGATTACTGACTTAATATTGTTCATGCAGCTATAGCTTACTTTAACTGTGTTTCTGTTAAAAATTTTATGTAGCTTGTGGTGCGGTGGAAAATGCTTGTCAATTAGACTAAGGAAATTACGTCCCATGTTTGTGCTAACACTCTTGCTAAATGGTGGGTTGAACCAAGTGATGTTGCGTTGCCTATTCCTGCGTTGTTTCTGCGGTGTGTGCTGAGTGTAGCTAAGTTCATGATTAAAGTTGCTATGCCTAAGTGCGTTCTGATATATGGGTGCAGATTCCTGAAAAGTTTGCTCATCTGATGAAAGAAGTGCGATGCGCTTGTTAATTGATGCAGGTAGTTGCCTTGTGATGCTCGGTGGGTGATTAGAGTGCATATTTATGTATAGTGGATCGTCATTGGGCTTCCTATAGGGCCTATGTTTTCCATTGTTAAGGTCGAAAGTTACATCTAAAAAGTTTACAATGCGTAAATTTGATTCGGCGGTAATTTTTAGGTCAAACTGCTCGAAAATTTTGTGGAGATCTTTTCTTGTTTTGTCTGCTAAACGTGCTGATTTACTTTTTATAATAGCCAAACCGTCATCTCTATATAGGCCGATGCTTTCTTTGCCAAATTTCTTACTCAGGTGGTTTAAAATGAAAAGGCCTACTAACTCACAAATTTCCGCGCCGTCGAAACTGCCCATGCTAACGTCAAACAAACTATGGCTATCTTTTTTTATCCATGAAATTCCGGTATTGAAAAGGAGAGATTTTCTAGCGTGTTTTATTATTGAAATATCGTTTTCAGGTATAGTAGCCAAATTTGAAGCCCAAGATAAAGCTTGGTCAATAGTTTTGAGAAATAGATGGGTAGAAATCCACAATGTCAAACGAAATAAAACTGTGTCTGTCCTTATCTTTTATATTGCCAAACCACTGAATAACTTGTTTTGTATTCCTCCATTGATTTAAATTCAATTTGGAATTAATTTTGTCCAAAATAACTTTGCTTATTTTTCCGGATTCGCTTTTAGCGGGATTAATTAATCGGCATTTTGGATTGTTTTCGAAATTTTCTTTGTGATCTTTTAAAGATATAAATGCTTCGCGTTTTTTCATTTTTTCAATTCTGTCGCCGATTCCTAAATTGTTCGAAATGTTTTTTAGTTCTGAATCAATTTCATCTATAGTGTCCTCGGATCCATACTTTCATGTAAGAGCTTGTTGTATGTGTCGAGCGAGGTTTCATAAATATTCCTAGTTTTGTCTGCAAAAATGAAAATGTTGGGAGACGAATTGATTTTCTTTAGATCGTTAGTCAAAGATTTCTGAAATTGGTTCCTATATGGCCGAAATTGTAAATTTTCGATTAATTTTATAAGGTCGTCTTCGAAAGGTTTCATTTCCGGAATAGAAGGAGGTGTTTTGTTGGATGCAAGGCCGAAATGGTTGTTTTGGTTTTCACATTTTTGGTTTTTATTAAGAAAGAAATTAGCTTTCCATCTCATACGTTTTATTACACTTTCCACTTTTTCAATCAAATTTTTCAAATAAGCGTCCTGTGATGGTATAGGGATATTCTTTAGTGAATAGTCAAATCGAAATTGCCGCATTTTGAAGTTAAATAGAAATGAATAACGTAAACAAGAGTGCACAACCGATATACGGGTGCGAATATACGTGTAGGTTTAGGTCTACGAAACGCAAAGAGTGCTCGACAACATATAGTTAGAGCAAATTATAGATTTTCGCTTACCTCAAAACTTGTCTGCAACAGGCTGTTTCATCTGTAAAAGAATCATCAGGCAGTTTACAAGTATCGAAAGAAATGACCGCTTATATGCTTCCTGCCGGGGCGTGGGAGTGTGTGTGGGAGACAATATGTGCATGCATGGCTTTGTTTGCGTTGTTTACGCGAAATTTGTTACGATGACGACATCGTGAAATTATTTCAGCTCTTTTGTTGAGTAAACAATCCTTGTTTTTTTCTTTCAAAATACAAAATTTTTCTTCTAAACATAAATTGCATCGTTTTGATCCTCCTGTATACGAAATAGAATGTTTTAAAATTTGCCAATTAATACTGAAATCCTTATTGTTTTCTTTCAATGTCCCAATATATTTCGAAAGTTCCGTGTCATTTGCATGCTTTTTATGCTGAAAAGATTTAGTGTGGTTGGCCAATCGCTCTTTGAATGTGGTTGCAGTCCTGCCAATGTAATTTTTGAGCGTGTTTGTGTTGCTTACTGTGACTGTTGCTTTGTATACTATGTCCCTAGTCATGCATTGTTTTGAAGCGGGCAAATGGTGTTTTTCCTACAACTGCAATTGGTAGTGTCCCTCTCCTGTGGCTTGTTATTTCTAGATATGCGTGCATTGTGTTTAGTGATTACTGACTTAATATTGTTCATGCAGCTATAGCTTACTTTAACTGTGTTTCTGTTAAAAATTTTATGTAGCTTGTGGTGCGGTGGAAAATGCTTGTCAATTAGACTAAGGAAATTACGTCCCATGTTTGTGCTAACACTCTTGCTAAATGGTGGGTTGAACCAAGTGATGTTGCGTTGCCTATTCCTGCGTTGTTTCTGCGGTGTGTGCTGAGTGTAGCTAAGTTCATGATTAAAGTTGCTATGCCTAAGTGCGTTCTGATATATGGGTGCAGATTCCTGAAAAGTTTGCTCATCTGATGAAAGAAGTGCGATGCGCTTGTTAATTGATGCAGGTAGTTGCCTTGTGATGCTCGGTGGGTGATTAGAGTGCATATTTATGTATAGTGGATCGTCATTGGGCTTCCTATAGGGCCTATGTTTTCCATTGTTAAGGTCGAAAGTTACATCTAAAAAGTTTACAATGCGTAAATTTGATTCGGCGGTAATTTTTAGGTCAAACTGCTCGAAAATTTTGTGGAGATCTTTTCTTGTTTTGTCTGCTAAACGTGCTGATTTACTTTTTATAATAGCCAAACCGTCATCTCTATATAGGCCGATGCTTTCTTTGCCAAATTTCTTACTCAGGTGGTTTAAAATGAAAAGGCCTACTAACTCACAAATTTCCGCGCCGTCGAAACTGCCCATGCTAACGTCAAACAAACTATGGCTATCTTTTTTATCCATGAAATTCCGGTATTGAAAAGGAGAGATTTTCTAGCGTGTTTTATTATTGAAATATCGTTTTCAGGTATAGTAGCCAAATTTGAAGCCCAAGATAAAGCTTGGTCCAATAGTTTTTGAGAAATAGATGGGTAGAAATCCACAATGTCAAACGAAATAAAGTTGTGTCTGTCCTTATCTTTTATATTGCCAAACCACTGAATAACTTGTTTTGTATTCCTCCATTGATTTTCTCTCAAATTGGAATTAATTTTGTCCAAAATAACTTTGCTTATTTTTCCGGATTCGCTTTTAGCGGGATTAATTAATCGGCATTTTGGATTGTTTTCGAAATTTTCTTTGTGATCTTTTAAAGATATAAATGCTTCGCGTTTTTTCAATTCTGTCGCCGATTCCTAAATTGTTCGAAATGTTTTTTAGTTCTGAATCAATTTCATCTATAGTGTCCTCGGATCCATGCTTATATGTTTTTGTGATGTTGTCATGTAAGAGCTTGTTGTATGTGTCGAGCGAGGTTTCATAAATATTCCTAGTTTTGTCTGCAAAAATGAAAATGTTGGGAGACGAATTGATTTTCTTTAGATCGTTAGTCAAAGATTTCTGAAATTGGTTCCTATATGGCCGAAATTGTAAATTTTCGATTAATTTTATAAGGTCGTCTTCGAAAGGTTTCATTTCCGGAATAGAAGGAGGTGTTTTGTTGGATGCAAGGCCGAAATGGTTGTTTTGGTTTTCACATTTTTGGTTTTTATTAAGAAAGAAATTAGCTTTCCATCTCATACGTTTTATTACACTTTCCACTTTTTCAATCAAATTTTTCAAATAAGCGTCCTGTGATGGTATAGGGATATTCTTTAGTGAATAGTCAAATCGAAATTGCCGCATTTTGAAGTTAAATAGAAATGAATAACGTAAACAAGAGTGCACAACCGATATACGGGTGCGTAAATGTGAAAACCAAAACAACCATTTCGGCCTTGCATCCAACAAAACACCTCCTTCTATTCCGGAAATGAAACCTTTCGAAGACGACCTTATAAAATTAATCGAAAATTTACAATTTCGGCCATATAGGAACCAATTTCAGAAATCTTTGACTAACGATCTAAAGAAAATCAATTCGTCTCCCAACATTTTCATTTTTGCAGACAAAACTAGGAATATTTATGAAACCTCGCTCGACACATACAACAAGCTCTTACATGACAACATCACAAAAACATATAAGCATGGATCCGAGGACACTATAGATGAAATTGATTCAGAACTAAAAAACATTTCGAACAATTTAGGAATCGGCGACAGAATTGAAAAAATGAAAAAACGCGAAGCATTTATATCTTTAAAAGATCACAAAGAAAATTTCGAAAACAATCCAAAATGCCGATTAATTAATCCCGCTAAAAACGAATCCGGAAAAATAAGCAAAGTTATTTTGGACAAAATTAATTCCAATTTGAGAGAAAAACTGAATTTAAATCAATGGAGGAATACAAAACAAGTTATTCAGTGGTTTGGCAATATAAAAGATAAGGACAGACACAGCTTTATTTCGTTTGACATTGTGGATTTCTACCCATCTATTTCTCAAAAACTATTGGACCAAGCTTTATCTTGGGCTTCAAATTTGGCTACTATACCTGAAAACGATATTTCAATAATAAAACACGCTAGAAAATCTCTCCTTTTCAATACCGGAATTTCATGGATAAAAAAAGATAGCCATAGTTTGTTTGACGTTAGCATGGGCAGTTTCGACGGCGCGGAAATTTGTGAGTTAGTAGGCCTTTTCATTTTAAACCACCTGAGTAAGAAATTTGGCAAAGAAAGCATCGGCCTATATAGAGATGACGGTTTGGCTATTATAAAAAGTAAATCAGCACGTTTAGCAGACAAAACAAGAAAAGATCTCCACAAAATTTTCGAGCAGTTTGACCTAAAATTACCGCCGAATCAAATTTACGCATTGTAAACTTTTTAGATGTAACTTTCGACCTTAACAATGGAAAACATAGGCCCTATAGGAAGCCCAATGACGATCCACTATACATAAATATGCACTCTAATCACCCACCGAGCATCACAAGGCAACTACCTGCATCAATTAACAAGCGCATCGCACTTCTTTCATCAGATGAGCAAACTTTTCGAATCTGCACCCATATATCAGAACGCACTTAGGCATAGCAACTTTAATCATGAACTTAGCTACACTCAGCACACACCGCAGAAACAACGCAGGAATAGGCAACGCAACATCACTTGGTTCAACCCACCATTTAGCAAGAGTGTTAGCACAAACATGGGACGTAATTTCCTTAGTCTAATTGACAAGCATTTTCCACCGCACCACAAGCTACATAAAATTTTTAACAGAAACACAGTTAAAGTAAGCTATAGCTGCATGAACAATATTAAGTCAGTAATCACTAAACACAATGCACGCATATCTAGAAATAACAAGCCACAGGAGAGGGACACTACCAATTGCAGTTGTAGGAAAAACACCATTTGCCCGCTTCAAAACAATGCATGACTAGGGACATAGTATACAAAGCAACAGTCACAGTAAGCAACACAAACACGATCAAAAATTACATTGGCATGACTGCAACCACATTCAAAGAGCGATTGGCCAACCACACTAAATCTTTTCAGCATAAAAAGCATGCAAATGACACGGAACTTTCGAAATATATTTGGACATTGAAAGAAAACAATAAGGATTTCAGTATTAATTGGCAAATTTTAAAACATTCTATTTCGTATACGGGAGGATCAAAACGATGCAATTTATGTTTAGAAGAAAATTTTGTATTTTGAAAGAAAAAAAAGGATTGTTTACTCAACAAAAGAGCTGAAATACTTTCACGATGTCGTCATCGTAACAAATTTCGCGTAAACAACGCAAACAAAGCCATGCATGCACATATTGTCTCCACACACACTCCACGCCCCGGCAGGAAGCATATAAGCGGTCATTTCTTTTCGATACTTGTAAACTGCCTGATGATTCTTTTACAGATGAAACAGCCTGTTGCAGACAAGTTTTGAGGTAAGCGAAAAACTATAATTTGCTCTAACTATATGTTGTCGAGCACTCTTTGCGTTTTGTAGACCTAAACCTACACGTATATTCGCACCCGTATATCGGTTGTGCACTCTTGTTTACGTTATTCATTTCTATTTAACTTCAAAATGCGGCAATTTCGATTTGACTATTCACTAAAGAATATCCCTATACCATCACAGGACGCTTATTTGAAAAATTTGATTGAAAAAGTGGAAAGTGTAATAAAACGTATGAGATGGAAAGCTAATTTCTTTCTTAATAAAAACCAAAAATGTGAAAACCAAAACAACCATTTCGGCCTTGCATCCAACAAAACACCTCCTTCTATTCCGGAAATGAAACCTTTCGAAGACGACCTTATAAAATTAATCGAAAATTTACAATTTCGGCCATATAGGAACCAATTTCAGAAATCTTTGACTAACGATCTAAAGAAAATCAATTCGTCTCCCAACATTTTCATTTTGCAGACAAAACTAGGAATATTTATGAAACCTCGCTCGACACATACAACAAGCTCTTACATGACAACATCACAAAAACATATAAGCATGGATCCGAGGACACTATAGATGAAATTGATTCAGAACTAAAAAACATTTCGAACAATTTAGGAATCGGCGACAGAATTGAAAAAAATGAAAAAACGCGAAGCATTTATATCTTTAAAAGACCACAAAGAAAATTTCGAAAACAATCCAAAATGCCGATCAATTAATCCGCTAAAAGCGAATCCGGAAAAAGCAAAGTTATTTTGGACAAAATTAATTCCAATTTGAGAGAAAAACTGAATTTAAATCAATGGAGGAATACAAAACAAGTTATTCAGTGGTTTGGCAATATAAAAGATAAGGACAGACACAGCTTTATTTCGTTTGACATTGTGGATTTCTACCCATCTATTTCTCAAAAACTATTGGACCAAGCTTTATCTTGGGCTTCAAATTTGGCTACTATACCTGAAAACGATATTTCAATAATAAAACACGCTAGAAAATCTCTCCTTTTCAATACCGGAATTTCATGGATAAAAAAAGATAGCCATAGTTTGTTTGACGTTAGCATGGGCAGTTTCGACGGCGCGGAAATTTGTGAGTTAGTAGGCCTTTTCATTTTAAACCACCTGAGTAAGAAATTTGGCAAAGAAAGCATCGGCCTATATAGAGATGACGGTTTGGCTATTATAAAAAGTAAATCAGCACGTTTAGCAGACAAAACAAGAAAAGATCTCCACAAAATTTTCGAGCAGTTTGACCTAAAAATACCGCCGAATCAAATTTACGCATTGTAAACTTTTTAGATGTAACTTTCGACCTTAACAATGGAAAACATAGGCCCTATAGGAAGCCCAATGACGATCCACTATACATAAATATGCACTCTAATCACCCACCGAGCATCACAAGGCAACTACCTGCATCAATTAACAAGCGCATCGCACTTCTTTCATCAGATGAGCAAACTTTTCAGGAATCTGCACCCATATATCAGAACGCACTTAGGCATAGCAACTTTAATCATGAACTTAGCTACACTCAGCACACACCGCAGAAACAACGCAGGAATAGGCAACGCAACATCACTTGGTTCAACCCACCATTTAGCAAGAGTGTTAGCACAAACATGGGACGTAATTTCCTTAGTCTAATTGACAAGCATTTTCCACCGCACCACAAGCTACATAAAATTTTTAACAGAAACACAGTTAAAGTAAGCTATAGCTGCATGAACAATATTAAGTCAGTAATCACTAAACACAATGCACGCATATCTAGAAATAACAAGCCACAGGAGAGGACACTACCAATTGTAGTTGTAGAGAAAACACCATTTGCCCGCTTCAAAAACAATGCATGACTAGGGACATAGTATACAAAGCAACAGTCACAGTAAGCAACACAAACACGATCAAAATTACATTGGCATGACTGCAACCACATTCAAAGAGCGATTGGCCAACCACACTAAATCTTTTCAGCATAAAAAGCATGCAAATGACACGGAACTTTCGAAATATATTTGGACATTGAAAGAAAACAATAAGGATTTCAGTATTAATTGGCAAATTTTAAAACATTCTATTTCGTATACGGGAGGATCAAAACGATGCAATTTATGTTTAGAAGAAAAATTTTGTATTTTGAAAGAAAAAAACAAGGATTGTTTACTCAACAAAAGAGCTGAAATAATTTCACGATGTCGTCATCGTAACAAATTTCGCGTAAACAACGCAAACAAAGCCATGCATGCACATATTGTCTCCCACACACACTCCCACGCCCCGGCAGGAAGCATATAAGCGGTCATTTCTTTTCGATACTTGTAAACTGCCTGATGATTCTTTTACAGATGAAACAGCCTGTTGCAGACAAGTTTTGAGGTAAGCGAAAATCTATATATATATATATATATATATAGTTAAATCTACAGACATGCATGTTTCGCCTTTCAACGGCTCGTCAGTGCAGCTTGTAACGCAGTCTGTGTTTGAGGAAGCATGTCTGTGTTTGAGGAAGCATGTCTGGTATATATATCTCTAGTGTTGGTTTAAATTTCTTCAGATATTAAATTTGAATCTTTATTAAAATTAAGTTAAAATAAAGTTCAAATCCCATTTTTTTTCGTTTCACCTGTCAAGGCTTCTTCAGCGGGAAAACTAAATTAGGTAATATGATGTCGCTATTTATATACAAATCTATATCTAATTAAAAATACAATTAAAACAAACAGTTATATACAAATTGTTCTCCCAATACAGCCGTTCATAATCTTGCCGGCATGGTTTTGAATCTCAACTATATATATATAATACAATCTGCAGACATGCATGATGTTTCGGCGTCCAACATCTCGTCAGTGCAGCTTGGTACACGTCTATATACACGAGATGTCAACCGCGGTATTTATACACATGAGCTTACTCTCACCATGTAGTTAAACACGGTGCATGACATCAACGCATCTAGACATGCGCAAAGTGCCATGGAGCCAGAGTGCTCAAACGACCACAAGGGAAGTGAGCTTTGCATTATCGCTATCGTTTGCTATCGCTTGCTCTCGCTCGCTATCGCTTGCTCTCGCTCGCTATCGCTTGCTCTCGCTCGCTATCGCTTGCTCTCGCTCGCTATCGCTATTTGCATTTGCTTCGCATCTAACGTTATCTCGCATAATAATTATCAGTGATATTCCTCAGCTTGTATATATATATATATAAAACGACATATGACAAAACATAACCTAATTGCACCTTTATGAAGTGCCAAGATGATATAAGACAAAATCTTATTAAATAAAATTCCACGTCTGTTTCAACATTATTTATGCAGTGTAATATCATAATTAGTTTTGTTTTCATATTTTCCAACCATTCCCCGAAGGATAAGTGATTACTCTGATCATTATACAGGGTTTATAAAAAGGTCAATTTAATTTTAGCGTGCTCTTGTGCGTTCAACATTACCTGGAAATATCAGTAACGATTAGAATTTTAACTCTTGATTGACGCCTCTTTTGTTTCATTCCCAGCAAAATCATTCAACTGGAATGTGCCTAAATTCATTCTTAAATGAAAGCCAATTAATGTCAAATTCTATTTTAATGGTTGTTTGATAACATAAATGAAAGACTAGCGTCTCGTGCGGTGTTCCTATACGCTTATTTTTTGTTATTTGTGTATAAACATGTACTTCTCATGTACACTTAAACAACCAAACTGAAACCAAACCTAATTCAAAACATTTCGATAAAAGATGTGGTATAGACTATTAATCAAACTAGAGATCAAATAGGTGATCAATTTAGAGATGAACTTAGAGAGTCAATTAGAGAATCAATTAGAGAATTAATCAGAGATTAAAGTAAGGATCAAACAAGAGAATAAATTGTAGGTCAATAGTTAAAGATTAAGCTTAAGACGAAATATTTTTTTACATTCTTTGTTAAGGTTGTGAAGTGCAAGGAAAATCCGGACACGAAATCTTTTCCCAATCCTTGTTCGAGGACGATTTCAGCGTCAAAGTACGCCAAGCTGTGTTAGAGACGGAATTTTTTAAGAGGATCATTAACAACACTCTGGCCCCAGAAGATTATGGCGGGTACATGGTGCAAGACGCGGCCTACGTCTTTGATTCAGTAAAAGCTTTCGATATTGCCGCTGAAAACATGCAAGGTAAAAAACCTCCAGACTTTGCCTTATTCTATCGAGGTCGATCTGCAAGCTTTACAAGTTACGGCAGCTACTTTTATTCCCAATGGAAACTTCAAAATTCAAACAGCGTGAACATGGGTCCAGCCGCTGCTACGTATGTGGCGTTTTTAATGAAACTTGCTCAAACCGAATCTAAACACCTCGCAATTGGTATTCTCCCATGTGATATGTTATGGTCATGGTTGGCGGCACAAATCGACGATCAAGTCCCGAAAACGAATGTATACCGCTCATGGGTTGATAAGCAACTAGTAGGTGGTTCGTCAAGCACCCAGAAGTTTGTCAATAAGTTTTTCACTGAACACGAGAAGGAAAGTTGCCAAGTAATTTTTAACGAAGGAATTATCAACGAGCTCAATTTTTTTCGTTCTGCATGTGGTGAAGAGCCCGTGCATTACTTATTCGGGGAAACAAAGTGAGCCTTCAATGTACTTGGTATTACATTGGACAAATTAGAACTTTTCTACTTTCTAAACTTTTGATATTGTTTTTGTATTACTAGCTCCGTTAACTGTTTTAAATACTTATTATATAGTTGCTTCCGTACGCACCAGAAAGAGTTTAAACAATTTACATCTTTTCCTGATTTCAAATTTAATTAATATATTGTAATATAATGATAAGATATAAAGATTTATAATGTAATGTAACGTAATGTAATGTAATGTCCTATATATACCTCATGTATATAATATAGCCTGTTCAAGTATACTGAAAGTTTAAATTTTGATATACCCATAGATATATAAAAGTTGTAAATAGACCTAATTCTTGTAAGTTTTATGAGGGCCACAAGTTCATTAGTACTTCATACTATTAAGTGTCACCCTCTTTAAATAAAGTTTCTATCTATCTATATCTATCTATAAGTATGCAGTCAATTTCATTGCAGAGTATAGAGTACATGCAATTTAGGGCAATAGACACAATTAACTTCTTCAATTTTGTATTTTTATAATTAAAGTAGGCCTATATAGCCTGGCAAAATATTAATAAAACATACTTTTGCAAAAAGAAGAATTTGAACCGCACCTGTAAAAGTAACAAATGCAATATTTCAACGCATTTGAAGGAACCTCACGGCCTTTGGAAGTAGGTCTTGCGACAGTATATAGGTAAGTAAGTAAGTAAGTAAGTAAGTGAACTTTATAGACTCATCAGGATTTACACGCTTATGATAAAATTAATAAAATAAACAAAGGAAAGTTACATATTACAAATGATACATATACATATATTTACATAGCTACCTGTTTTCCATGAGTGCCGTGCAATTAATAATATTGGATAAAATATTAAAAATTATCGAATGAGGTTGCTGCAGTCAAACTTGAATTTATGTAAAGTACTAGCCTGTCGTAACTCGGCAGGAAGGGAGTTCCACAGTACCGCACCACTATAACCAAAACTATTTTTCAAGTAGTTTGTATGTGGCAAAGCTAATTTGCCACTGGTGTCTCTCGACGCATAATTTGTGATGCTACTGCGATCAACAAACATTTCGGAAAGGTAATCTGGTGCAAGACCATTCAAGGATTTATACACCATGATAGCCTTAGCAATTCTACGCTGAGATGAAAGCTTTTTCCAACCGAGTTTTTCAAACAGATAATCGGAATTTGTATCGTAACTAGATGACGTCAGTACTCTGGCAGCACGATTTTGCAGTTTTTATAATTTATCCGCCAGAGTACTACCGCAGCTATCCCATGCAGATAACGGAACAATAGTCGAAATGGGGTTGGACTAAGCAATTGTAAATAAGTTGCATTGTTGGGAAAGGAACATAAGGCCTTATGCGTTTCAGTGCACCTATACCAGAAGCAACTTTTTTACACAATTTTTCAATGTGAACATTCCAAGATAAGTTCTCATCAATATGTGTACTCAATATGTGTACTCTACTGATAAGTTCTCATCAATATGATACTTTAATCCAAGCTAAGTAAATCAAAAGGAACTGGTCTTGATAAAATTTCTTCTAGATTACTTCGAGAATGCTCAGATCTAATTGCCGAATCCCTTAGTCTTATTTTCAATCGTTCTATTATTACTGGCATATTTCCTAATGAATGGAAATGTGCTAAAGTCGTCCCTATACACAAACAGAGAAAGCGAAACTGTGTCGATAACTATCGACCGATCTCGATTGTCCCTGTTGTGGCAAAGGTTTTTGAAAGGATCATTTACGATCAAGTGCAATTATATCTCTCTGAAAATAAACTATTAACTAATTGCCAGTCAGGGTTTCGTGGTCTGTATTCAACTGTAACTGCTCTTCTTGAAGTCACTAATGAATGGGCCTATAACATTGACCATGGAAATGTTAATGCTGTTATGTTCCTTGACCTCAAGAAAGCTTTTGATACTGTAGATCATGAAATACTGCTAGGTAAACTTAATGCATACGGCATCAGTGGAGTTACTGGCAATTGGTTTCGATCATATCTTAATGAGTGTAAACAAAAGTGTTTCGTTAATGAACATCTCTCGACAAGTCGTTTGCTTCGTTGTGGAGTACCCCAGGGGACTATTTTAGGACCGCTTTTATTCCTAATTTACATCAATGATTTACCTAATTGCCTCTCACATTCTCGGGCACGTATGTTTGCTGATGATACCAACCTGACATATGCGAGTAATAATATCTATGATATTAACCATCGTCTAAATGAAGATCTTGCAGATGTCAGTGAATGGTTGTCGGCAAATAGACTTACCCTAAACCAATCTAAAACCGAATTCATGTTAATCGGCTCTTATCAAATAATTAGTACATTTCAATCTACTCCTTCGTTGGTAATTAATGACGCTCCGATTAGGCAAGTTTCTCATACAAAATCGCTTGGTATACATATTGATGAAAATATGTCTTGGAATGTTCATATTGCAAAATTGTGTAAAAAAGTTGCTTCAGGTATAGGTGCTCTAAAACGCATAAAGCCTTTTGTTCCTTATTCCATCTTGCAACAAGTATACAATTGTTTAGTCCAACCTCATTTTGACTATTGTTCCATTGTATGGGATACATGCGGTAGTACTCTTGCTGATAAACTACAAAAACTGCAAAATCGAGCCGCTAGAGTTCTGACGTCATCAAGCTATGATACAAATGCTGAATATCTGTTTGAAAAGCTTGGCTGGAAAAATCTTACATCTCAACGTAGAATTGCCAAGGCTGTCATGGTGCACAAATCTCTAAACGATCTTGCACCAGACTACCTTTCTGAAATGTTTGTTGATCGCAGTAGAGTAACAAATTACATATTGAGGGACACCAGTGGCAAATTAGCAGTGCCTCAACCACGAACAAATTTTCTAAAAAATAGTTTCAGCTACAGTGGTGCGGTACTGTGGAACTCTCTTCCTAATGAGTTACGTCAAGTTAATACTTTGCGTAAATTTAAGTCTGATTGCAGCAATTTTATTCGATAAATTTTAAACTTGTATTCACGGCACTCTTGGAAACCAGGTATATATCTTAATAGTTATGTGTTTTATAAGCGTGTACGTAAATTTTTGTAATACAGTATATATATATATTTAAATTTTTACTCTACTGTAAATCCTGATGAGTTACCGTGACTAAATAAAAGTTCAGTTCAGTTCAGTTCAGTTCAGTTCAGTTCAGTTTGTACCAAGTGACTTTGTATGAGACACTTGTTTAATTGGAACGTTATTAATTGCTCATAAAGGAGTAGTTTGAAAAGTGTTAATTCGTTGGCGAGAGCCAATTAGCATAAATTCAGTTTTAGTCTGGTTTAATTCAGTTTTAGTCTGGTCTATTTGCTGACAACCACTCACTGACATTGGCAAGATCTTCATTAAGGTTATGAATAATGTCGTGATTATTATTACTTGCATATGTCAAATTAGTGTCATCAGCAAACATACGTGCACGGGAATGTGTAAGACAATTAGGAAGGTCGTCAATGTAGATTAAGAATAAGAGCGGACCTAATATAGTTCCTTGAGGAACTCCACATCGAAGCAAACGACTTGTCGAGAAATGTCCATTAACAAAACATTTTTATTACGTTCATTGGGATACGATCTGAACAAATTACCCGCAATTCCCTTAATTCTGTATGCATTTAGTTTGCCTAACAATATTTCATGATCTACAGTGTCAAATGCTTTGTTGAGGTCAAGAAACATAACAGCGTTTACATTTCCACTATCAATATTATAGGCCCAATTATTAGTGGCCTCGAGAAGAGCGTTGACTGACAATTATAGTTAACAATCTATTTTCAGAAAGAAATGAATGCACCCGATCGTAAGTTATTCTTTCAAAAACCTTAGCCACAACAGGGACAATGGAAATCGGACGATAATTATCAACGCAATACGTTTTCCTTGTTTGTGTATAGGGACCACTTTTGCGCATTCCCATTCGTGTGGGAATATGCCTGTGGTAATAGAGCGATAAAAATGAGACAAAAGGATTCTATAATTAGATCAGGGAACTCTCGAAGCAACCTGGAAGATATTTTGTCTAAACCCGTTGCTTTGGACCTACTTAGCGTGGACAAAAGTGCGAAAACTGTTGAAGAATTTATTTCCCTTAGTTGGAAAGTAGCGTTATTATTTTGATTAGGCAAATAATCGAGAAAAGACCGGCTACTATCGTTAGAATTTATTATATCTGCAAGGTCGGGACCAATGTTTGAAAAATACTCATTAAACGCATCAGCAATTTTATTAGAATCATTAATTAAGTTACCATTCAAATCAATTTCACTAATGTGAGTATTTTTCCGATTTCTAGATGTAAGTTCATTGATAATATTCCAAGTCTTTTTAGGGTTATCTTTGTTTTCACAGAAGGAATTTTTAAAATAGACTTCTTTGCGCGAAAGATTGCATGGTTAACAGAATTACGCATTTTCCTAAAAGAAAGTCAATCTTGTGGATCGTTAGAACGAATATCTCGTTTGTGCATTTCGTCTTTTAAGAGAGATGTAATCCAAGGCGATTTAGAAGCCTTGACACGCTTTGTACGAAGTGGAGCGTGCTTATCTACAACAAAATTGAATGTTGTTTTCCAAGCATACCACATATCATTAGGATTTTCATACTTATTGATATGGTTCCAATTCTGCAGACTAATATCATTGCGAAATTTGATAGGATCAAAGTTTTTAAACTTTCTGTAGTTTATTGTAGAATGTACCCTTGTCGGTATACCAACAGAAAGCTTATGAAAAGCATATATAAGACTGTGATCGCTTATACTAACATGAGAGACACCAGAGCAAACAACTTTATCAGGAGTATTTGTAAAGATATGATCTATCAATGTAGAGGTTGAGTCTGTGATGCGAGTAGGTTCATTGATAAGCTGAGAAAGATTACATAAATCAGCAATATTCATGAGTAACTTCGAACTATGATCTAAGACTGTATGGCTCAAATCACAATTGAAGTCACCCATTAGATAATACTCGATATTTTCGGAATCAAGTATACCTAAAAGTGTTTCAAAGTGATTGAACTTTACTACGGGAGAATTTGGTGGCCTATACCAAGTGCGTGGTAATGAGAAAAGGTTTGGATCTAGGTTTATTAACTAAAATGCAAAAATTTTCCAATTGTTCAAATGATAGATCATGCCGAACCGAAAAATTAATGCAACTACGAATATTAAAACAAACACCTCAGCCAAATCTACCGTTGAAATCTCTATCACGACGAACAATTTCGTATCCATGTATATATGCATTTCGCTATCGCTAATCGTAGAATCAAGCCTTGTCTCATTAATAGCCAAAACATCAATCGTATTATTGGATAGAAATACTCGAAGCTCCCCAAGGTGCTTGACTAAGCTAGTTACATTAAAGGGGAAGTCAAGTCCGTTCTGCGCATCTTTTCTGCGCATTATGTGAGGGCCCTCACCATTGGAATTTTAATTGAATAACGCATGCGCATTTCGTGCATTTCGCATGTGATTATGTATTCAAAAAACAACATGGAGGAAGGCGAAAGCCATCCCGAAATGTTGTTAGCGGCGAAATTGAGGGAATTAGTGTTGTATCCAACGAAGATAAAAAGGCCAAACGAAAAAAATATTTAGCGGGAAGGGATGCGACAAAGATATGTCTTTATCAGGAGCAATTTATGCGATGGCGACAGTTAAAAGACGAGCTAAAAGTAAAAAGTCAAGACGGACAAAGAATTAGTAGCTAGCGCCTGCTAGCCTTGCTTCTTGACAATTATATTTCAAACACGAAGCAACTCCTAACAACAAGGTAAGAAATATAGATTGTAGTTTAACGAATAATGGATAAAAGCAGTGTTTTTATAGAGATCTACAGTGTCTGTTTATATTATAATTTTGTAGTGACGCGGAAACCCAGAAGTTGAAACTTGCAGCAGCTGATCCATGAAGGATTGCAACCAATATTGCTCTAGAGCCCAAACCTTAAAAGGAAGAGCTGTTTGTAAGACATCAATCAAGATTTACAAACTGATTTATGGTTTTGCGTAATGTCTTGACAACCAATTGGCTCCATCAAACCATATATTGATACATTTCTGTCTTCTATACACTGTTATGCACTAGTCAATTGAAACCCTGACTCCCCAAGAATATGCAGGGATATTTTAACAATCCCGGCCTAAAATTTTGTCCATTTAAAATACCCCGCTTTCCAAAGTCTAGCTTTCCATCTAGTGTTCTGATCAACCATTATTAATATCAAAATGTGCTGTAAGTTACCGGAAGCTGACACAGAAGAAAGTCGTACATTAAATATCAGGCTATGCAAGCGTTAATTCCCAGCCTTTGAGCCTGGCCTTTGTGTCAGTGTTAAAACCCCAGATAGCAGAATAGCAACGCTTATTAAAACTCTCTATTTCCCCCTGCAAAATCATGTTAAAACCCCACATATGCCTGAGGGTGGTGGTGGGGTTTAAATTGACTAGTGCATTATGGTCAGATAATCAATAAATCAGGGATTATCCACAATTTTTCAACATTTTAAAAAGTAACCAAAGCGAGAGAAAGGGAGATGGGAAGGGGGTTGATGGACTATTTACTCTATTCAAAATTTATAAGAGAAAATGTGGGTTATTATCATTCAGTGGTGATTCACCCTTCCTGATCAAAGGTCACTCCCTGCTTCATGACCAAAGCCCACTTAGCACCTCCTTATCAAACCAAGCTGGATCCACTCCAGGGCATATTTTAAGGATTTCTAAATGGGGGGCCATTTGTGAAAAAGGGCCCTTAATCTGAGTGCTGAAGGCGCGAGCCCTGTAGGGGTCCGGGGGAGTTTTTCCAGGGAAAAGTTTGAAATCTGGAGCTCTGAAATTGCCAAGCCAATAGTATTTCAATGTTTTAACTAAAACTTTAAAAATGTCTAACTATATAAGCCATAAAAACAATATTTCATTAAACACAGACAAATCATTTACTCTGTAAACGACCCAATGTATAAAGGGCCCAGGGAGTGGGGGGCCAATTTTGTGTGAGTGGGGGGCCAATTTTGTGTGAGTGGGGGGCCATCAAGAGGCCTAACAAGTATATATGTTAAAATATGCCTTGATCCACTCCTGGCAAGTAAAATTGTATGGTGTTAGACAGAATAAAATACTAAAGTAGGGCGTACCTGGGTGCATTGCCAGCTAATGGGTTAACAAGAGACGCTCAGTCTGGCAGATAGTTTTGTTAACCCATTAACTGGCAGTACCCTAGCACTGGCAAGTCAAATCGTCTGGTATTAGATAGAATAAAGTACTAAAGTATGGCATATCTGGGTGCATTGCCAGCTAATGGGTTAACAAGAGACGCTCAGTCTGGCAGATAGTTTTGTTAACCCATTAACTGGCAGTACCCTAGCACTGGCAAGTCAAATCGTCTGGTATTAGATAGAATAAAGTACTAAAGTATGGCATATCTGGGTACATTGCCAGCTAATGGGTTAAATTTCATTGAAGAGGTTTTGCAATTGTAAAAAGTCAAGCACTATTCAACAACCTATAATTTTCACACCAGAGGATCAACATTTAAATGTATGCTTTGTGAGGGGTCAGAGAGTTGCAAAAATCTATGTTTTGTATGCTTTTGAAAATTTTGGTGATTGCATATGTAGCATATTTTTATAATCTAATCTAATTATACAAACAAAATTGTTCCAAATAGTTAAATGAACTGATAATTTTTTATGTGTAAATATATTATATGTAATAATTAAAATATATATGATTCTGTCTTTAACAAAAAGAAATTGTTGAACCAGAATTTACTAAATACATTATACAAGTCATTTATTGTGTATTGCCAATAACACTAAAGTGTAGCTGGCCGGAAACCTGTATAAACTCCATTGGGACTTGGGAGAAGGATACCTTGCTCTTATTGCAAGAACACAGCAACTTGTCACCACTACTCTGTTGCCCCTTCCCAAACGCCCATGCTGCCATAGAACAAACTGTCTATATGCAGAATGCCTAAAGTGTTCATTGTTTCTGGGGTGTTCCATAACTAGAATGTCCTCTCTATACCTCATTGCAATGTCCTCTCTATACCTCATTGCAATGTCCAAAACATTTGCATCCAGGACAAGCTGGTTGAACAAAGGGTTTGTTGTCACACAAGGCATAACTCTTTTTGAACAAGGTTTGTTTTCATCTTGGGTGGGCATTGGTGCTAATGGCCACAAAACACCATTCTGGACTTGTGATGGAGGGTCTGGTTGGGATGATTCATCCTGTCCTACCAACACACCTATAAACATTAAAATACATGTACAGACTGGGGATCTTACACCATCAATTTGATCAGTGGGTATAGAGTGTGTTTACACAGCGAGTAGACACAATCACTTGAAACAAAACTATATACTGTAGTGGAAAAATGATATACAACTATTAAAAGTGCCATCTCAACAAAATACTATGTTATCTTCAACACATATATATGCATATATTGAAATTAATCACATGTACAAGTACAGATACATTGCCAATTTATAAACTGTAGCTACTAAATTAGGGGAAAAAATGGATGATTTGAAAATATATATGCTACCTGCAGATGCTGCTCGTGGGTCAGCAGACGTTTTTTCGGCGTTTTCCTCCACACACAATCTCCCATGACCTCTGGCTCTTGGTCCACCACGTCCCCTGGTTGTTTCTGTCGCATTTCCACAGTTGCAAGAAGATGCTTTGCCAGTTTTCTCTGACCGCGTGCACACGACCTCTCGCTCGCTTTGCACTTGGTTCTGGGCTATCCATCTCGTCACTGTGTCGCTGTACTGTCTTGTAGATTCCGTCGATTTAAACACGAACTTATGTCTGGGAGGCAAACGGAAGAGCAATACTGCCCTTTTCTTTACAAGGACAAGCATTTCTTCCCTTTTCCCGCGAACACATTCCATGACATGAACATACTGCCATGTTTATATGATATTATCCACATTGGGAACTTGTGCAATGTCCTCGATTTGACTGCGCTCGATTTCATCTACTGTGCTTCGACTTTCGTCCATTGTTGTATAAGGCGGCGTGGCTTTTTTGTGTTTAGCGAGGAAAGGTGGCATTTCGTTTTACTTCCCATGAAGCAGGTAAAAAATTATTGTAAAAGGACCACACACAAAGTCACTAAAATCCAGGTGAGAACAACAAGAGGCAAAAGGCTTCATGTAAGACAGTTATAGTGTATCAAAACAAAGGATGTAAACAATGCGCAGAACAGATGCGCAGAACGGACTTGACTTCCACTTTAAGCGATGCAAGTTTAAAACCACTCATCTTAGGTAAGAGCAAGTTTTGACCATTAGAAATAGTTTACATAGATTCCATATTATTTACTGAATTAGCAACTCTAAACGAAGTGGTATCATGTCAATTATCTAAATTATTTGTAAACTCAATAAAATTATTTTGAAGGGTTAAACTACCTAGTTTGTGTATCGAGGCACTTCTATCTCAACTGTCAGAGCAAGGTTCGCAGAATATAGAAGTTCGTCATTCTTTCGTTCCGAAATCTCAAAATTTTTAATACCCCCAGATGCAAATGTAAATCTCTCTGACTCAGAGGAATTAGCATTATTTACGTAATGCGAGAACGGTCCTTTGCATAACACTTAGCTGTTAACGATAATGCCATCCAATTACGCCAAATAATCGGAATGTTCCATTGTCTGAGCGTTTATTGCAAGATTGCAAGAGTGCGTGATCTGGCCGCATAGAACGCTGGCTTAGATCTTATCAGAGATTGCATGATTCGCGAACGGAAGTTGTGTGTATAACATGTGCGAAATGGATGAGCTTGTACATGTTAACAAAGCAATACTTGATTTTCAAAAAATATTTTCTGGTCCGGAGAGCAATCGCGAGCTTATGACAATGAGAACCATGCTGGTGTTGTGGCGTCTGTAAGAACAGTCCCAAAGCTAGCTGTGTAATCGCAAAAATATAGCATGAAATTTTATCATGGTAGTGGACACGTGTAGTTGCTAGTTGCTCGAAATATATTAAATGTATATGTGAATCTCAAGATCATAATTATGAAAAAGTGTAGGGTATGACACTAAAAATTGAAATTACAATATGTGTGTAAAATATGAGCGTTTGTAATGTGTAGCGACACCAGAGACTGGCAACACGTCACTAAAAAGCTTGGGTAGAGGCATGTAAAAATTAAGGGAAAAGAAGGAAATATTCATGTCGGTATAATTCAGATATCCCCCGTACGCAACATTTCGTTCTTCCTTGAACTCATCAGCGAGAAATTCAGTGGGGTTGAACATAAACGGTGTCAACTTTGTGTAAGCCATGACGAAATCGTCCCATGCTACGCTACGCAGCAACGGCGAGTTTTATGTAAAACTTCATAATGAAAAAAGAGTTTTGGTGTGAACTAATTTTTGTGGAGAAATTGCATCATTCTTAATCGCTTAAGAGTAGAAATGGATCCACCTAGTAATCTAGAATGAGCAAACTGTTTTTACACACGGACAGGACATAACCGGTGGTTCTTGTTTTAATAGAACAAAGCCAAGTCAAATACTGTTAGTAAAATGCTTATTTATCTTGCATGATGTTATGAAGCAGGTAATCAATAAATGCTTTAATAAATAACTTCATAAAAGTAAAAAAACCTACCGACTTCATTAAAGGTAATAAATATCCAGCTTATCAACTTAAAGAATAAAGGCACATATATTTACGAGCAGGCAAACATGAAAATGTCGACAATCTTTCCTCGTAGAATGCTTTCTTTCGTGCGAAAATTTGAAAAGTTGTCCCTGGTACTTGAATATACAACTTATTTTCATTCATGCAGATTAGCTTTCCAAATTTGGACTTGTTGAAAACCTTGTCTGCGTCCGGGTCAATGATATCTACAAGAAGTTCGGTACTCTGTAGTTTTCAACAGTCTTGCCACTGATTTGTCTTTTTCCCGGACGTACGTGAGCTTACGTGCTCCCCAACAAGACAAAAAGAACCTAGCTTAATTGTTTCACGGTAAATTGTTTTGAATCTTCATTTTCCAAACAAACCGAACCCTGTGATGTCTTTTTGGTTTGATTTTACATTTTTATTCAGCAATTTTTATATTTCTCGCCATCTTTGTATACGTTTGGCTATAGAGCCTCGTCTTCGTTTTTGTTGACGTACGGTTTGCGGAAGGCTGTATAAATAGCCATGTGTTAAAACCCTGAATTTCGCAAGTTAGTATAAAATACTATTTCAACTTTGAATAACGTTCGTTTGGAGTTTAGGAAAAGGTGTTACGCTGATGAATATTTATTGTATAACTTTAGTTTCGCCTTTATAGCTCACATTTTCAAAATTATGGCTACCCAACTATTGTTCTTTAAAATTATCCCCGAGCTACGCGCGCATGGAATAAAGGCTCTTTTCCACTCATCACAAAACCAACTCGCAAACTCGCTGCGAGTTCTTGCATGTAATTAAAATAAACTGTCGAGCATTGTGATTGGATGAAAGTACTCGCAGCGAGCTTGCGAGTTGGTTTTTGCGACTGGTGGAAAAGAGCCTTCAGCCCGTGCCTATTTACACCAGGTTTAAGGAAAGCTGAGCGAAATCTAAAGTTCATCAGTTATCGCATGCGCATGAGTATGTTGCATGGGTATTATTGGTTGACCTTTAAGTAAGGCAGATTGTCAGGAATGGAATTGGCGAGATTTTAAAAACATGTGGAATACTCTGAAAGTCGTTTCATGGGAAGAGATTTTTTCATTTTAATTTATTTTAAAAAGAGAAATATGATGAGAAACCGTGAAATAGAAGCACGACAAGGTAAATACTTCAGGTTAAAACAATGTTTGGGAAATATTATAGTTGTTTTGATAGAAAAGGCGAGGGTTTCTGCATGCATGTATTTCTAGTTTTAAAGCATGTTGTGTCACGCATTTTTTGGTTGTATATAGACTGCCTGGAACATTTCCTTTCCAATTTTTTACCCGCCCTTTCAGTGGGTGAAACTGAAGCAAGTGACCCATCCTGTTTTTCGTCAGTGCCGCTTCGAGGCATAATAATGAACAGTTCCGTATCTGGCTTGGAAACTTATGTCATGCATGCATGAATTTGAAAAGTGCAACACTTTATTCATTAATACTGGCTAAATAAACAAACATTATTTGTGAAAAATTATTTGATATTCTTTAAAGTTTAAGTCGCCTTTATGTTGATTTTTATACAAAAACTGCAGTGTTGCAGTCTAGAGTATTGGCAATTTATGGTGATCAGATTTTGTCTTAAAATTGATTGGCTAGTATAAATCTATCATTCAATGTGATTGGTTGTTGGGGTACATAATTTCAATTTGATTGATTTACAAGTGATGTGATTGAAGCTCAAGATGATGCGAGAAAAGCGCAAACTAGTGCGAGTAGATATTAATTGCACTATAATTTCTGACCAATCTGATGGCAAGAAACACCATGCTTTGAATTCAATATGAAGATAATAAACCATATATTCCGGGTTAAATTAAGCAGAATATTCTAGGTGAATGTACAACCAGGCACATTATTAGAATGTATATCCATTCTGGTTAAAATTGTTTAAAAGCATTTTTAGAGTGAATGAAAGTATACGGTACGCACAGTGAATATAGCAACAACGATATACAGACCGCTTTTTTTTATAGTTATAAGCGGCGTTCTTCACAAACTTTTGCACATGATTTTCTTTTGTAGAGTTGTTTATCTGACATTTGTATCCACCGCTCTTTTGTCCTTTTTCAAAATTCATTTACCTCACCATTCTTTCGCAGACACAAATGAGCACGGTTCATAACTGCCAACACGTTTCTCAATGTAAGAACAACCGTCCAGATGATATCCTATAGTTGAGGCAAGGGCTATGTGTATTAGGGACTGTTCATATGACCTGAGTCTGAGTTAACCCGGGAACACCCGCGCGTTATATCCGCGTGTCCTTGGCAATGCACACAAAAATAGTTTACCCATAGGGTAGTGAATGCTTTCTGTGCAGTATTTGCTGTATAATATTCTTGGATTTCAAAATAGAACCGAAAATTTTATGTTTAACGAACACACGGTTGGCTTGACATGATTATTTTTGCAGCTGGCGCGCTCGCCTGCGCCGCATTTGCAGTGAAGACGAGGACTTACCAGACCATACCAAAAGCCAGGAAATGAGAAACTTTTTTTCCAACGCGGTTATCCAACCCCTCTTAAGATACTACCTTTTCGAAGGCCTCCAAAATTCCCCGATCCGAAACCCTTAGACACTCCATGTCTAATGTTCCCAACAACAATTGAAAATGCCCCTAGTTCTCGGTTACCATCCCTTCATTAGAGAACTTAAGCATGTAGGACGGCAACACGACGACAACGACTATTAATACAATGAGTCGATGAAAAAAAATGAATAATTAAAGTCCCACGGGAGTTTTAGGCGTAGTCCTCGCTCTGTTTACAACGGTAAATCACATATTTTCACGCCTTGAATACAACGCATGCATTTCAAGCGGCAACAAGTGCTACTTAAAATTGGCTCAGTAGAACTCTTCTCAACCATAAAGCCCACGTCTTCACCTTCTTAAACTGCTTTAAATTCATACCATTGATAATACACGACAAGTTTTCTTTACTATCATTTATTTAAGGGAGTTTGTTTTCACCGCCGTCGTCGCGTTGCCGTCCTACATGCTTAAGTTCTCTAATTTCAAAGTAAGAGATGTTATTAGGAAGAATTTTCATTTATGGATTGCCAAAAATAGAAATAGATCAGGAGGGGGTGTAGGATTCAGTAGTAGAAATACAATCATGCACATTTCATGAAAGACTTCATTTATATAAACAACAATGAAATTGAAGCTCTTACTTTTGAAATTCTAAAACCTAAAATTAAAACATTTCTCAAAACCACCTGCTATAGACCACCAAACTCGTTGAAAAATTACTGCAAGATATTGAGTCCTGATATTGACTGAGCTACCGATTATAATTTTGACATGCATTAATATTGCATTATTGAGCATTATTCCTGCACTGAACTGTAAATGGATGTCATGCTATTGGTAATTATTATAAACATATCTTTATTTATAATCTGCTTCAGTTATACAGTCAAAATGCTATATGAGTGCTATTGTTTGGAACTATCCAAAGACTACAAGCAAAAAGGATATACAACTATTCAGCATCTTTTCTATGACTAAAGTGAAAAAATATGTTCACTGTTAATACCCATATTCAGTTGCTAGTATGGCTTTAAAAGCTGGTTTATCAACGCTTCTTTGACCAAATTAGTTCAACGTTAGCATGATCAATTTTGTTTAAAGAATGTCAGATGAGCAACTGTCTTTGCTCATAGTCAGTGATAAAATAAACACATTTCAAAGGTCTTCACTGATCCTCATCATTAAACAAAACAAAACAAAGCGCAGTCACTATTTACAGTCTAAATGCGGATAGACAAGTATGATTCTAATTTGAAGGGTTTCCTAAGGATCGCGTGCTATTGTATGCTATTCTTATTAATATTAAATGTTCTTTCTTAATTAAAGGGACTATTGAGTTATTAACTAATTCTGTCAGTTAGACCTACATATCAATCCACTTCCCAAAAAGTCATTTTACAGTCGCTCCATTCTTCCTAACATCACACATCTAACATCTCGGGAATCTGTTCAGAAAGGCTTTTTAGAGATCGAATGTCTCTTCGAATGATATAATGCATACCAAAACTTCATCAAATATTTTGGTGTCCTTCCCCCCCCCCCTAAACTCCCTGCAATAATTTCAGGTAATTTTTGATAGCCCCCCTCTAAATTGCAATGTTTAAAAATTATGACTCCCCTCAAAATCACCATAGTCCCCCCCCCTTCTAGTTAAATTATGAACGCTCCCTTATGTCGTGACATTTTATGGCTGGTCGCGAATGGTTCATTACGAGTTCACATGCATGATAAAATATACATATCCACAATGTGGTATTTATTTTCTAAATATAGATCTATTATGAAACAGAAATAGACATGATTTAGTTTTACTTTAAGTTAGTTGGTAAGTTGGTTAGCGTGCGAATATTGAAGAAACAGGAATATATTGCATTTCAGGTAGGGAAGATTATAAAATCTGTGGACGGTGCTTATAGTAATGCAATTTGATCGTTTCTGAAGAAGGGGCTTGTCCCGAAACGTAATAAATTTTTCTTTATGCTTTTTTAATATGTTTTAATTGATATATATATATATATATATATATATATATATATATATATATACGTGTAGGTTTAGGTCTACGAAACGCAAAGAGTGCTCGACAACATATAGTTAGAGCAAATTATAGATTTTCGCTTACCTCAAAACTTGTCTGCAACAGGCTGTTTCATCTGTAAAAGAATCATCAGGCAGTTTACAAGTATCGAAAGAAATGACCGCTTATATGCTTCCTGCCGGGGCGTGGGGGTGTGTGTGGGAGACAATGTGTGCATGCATGGCTTTGTTTGCGTTGTTTACGCGAAATTTATTACGATGACGACATCGTGAAATTATTTCAGCTCTTTTGTTGAGTAAACAATCCTTGTTTTTTTCTTCTAGGGAAGATTATAAAATCTGTGGACGGTGCTTATAGTAATGCAATTTGATCGTTTCTGAAGAAGGGGCTTGTCCCGAAACGTAATAATTTTTTCTTTATGCTTTTTTAATATGTTTTAATTGATATATATATATATATATATACGTGTAGGTTTAGGTCTACGAAACGCAAAGAGTGCTCGACAACATATAGTTAGAGCAAATTATAGATTTTCGCCTACCTCAAAACTTGTCTGCAAAAGGCTGTTTCATCTGTAAAAGAATCATCAGGCAGTTTACAAGTATCGTCCTATATATAACAAAGAAAGCATCGGCCTATATAGAGATGACGGTTTGGCTATTATAAAAAGTAAATCAGCACGTTTAGCAGACAAAACAAGAAAAGATCTCCACAAAATTTTCGAGCAGTTTGACCTAAAAATTACCGCCAAATCAAATTTACGCATTGTAAACTTTTTAGATGTAACTTTCGACCTTAACAATGGAAAACATAGGCCCTATAGGAAGCCCAATGACGATCCACTATACATAAATATGCACTCTAATCACCCACCGAGCATCACAAGGCAACTACCTGCATCAATTAACAAGCGCATTGCACTTCTTTCATCAGATGAACAAACTTTTCAGGAATCTGCACCCACATATCAGAACGCACTTAGGCATAGCAACTTTACCCATGAACTTAGCTACACTCAGCACACACCGCAACAACAACGCAGGAATAGGCAACGCAATATCATTTGGTTCAACCCACCATTTAGTAAGAGTGTTAGCACAAACATAGGACGTAATTTCCTTAGTCTAATTGACAAGCATTTTCCACCGCACCACAAGCTACATAAAATTTTTAACAGAAATACAGTTAAAGTAAGCTATAGCTGCATGAACAATATTAAGTCAGTAATCACTAAACACAATGCACGCATATCTAGAAATAACAAGCCACAGGAGAGGGACACTACCAATTGCAGTTGTAGAAAAAACACCATTTGCCCGCTTCAAAAACAATGCATGACTAGGGACATAGTATGCCCGCTTCAAAAACAATGCATGACTAGGGACATAGTATACAAAGCAACAGTCACAGTAAGCTACACAAACACGATCAAAAATTACATTGGCATGACTGCAACCACATTCAAAGAGCGATTGGCCAACAACACTAAATCTTTTCAGCATAAAAAGCATGCAAATGACACGGAACTTTCGAAATATATTTGGACATTGAAAGAAAACAATTATTATTATTATTATTTAATTATTTATTATTATTATTATTTAATCTTATTTGAGAACGGTAACCCTTCAGATCTAATATCATCTGATTTCCAAGGGGCCGTTACCGAATTACAATAAAAAAAAACTATATACAAAGGCATTATACTATTCTAACTGAATAGGTTCAAATTACAAACAAATAAAAAAATAGGTTCTAGTCACTGTTCACACGTTTCGTCCCATCATTATAATCAGCTCGAGAGAATTGTTTTATTTGCCGAATAGAAACGCTGTTCGCTTTAGCGGCTTTTGGGAGGCTATTCCACAGACTTACCGCTGAATAACTTATGCTTTTTTTTTGAAATTTGTTTTAGGCTTTGGACGAGCAAAATCAACATAATTATTACGTAGGCTGTAATTGTCGTTTCTATTAATATTAAACATGCTAGATATGCTGTCTGGGAGTTGCTTGTTTTTAACTTTATGCATAAATGTTATTTTATGAGATCTCCTTCTTTCAGCTAATTGTTGCCAGCCAAGTTCGGTTAGCATATCGCTTATTCTTGTATCGAACGGTTTCCCTGTAATTACTCTTGCTGCTCTATTTTGCATTTTCTGTAATTTTTCTTGCAGGTAAACACTACAGTTGTCCCAAACTAAACTGCAATAGTCAAAATAAGGCAATACTATAGCTTTATAAACGTTTTCTAAAATTGGTGTAGGAATATATTTCTTCATTCGTCGTAACATTCCAATACCTTTTGAAGCCTTATTAACTATGTTTTCGATCTGGTTTTTCCACGATAATTGTTCGATAATAAGGATTTTAGTATTAATTGGCAAATTTTAAAACATTCTATTTCGTATACGGGAGGATCAAAACGATGCAATTTATGTTTAGAAGAAAAATTTTGTATTTTGAAAGAAAAAAACAAGAATTGTTTACTCAACAAAAGAGCTGAAATAATTTCACGGTGACCTCATCGAAATAAATTTCGCGTAAACAACGCAAACAAAGCCATGCATGCACGCATTGTCTCCCACATACACCCCCACGCTCCGGCAGGAAGTATATAAGCGGTCATTTCTTTCGATACTTGTAAACTGCCTGATGATTCTTTTACAGATGAAACAGCCTGTTGCAGACAAGTTTTGAGGTAAGCGAAAATCTATATATATTTATATATATATGAGCGTGTTTTGGTTCAAGAAATGCCAAAGAGTGCTCGATATCATATATAGATAGAGCAAATATATAGTTTTCGCTTACCTCAAGGTATCCACTACAACCTGTTTCACGTAATAAGCGATTATCAAGTGGCGAGCCACTTTTCCCCAGATTGTTTGTTTTGATGAAAATGTTATGAAAGTATTTGAATATATTTGTTTGTTCGTTGTTCAATCAGGTTTGCGGTGGTTAATGACTTCCGGTTTAATGCACAACAACTATGTATCGCGGATACTTTTCGCCAAACTTGATCGTTCTTCGCCGTATTCCAGAACAAATTTAAATTCTTTGATAATTGCATTGTTGTTTTGAGAGTTGTACTTTATCATTCTTGAAGGCGATACGGATTAGAGTTGAAAGAAATGCGTGCAAGAAATCGAGATGGTTTACGGCAATGTACGCGAGCTAGTCTCGCTAATTATTTATTTTCTTCCATTTCTTCAAGGAAGGGAAAGGCAGGCGTGGGCTTCATGTAGCCTGGGCTTCATGTAACCTTACTTGTAATTAAATTCGCGCGTTATTAGAATTCGCGCAGACCATAGTGCGCCAAATTAAAATTGAGCGAATAGTAATCCGCTCGAAAAAGTTTGCCTTTGTAACACGCGCGAAAAATAATCCGCGCGTGTTACAAAAGCTGTAATATTTAACAAACACATTAAAAAAGATTTAACAAAAGCACTTTCGTGAAAATTTTAAGTATCCTAATGTAATTTTAACACGGAAACCATCTTCTCAGTGTAATTTTTGTAGTTTTGTTCCATTTGAAGGTGCGCGGAAACACTGCGCGAAAATAGCGCAGTTAGGATGCGCGAAATTAAATCTGAATGAAAATAGTACCAAGCAATTTAAATACAAGCAAGGTATAGACTAACTATACAAACAATGTTTCATTCCTGCGTGTTATTGTTTTATTGACTGCCATGCATTTTAACGGCTATTTCCACATGGGACATTTGAATATGGTCTGGTTTGTTTGTATCTCCAATAGTACTCAATGGCTTCAATGCAATAAAGTAGAGCTAAGTAGAACTTGTCATTGTTGTATTAAGTGTCTTCGCTGACAAGATCGTTATATTAGAGTAAGAAATCTTGCCCGTATTAATTAGAGAGCTTAAGCTTCGCGCATACGTCGAACGACAAATGCCGGAAAATTTACGTTTAAGGCAATAAAGAATAAATGAACTTCTTATCTTAAAACTACAATATTCTTTTGACATAAGAAAGAAAATATAGGGCAGAGAAGTTAAACGAACATATGGAAACATTTTGATCCTAGAAACTTAGAACTGGTTCAACAGATGGATTACATGCAAAACTCGACAAGAACGTTGTTTCATTTATATCGTAATAGTTTCAATATAAATATCTTCGTCACTTTCTCCATTAGAACTGTAAAAAAGTTCGTGTCTAATGTTCAAATATGAAATGACATTCAATATGAAATATTATTCAAATATGAAACTATTTCATGTATCATGTATAATTATGTTGTGCGAGCAACGATAATTACCGTACCTTTCGTTTTCATCTGACGAAATAACAAACGGGTTTCTCCTGTTAAAATCAAAAGCTATATAAGTTATTGTAATAAGGATGTCATAAATAATGCATGATTTCAAAATGATTCACATTTCACACGTACCTTGTGCCGTCAGCCATTTTGCCAAAAACAAAAAGCAAACACATGCAAATGTTGTGTTCAGACTTTCGGTGTTATTATTCCGGTGTTCCGGTGGTATTCCGGTGTTCCGTATTTTACTACAGTGGTGTTCCGGTGGTATTCCGTTTGTCCGTATTTTACTACAGTGGTGTTCCGGTGGTGATCCGGTGGTCCGTATTTTACTACAGTGGTGTTCCGGTGTTCCGTATTTTACTACAGTGGTGTTTCGGTGGTGATCCGGTGGTCCGTATTTTACTACAGCGGTGTTCCGTTGGTCCGTATTTTACTACAGTGGTGTTTTGGTGGTGATCCGTATTTTACTACAGTGGTGTTCCGTTGGTCCGTATTTTACTACAGCGGTGTTCCGTTGGTCCGTATTTTACTACAGTGGTGTTTTGGTGGTGATCCGGTGGTCCGTATTTTACTACAGTGGTGTTCCGGTGTTCCGTATTTTACTACAGTGGTGTTCCGGTGTTCCGTATTTTACTACAGTGGTGTTCCGGTGGTCCGTATTTTACTACAGTGGTGTTCCGGTGTTCCGTATTTTACTACAGTGGTGTTCCGGTGTTCCTTATTTACTACAGTGGTGTTCCGGTGGTCCGTATTTTACTACAGTGGTGTTCCGGTGTTCCGTATTTTACTACAGTGGTGTTTCGGTGGTGATCCGGTGGTCCGTATTTTACTACAGTGGTGTTCCGGTGTTCCTTATTTACTACAGTGGTGTTCCGGTGGTCCGTATTTTACTACAGTGGTGTTTCGGTGGTGATCCGGTGGTCCGTATTTTACTACAGTGGTGTTCCGGTGTTCCGTATTTTCTACAGTGGTGTTCCGGTGGTCCGTATTTTACTACAGTGGTGTTCCGGTGGTCCGTATTTTACTACAGTGGTGTTCCGGTGCATGGTGTTCCGGTGGTGTTCCGGTGGTGTTCCGGTGGTGTTCCGGTGGTGTTCCGGTGGTCCGTATTTTACTTCATGCCGTGTTTAAGTAGCTAATTAGTATGCTCTGCATAGAGTATACTAATAAGGTATTGTATTCTTTTGTATTACAAGCTCACTAGTATGCCCTATATAGAGCATACTAAAGATATATAGAAGGTCGAAGTCTCCAAAATGTCACCTTCAGGTCCATAGACTCAATATACTGTCCATATAAGGGTTTATCGCCCCTTCGTCGGGTTAAGGACTGCCCACTATGGGTATAGCGCCCTGGGTCAGGTTATTAAGGACTGTCCATAGGGGTTTCATTCCCCTTGGTCAGGTTAAGGACTGTCCAAGTGTTTCTTGGTTCAGGTTCGTCAGGGAATGGCTACCCCTTGGCATGGCTCTGCTTTATGGTCAGAGCATTCAGTTCAGTCAATCAGTTCAGCTTAGGGTGTGACGTGAGTAGGGATGATGTTTGTCATAATATGAGTCTTCACACCCCAGAACCCCTTCTCCCACAAAATATGGTTTGTTTCAATTGTGTTTTTACAAATATGGTTTTATATCAACAGGTTGGGTCATTAAGCATACTAATACGTTACATAAATCACCACAACATATTAACCACCAAAATGGTACAAACATCAACAACGAAACCCAACAAAACACACATTTTCGCACAGAAACATATCAAATTGACTAAATAACCTTGTTTTTACACATGTTAGTTTGTCTCACCATGTTTAAGGACCATAATTGGAAGTGAAGTTTTCCAGACAATTCCTGCTTCTAAGTTTGGGTTTCTTTTTTTTTTCAACCTCAATTTATTTGACTTTACTTTCTCGTTGGTGCGACTCTTTGTCGGTGCTTGTAGACTATAGGAGGCCGCTTTTACTTCGAGCTCAACTTACTCGTAGCTTTACTCATTTGCAACTGTAGCATTGAACCAAACACCAAAACGTCGATCATACATTACAATTACAATTACAATTACAATTACAGGACAAAGTGTAAAGACAAAGAAAATACTTCGACAATAAAACAATGTCCATTTTGCTAGTTAATCCTCGGGGCCAAAAGCCCCGCGTAAATACTATCTATTTGTCAGGACTCTGTAGCACGGGTCATTCTCTATCCCTTACATAAAATATTCAATACAATAAAACTCTAAAATACCCTCAAACTGACATTATATTATATATCATATAATTAATAATTAGTTTTTAAAAATCAGGTACAACCCACTTGTTTGTATCTTTTATGATTATTGTAAATTATAATATACTTAATTTGGCGAATTGGTAAATTAATATCATTTTTATCAGTTTTACTCGTTTCTGATTGGTTCAAGACATGAATTAAAGACTACATTTTGTTTTAATATTTTTAGTAGGGAAACAAGATACATGATAACGCGTTCACACTGGCCGCGGATAATAAAATTCACCGACCTGTAGTTTGGGGAGTAATAGACACTGTAAACATTGAGATTAGACATGGGAAACTTTGCGAGAACCCCTGAGCTCGTCAAAAGTGGTACTTTGAAACTATATAACCTTATAGATTTATAACACCCGGCATTTAGTATACGTACCTATGGTAATTAGGTTAATGGCTGAGCAACCATGAATTCAATACACCAGTCTGACTGGCCCTATTTACTGCATGCAACATATCCAAAATTATCAAATTTTAAAATTTACAAGACAAGTTTGAAGAATTTACTGAGTGATTTTGATAACAATAACACTTTTCTGTAGTGCGTATATCGACCACGCCTTTCTACGACTTCAAGTCAGCGTCTTCACATACTGTTCATGAGTCCTCTGTTTAACGGGTCCCATTCTCTAAAAGGCCAATTGCTATGGCCCTGTCATTGTTCCGATAATCTGGACATGATTAAAGAACATAATTCCAACGGAAGTTTAGTATTATATATATATGTTATATTTACCGGATGGGAGGTCCGACTGGAAAAATATTTTCCCGAAGTCTCAGAAGCGGCCTGAGGCCTTCGGTCTCAGGCCGCTTCTGAGGCCGAAGGAAAATATTTTTCAGTATGGAACCGACCTAAACGGTAAATAAGGTTTTTCTATTTTTTTCCTTCATGGAAAATTGAAAGTTTATAAAAAATTTCAGTGTTGTTCGAGATCAGTGGCGTTGCCTAATCAAAACATGTTGCTAAATATGAAAGCCGGCAGTCAAAAATCTTGAAGGAATATATCTTTTTACATTATATTTTACTCAAGATTATGGCAGCTGTGATATTTTTCTCACTTTTTGGCTGTTCAAGTGTTTTCGTGTTGCTGTTGAAGTGTTCAAACCGCCTTGTTGACCTGGTACTAGTCTAGGTAGTGATTCGCCGTCAACTGAATTTGCCTCGGAATTTGCACAATGATAGGAACTTGCATTGTTTTTGGACTATAATTTTCCAAATATTTCAAGACACGATGAAAAAGGTATGCCTGTTTATTCAATTTTTGTTAATGTGTGGTTT